>JZKD02S0367243.1:1458192-1542569 GCA_000966675.3 Picea glauca
CTATCATGTCGACTACCATGTCGCATTTCCCCCTCTGCCACCTGTAATCCACTTAACCGTGCGATGGGGCCTGTTCTCATTGGATGTTCTCTAGCCCTATTGGGATTCATCCTTATTGGCAGGTCGCTAGCCCTGTCGGGGTCTGGCGGTTGCAGAGTCGAACGATTCGACACCCTTGTAGCGCCGAGGCGCGAAATACAAAGAGGCACCACGATTATTTGAACTATGATAATGACCCGCGATCACATGGGAGAGAGAGAGAGAAAGAGATATCTTGCGCTAGGCCTATGTAGGTAATTCGGGGGCTCTGATTCAACAGAAATCAACGAAATTTTTTATTGAGGTAGTGGGTATGTGACATTTCATAGGAACAAAAATGAAATACAATCCTTCCTAGGTAGAATCAATTTTCTAAGGATATTTGTCCCAAATTTTGTTCAAATGGTAAAGCATATCATTGACATGTTAATGAAATACCATGGAGTGAAATGGACTACTGAAGATAAAGAGTCCTTTCAGCAGATCAAAGAGGCATTGAGAGAGTCCCCAGTCTTGTTCAGGTCAAACTATGATAAGGAGTTATTCATCTTCTCTTTTGCTTCAAAGCATACCATAGTTGTTGTGTTGTTGAAAAAAAATGAAGAAAATTAGGAGCAACCCATAGCCTTCTTCATTAAAGCTCTAAGATATGTTGAACTGGGATAAAACAACCTAGAAAAAAAAGTGTATTCCTTGGTCAAGGATATGAAATCATTTATAGATTATATATTGCACTCTAATATATTTTCTTATGTACCCACTAGTGCAATAAAATACATCCTCAGACAACTTGATAGTGAAGGGAGAAGGGGTAAATGTATTTCCAAAATACAGGAGTATGATTTGGATATTAAACCCACCAAGTTGATAAAGGGAAATTGCAGGGATTTAGACATGAATTTTGGGACAACAAGCATCATGAAAACAAAACCTAAAGGAGATGAAACACAAGAATCATCTTTGAAGGTAATCCCTAAATTTTCTCAATCTGAATGGTATAAGGATGCAATATTTTACCTACAAAAATTAAGTTTCCAACCATCCTGGGACAAAGATAAAGTTAGATATATTAAACTCAAGGCTGCTAACTACTTCATTTTGGGATGAAATATTTTTTGGAAGGACCCGGACCCAGGAGGAATTTTGTTAAATTTCCTCACTAAAGAGGAGACTGAAGGCATTTTCACCGAGTTTCATAAGGGAGTGTGTGGAGGTCACCATACTTGGAGAGCCACTGCATACAAAATCCTCAGAGTTGGTTACTATTGTCCCTCATTGTTTTTTGATGATAATTGCAAGGTTAGAGAATGTGTATAATGCCAAACGTTTGCATGAAAAAAAATTTGCAGCCTCTTCCACTCATACTTGTCAAAGCAGAGAAACATTTTCAGTAATGGGGATTGGATTTCATTAGTGAAATCAATCCAAATTAAAGTGGTCAACATAAGTAGATTCTAATAGCCACATATTATTTCACTAAGTGGGTAGAAGTCATCCCCACAAAGAGGAGCAACTAACATAGTCTTAATCAAATTCCTTGACGAGAACATCTTGGCCATATTTGGGTTCCCAAGAAATATCATCACTAATAACACCCAAGCCTTCAAATATGCCAAGATGATTCAATTTTTCTAGAAATATAACATATATCTTTGGCACTCTACTACTTACTATCCTTAGGGAAATGTCTTGGTTGAATCCTCCAATAAGAATCTCATCAACATTATCAAGAAAATGTTGTCCCAAAATAATAAGGCATGGGATTCCCACATGAAATATGCAGTTTGGGAAAATAGAGTAAGCATAAAGAGTGTCGGGAAATTTAATTGATAAATTACTTTCTATTAAATTATCAACCAGGGATACTTGTAAGCTCTTGATGACATTGGCACAATATATGCATGAGTCTAGGCAACTAACTCTAAGCAAAGAAAATTCAATCAAATCCTAACTCTTTCAATCCTAGGTTTTCATTGCTCCACTGGTAGAAAATCAGGTTGCAAGGTGAAATATGCTACAATGAATGAAATCTCCTTACAACAATACTCTTCCAGCATATGGAATTAAACAATTTTAAAAGAGGGTTTTAATCACACTTACATAAAGGAAAATTAATCTAGGAAAATAGGAAACTATAATTCTTTTTTATACAACACTAAGTGAGAAAATTTGAGAGGGTTAGGTCCTTTTCCACTAACAAGGGTAGTGGATGGGACTCCTAGTCCTCTTCTTAATATATCAATTAGCTTGTCTACATAAGAAAAAAACTATTCTATGATAATGAGATTGCATAAAATAAAGAAATAATATACAATTAAATAAAGTGCTACCATGATCTATTTTGGAGTGATCTCAATTCTCCTAAGAACAAAGTAACAAACTATTCCATAACATCATACACTAAATTAAAGCATTCTACATCTAAAACTAGAGAACATAAATTTATGTGAAAATAAACTTTATTCTATTCCATCATAAGTTGGACACATGCTCCAAGAGTTCTCCTCTTGGAATGGAGGATTCACTCCTATTTATACAAAAACGAAGATAACTAATAATGAATTCAGATCCACAAATCTCTCCTAGATCCACAAATGTCTCATGTGGTTACAACCATGTGCTAACACCTAGAAAGTAATATCTCTACAAATCCTCTCACAAATATCTCTTCCATGATTCTTCTCTATCCAAGGTACTTGAGTGAATCTCCAAATCTTCATCAAATCTTCAAGGGGTTGAAGAGGAAATTCGAATTTGAGGCTTGGTGATCAATTATGACTTTGTTGGAGTCTTCAAATACACCTGTAAACATCATAGAAATCATCCAAATTTGATATATAGGTGAAACCATGTTATTTTTCTAGTATTTAATCATAAACTCACTTAAAATACCAAAATAAATGCATTGGAAAATAATAAGTCTAATCCCACATGTGATCATTAAAATAGTCTTAATGTAAGGTTACGGGAAAGAGAAAAATTATAAAGAATGAAGGAAAAGATGGTGACAAGATGACTTTTTTGTGACCCAACATCTCCCCCCAACTGAACATGTTGCATGTCCTCATGAAACCCTGCATCAAATTCTCTAAACTATGTGACTAGGTATCCCTTGAAACATTATCCAAGACAAAAGGACTCATGTTGTAGCAAAGTTTCTTTGTGGTTGGTTCTTGTGTAGAAACCACAATCTTTACAAGTGCTGGTTCTTATGTGGTAGTACTCACTCTTTACATTTGTCCTCATTTCCGTTGTAACAAAGAATTCCCCTTCAAAATGATTAAAAACTCATAAACCTTGAAAAATAAACCATGTGCATGCATTCACTGAGCAATGGAGTTTGTCTTATAAATCATCTCAAACATCAAAATTTATCCATAAATCATCATAAATAACCTCTTCTCACTGCTGTGACCAAGTTCCATACTCACCATTTAGAACAAATCCTTGAATTGATTGTTACTATAAGTTCCAATAGTTTTATTACCAATTTTCCTTTAGGTGTAGCTACCGGAACTTCCTGTTGTTGTTCATTACAATGTTTCTCACAAATGACCAACTGGGTTGGGCTGATTTTTAGTGAGCATGTTAGGATCGTCATGATACTTCATCACACAAAATTGGAGCAAAACCCAGTTCATGGTGTTCGAGAAAAACACAAAATGGTTGTAGGTGACAATATCTCATTTCTTGAAACATAAAAACTGGGTAGGTGAGAACTTCTCTGGGTTTTTTCATTCTACCTAATTACATATTCCCTCCAAATTTTGTAGAGACATAGTTCACGGTTTGAAATGTATGGCCAAAACAATTTCTTCCATGTTTTCAAAAAACAAAAGTGCTTTTCCTCTTACATATTCAACCATATGTTCCTCCTGAATGATTCCATTTTGTGGTTCTTCTAGGCATATTGAATAATGTAATTGAACCCGGAAATCACTAAGAAGCTGGACATTTTCCTCTAAAACTTGTGAATCAACTACACACCAATTCAATGAAAATTCTCTAGGAAATAAAGCTGAGATTCTATGTTTTGTAAAAATCAAAGTGCTGGAAATGACTAGTTTCATGTGCCTCATCTATTTTTGTAGGTGATGAATGCAATCATAAATCAGTTAGTATGCTTGGTTTCCAAATACCCCTTCCATTTTTCTTCATTCCATACACAATCGAAACTAGAATCTAATGAAGCCAATTTATACCTTGAATGCTTTAGGAAGCCTCTTATACCAACAAGAAAAACAAATAATTCTTAGCAAGTAAAACTTTTACCTTTGATTGCATACTTTCTCATTGGGAATTAATTTTCAATGGGTGATAACATAGGGATTCATGATGAAAACTTCTATTCACATTCACAGTCAAGGGAGGTTACCAATATGAAAACTTGTTAGATATGTCTTTTTGAAACAACTCCTTACAAACATGTGCCAATAATAATGATGTTCATGAAGTGACAAAGGGTTGCCCCCAATTTGTTGTAGGTTGTCAAATAGAATCTTATTTATAAACATTACCAAACTATCTTCAAATATTGTTGTAGAATATTCATATCTTCTCCAAATAAAATAATAGGTAACGTGTCACTTTACTCATTGCATTTCTTAAGGTTCCTCCCCGTGACTAAACAAGAGGTTATAGTCAAAATTTAAAATCAAATGACAATTGGATTAAATGCTTTATTAGATTCATGTATGTTATTCATGTATGCTGGCCAACCAAACAATCTCATCAAGTGAAAAAATGATGATAGCCTCAACTCTCTCTTAATCAAGCTTTTGTCCCTCTTTTACTTTCACAAAACACTCACTACATAAGGAACACACATGGTCCTTTTTAAAAATGGCCTCTAGTATGCAAAACAATGCAGGCTGCACTACTAAAAGTCTTGTAGCAGATTTAAAACCAAGTGCAATTGTAGAGAGTAGAATCTGCTATATTATTGGTTATAAGATCCCATGTAATCGGGGATGTCTACGTGCCAATGTGTGCAACAAATCTAAGGAAAAAAAAGATGTTTACACAAGGAAAGTTCATTGCACCAGCTAACGAAAAACTATGTAATGCATCCATGTGTAAAAAAATGAATGGAATCTTGTAATTTCCTATTGTTTTAACCCTTCCTCAAGTTGTTGTGCTCCTTCAACTGTTGGGTTTCACAAGAACACCCTTTTATTTACTCGAATTCCTCTTCAATCTTATGCCAAACCCACTACATTCCCAACTACTCAGTGGATGTGCAACAACAAAACAATGCCCTTCTGCATGTTTTAGTATTGATTTGTGAAATAACAAGAGATGAACCAATATATGCATTGAAATAACTCATACCATTGCTTTCTACCCAACAAAAATGCTGGAAATAACTATGTTGATGAAACTTTGACTGGAGAATGGTGATCACTATATGGAGGTTGGGATTATTTTAAATAGTAGAAAACCATATTTATGCCATCCCAAAAAAAATCCATATCACCAAATTTTCTCAAAGAAGGTGCTCATATGCAAAGCACTAAGGTGCTACCAGGATTTAGCTACTGGAAATTCCAAACTTGAAATTTCTTCCTCTTGAGCACACATTTTGGTACTTATGATATCTGAAAGGTACTGAAGCATGAATAGGACATATAAAACATCCTCGAATTGGTAGATTTCAGTTTGGTAGTATACAAATATGAAAACCAATAAGCTATTGAAACAACAACGGTTAGTTGGGAGAGCCATGTTGATCACCATCGCATGAATGTATGAAATATGTGATATGGAAGAAAAAGGTAATATGAATAACCCCTCGTATTTAAAAGTAATTAATACTCTTCCTCTCCCCCCATTTGAAGTTGTTTTCCTTCCTCAAAAAATTTGACGAAGAAAGAAGGGCGAAGATCATGTGGGCACATGAAATTTCCAAATACATCTCTGCCAGCATCAAGGAGTTACTTATTAAATATTAGAAAACAACATACCTTCAATTACCTAATAAGACCATGATTTGTGCACTTGGATTTCTGATGATAATGGAGGAGTCTTCTGGTTACTTTTGTTGGATCATGGATCTTCTTATTGCTAGAACGAATTTTCTAGAGTTGAACTCTGGAGTTGGATGTTGATTTAATCAAAGTATCGCTACAAGCTTCTGTTAGTGATATAAAACCATATAGTCTTCAAGCATGTCAAACCTATGGTACAATTCTATCCCTGCAAATTAAATTTTTGAAGTCGAGCATGGGAAGAAATCATTAGATTACTGGCCATTGATGTATGTCGTTAACCAATGTGAGATAAATCACCATTGATGTCAATGCGTGTCAAGGTACCATAGTACATCTTGCTAGGTATGAGTAAATGAGATGGAGTTGAGTCACCTGCAAGATCTTCCAATCAAAGGGCATTGATGCATTCCCATTGTTATCAACGAGAGAGCCTATCATTGATGCATGCAAACCTTAAGGTACTATACAAAAGTGTCTAGTATTGGACTCGAATAATGTGTTGAGTTTGATAAGTCAATAATTTTTAGCAGGAGGGCCTTAATGCATCCCACATAAACTAACATGAGTGCATAACAATATGATTTGAAGGAACATAGATGAAATATTTTCACTATCAAGTAGGTTTATTTGGGAAGCGAGGTAACTCAACATGGTAACTGAGCTACATGAATTTATTCATGTGTTAGGGGTGGATGGAGGTGAGGCAGGAAAGTATGGAAACTTGTTAATGGAAATGATTTGAATTCATGATCTAGTAGTAGTGATAATATGAAAAGTTTAAGGTTGACTACATGAACAAATGGAAGTTTGGAATTCAACATGGATGAATTGTTAAACTCAAAAGAAGAAAAGAGCATGCCATGACATAATGGGCTTCAGGAAAGCTTCGTTTGGAAATAATCACATGGTGGATGTGACTTGACATAATATGATCTTGAATTCTTCATTATTTCAATGAGACATGCCCTTTTAAAATACATTTGGTCTTTAAAAATCACTTGTGCATAGATTTTTGATCATCCCGAGACCTGCAAACAAAACCTAGCAATTTCCTGCAATAAAACATGAGATCATGGAGGAAGGGAGGTGATCGGTCTCTCTCCTCCAGAGAATGAGATTTTTTTTTTTACAAGAAATACTTATAAAACAAAATGCACTTTTTAACTGTCGAGAAGTGGTGGGTAACCTAGACCTTATGACGATATTTCATTGATAAACTATTCTTTTGACGTATGGTTTGAGTGATTCAAAATCCAAATTAAAGTGGATTCATAGGTATATCTCCAACATAAACATGTTTTAAACATGCCATGATTTTCTATCTCAAAACAGTTGATGAACATACCTAGAAGGCATCGTCTAAATGTGTTGATTTTAAGACATGTTGTTACTAATTGTGGCATAACTTTTTCATCTAACCTCCAAATGCAGTGATTCAAGTTTCATTATAACCAATACTTGAACTATTATTCCCATTAGAAACATGTTTTAATATCTGGTGATTTTATATACTATATCTGCGTGTAAACAATCAATATGTGATCTTGCCATGATGTTGATTTTATGACCCATAGTCAGTATTTTGGTCATAAAATTTTCGTACGATACCCAAATTAAGTGATTCAAATTGGGTTGGAGACTATATTTCAAGGCATATATCCCATAGAAACAAGTTTTGAAAATTATCAATTTTAATCCCCCAAATATTGACTGTCCTAACTTTGTTCTAGAGAGGTTTCTGAAGTCAATTTTCTACAAAAACCCAAAAATGACCATTTCTCTCAAAATATGATGTGTGTGTATGCGATTTTTAGTGAGTGTGTTTGTAATTGTGTTATAAGTCCATCCCCACAAAAATATCTGATTCCCATCTCGTAAATATTTAAATATGGCCTTTCAACAATTTGTGGCAATTTGTAGCAAAAGTTGAATATTGTCAAATCAAGGTAGACATTACAGGGCTTAAAAGTATCCAAATCCTCTTTTCAGATCCTCCAGATCGAAACTAGGCATGGTAAGAGAGAATATTCACGAATCTGGTGACTCTCTATATATTTTAAAATATGCAACTTTAAATTCATAATAGGAAAAATTTCACCTCATATGCATACTTCAATCTCTTAGCTCCTGAAATTCTATTTGTTTTCCTCCTTTATGTATGTCCCTTTCTCTATAGATATTCCTGCCAATTTCTAGTCAATGAGGTGGTTCTCACTGCACCACAAAAAAAAAATTATTGAGAAATGAATGAAATCCTATAAAGCAAACTTAAAAAAAAAAAAAAAAAACTTAAAAAAAAGAAGCATGTACTTGAAATCCCTCATGCTAATGAGATCTTGCTATCACCAAGTTATATTTTCATCATGCGTTAACTTATTTTTTTCCATGCATCAAACCAATTAAAAATAAATCAAATTACTAATGCCTAATCCCTTAGCATCATCCCCGACAATGACGCCAAAAATGTCGGGAAATTTAATTGCTTAAATTGCTTTGTATTAAATTATCAACTAGGGATACTCGTAAGCTTGTGATGATGCTAAAACAATATATGTAGGAGTAGGAAAATAAATCTAAGCGAAGAAAATTCAATCAAATCCTAACTCTTTCAATCCTAGGTTGTCATTGCTCCACTGGTAGAAAATCAGGTTGCAAGGTGAAATATGCTATAATGAATGTAAGCTCCTTACAACAATACTCTGTGAGCATATGAAATTAAAGGATTTGAAAAGAGGGTTTTAATCATAGTTGCATAAGAGAAAATTAATCTAGGAAAACAAGGAACTATGATGCTTTTTTATTCAACACTAAGTGAGAAGTTGTGAGAGAGTTAGGGCCTTTCCCCCAAGACGGGTAGTGGATGGCACTCCTGGTCCTCTTCTTAATATATCAATTAGCTTTTCTTCATAAGCAACAACTATTATATGATAACGAGATTGCATAAAATAAAGAAAGAATATACAATGAAACAAAGTGACACCATAATCTATTTTGGAGTGAGCTCAATTCTCCTAAGAACAAAGTAACAAACTATTCCATAACATCATACACTAAATTAAAGCATTCTACATCTAAAACTAGAGAATGTAAATTTATGTGAAAATAAACTTTATTCTATTCCATCATAAGTTGGACACATGCTCCAAAAGTCCTCTTGGAATGGAGGAGGCACTCCTATTTATACAAATACTAAGATAACTAATAATGAATTCAGATACACAAATCTCTCCTAGATCCACACATGTCTCATGTGGTTACAACCATCTGCTAAAACCTAACAGGTAATATCTCTACAAATCCTCTCACAAATCTCTCTTCCATGTTTCTTCTCCATCCTAGATACTTGAGTGAATCTCCAAATCTTCATCAAATCTTCAAGGGGTTGAAGAGGAAATTCGAATTTGAGGCTTGGTGGTCAAATATGACTTTGTTGGAGTCTTCAATTACACTTGTAAACATCATAGAACTCATCCAACTTTGATATATAAGTGAAACCATGTTATTTTTCTAGCATTTAATCATAAACTCATTTAAAATAATAAAATAAATGCATTAGAAAATAATAAGTCCAATCCCACATGTAATCATTAAAATGGTCTTAATGTAAGGTTATAGGAAAGAAAGAAATGATAAAGAGTGAAGGAAAAGATGGTGACAAGATGACATTTTAGCAACTCAACAAAGAGGTCCATAGGAAATTCTCCTTTTCACCTATTATATGGATTGGAATCCATCTTGCATATTCAACTCATTCCCCCAGTGATGAAGCTACTCCAAGATTAGGAGGGATAATCAGATGATATGTAGAGAAGAATCAACGAATTGATTGAAGTTCAATATGTAAGAGATTAGGTGTAGATAAATTCCTAGGTTCACCAAGCAAGAATGAAATAAATATTTGACAAGAGGACCAAAGAAATAAATTTCATGGCTCAAGACCTGGTCCTAAAGTGGGATGCCAAAAGGGAAGCAAAAGAAAATCATGGAAAAATTGACAATCTCTGTCTTGGACCCTTTCAAGTCATTGCAGTCCAAGATAATAACACATATGAATTGGCCAACTGGATGGATATTTATTTGGGGCTCCTGTAAATGGGAGATTCCTCAAACATTTCTTCCAGTATAGAATACTGTAGATTTTCTTACCCTGTACATAAATAAATAATTTTCCTTTCCTTTCCTTGTATTTGTTAATTTTACTTCAATCACCATTTATTACATAAGCAAGTAGGTAGGGTTATAACATGGTAAGTTGTTGAGCATTTTGTTTCACCTATCATATCATTTTTCAAGTACTTGGGGGCCTATCATTTTAACACAGACTCCATGATCCAAATGGATCCAGGAAGGACAAAATTTCAAAAGTTCTAGGAATTAGACGAAATCAATACCATTGTGTCGGGCTTGTCATGTCGATTCTGGTCATATATTTATTTCCAAAAATGGACATCGTATGAAAAATTTATCACGTTCTGGAATTTTTCCCAAACATGAAAAACAAATCAAAGTCAAATTCAACAGTTCAAAGTCAACTGATGTCATCAGCAATGACGTGGAATATGACATCAGCATGACATCATCATGCTGACATGGCAGCACCCGGAGCTGACAGGTGTCAGTCATTTTTAGCATTTTTGGGTTGAGTTTGCATAGTAAGAAAGTGACATGTGGCATTGTATGGATGTTGACATAGCACTATACGGACGCTGACATGGAACTGTATTGATGTTGACATGGCACTGTATGAATGATGACATGGAACTGTATGGACATTGACATGGCACTATACAGATTATGATGTGGAACTGTACAGATGATAACGTGGTGGTTGACTGGGAAGTCTGACGTGGCGACTGACTAGGTAGGCTGACATGGAAGTGGGGAGGAGGTGAAACATGGCCCAATGAGGAGGCACCACGTGGCACCTTCTAGAAGGTCAAAAATTTGGTGATTCCACCAAATTTGGTGGTTACCACCAAATCTGGCAGAATCTCGCTAAATCTGGCTAACTATCGCTAAGTTGGATAAGTTTTGTTAAATTTGGTGGAGTCTGGCTTATTCAGTTGGGCATGAAAATCGATAAAAAAGAGTTTTTTTTGGCACAAAAATCGAGAATGTGCAGATTGTATGGACCTGACAGGGCACAACATTGGGATTCGTGTTGAGGGGAGGTCCTGGGGGACTGTTCAGAAGCAGGTTGAATTTATACTCAAAAGTTGTAGAATTTCAATGGAAGTCCGAATATGGATTTTTTTTTTGCATCCGAGTAATCGAGCAAAAAAGTGTTTCGCGATCCCAATGTGTCATGCCAAGCATAGCTGACTTCATACTCAAAAGTCTCAAAATTTCCTTTTCCATCCAATGGTGATGTCTGTTTATGTCCATAAGTTGCAGATAGGAAAGGTGGTTTCAAGAGCTGTTATGTAAGCCTTTCTTTTGTATTCTTAAAGTTTCAAGATTAATAAGAAGCCTTCCCCACTGAGACAAAGGCCCAGAGAAGTAGGCAAACTTGTGTTGAACTATGTTATCAATCTTGGTATTATGGTTTTCTTGTTTTACTTCTTATATGGCTGCAACATTCTTTCATTAAGCTACTTCTATTAATTCCTAAATGGTAAAACAACTCATGCATAAACTTAACCATAGTCTTTAAAAGATGATTTTCGGATCAAGTGGTATCGGAGTAGGTTGAAAGTTGGTTGTTTGAGTTTGCATGATTACCAGGGAAAATCTAATTCGTGGTGAAGGAGAGCTTGTAGAAGGAGATACTAAGATTGGATCAAGAAAGAGGACATCTCAAAGTGAGAAGATGGCATTGGAAGAATGACTTTCTCAAAACAAAAGAGAGTTTCAAAGCACTTTTTTTCCCATGTCGGAGATGGTAAAAGTGTTGTATGATGATTACTTGGAACGGAAGAGATCGGTCCAAGGAGAATATTCAAAGCAAGACAAAAGTGAAGAAGGAGAGGACCCTCCTAAAACTCCTCCTTCACTTCCTTCATCTCCATCTTCTTCTTCTTCTTCAAGTACAAGTTCAACTTCTACTACAAGAAAACATTCTCATAAACATAAGCCTGATATGCCATTACTTAAACTTGATGTAAAATTTGTTTTACCTATGTATGATGGTGAAGTTAATGTTGACAAACTTGATAACTGGGTTAGACAGATGGAGGTATATTGTAATGTGCAACAAATCAAAGATGAGGCAACTAAAATCAGATTGGCATCACTCCGTCTTGAAGGCACAACTCTCATCTCGTGGAAAAGTAAAATGCAACATGGAGCTCAACAAGTTGGTAAGTTTTTTCCATCATGGCATGATTTTATTTCCGCACTTAGAAAATAGTTATATCCATTGGGATATAAGGAAAAGGATTTAATTGAATGGAAAAGTATTAAGTTAAGAAAAATGACAGTCAATGGAGGAATACACAAATAATTTCATAACATGTCTTGGATGTTAGATGTTCCATTAAATACACAAGAAACTCTTATGAACTATATAGGAGGTTTTCCTGCTTATATTCATAATACTGTATTTATGTTTGGACCTACTAATATTGATGAGTTTTTTGTTCAAGCAATGTATATTGAAACAGGGAAAACTAGAGTTAGTTTATCAGGGGAATCATCTTCAAAGAAGGATGGCAAAGGAAAAGGGATTGTGAAGAAAGAAAATTCAACGACAATGAAGGAAGATAATCTATCTTGCAAGCATTACAAGAAAGAAGGGCATGATTATGAGAATTGTTGGAAATTGCACCCAGATAAGAGACTGAAGTGGTTCAAAGAAAGAAAAGGGAGGAAAAAAGTTGCAACAACAACACAACCAACAGACTTGGGATCAAATTCAGGTGATGAGTCTAAGACTACAACAGTTGGTTTGACAGGTAAAATCATTGATGGTTTTTATTCAAGAAGTAAATTGTTTCATATAAGGGTCATTATGAAACATACTAAGATCGATACATTGATAGATAGTGGATCTCAATTTAACTTAATTTAAGAAGAAGTGGTTAAATAATTGGGATTAAACACTAAGATGCATCACAAACCCTATTCACTTAATTGGATAAGAAAAGATCATAAATTTCCCATAACAAAGAAATGTATCATAAAATTTGCAATTACATATAAGTATGTGGATGAAGTAACATGTGATGTGGTGCCACTAGAAACATGTGGAATGGTCTTAGGAAGCTCTTATTTATATGATCTCAAAGAAATCTTTTACAGGGAACATAATCAATATCGCTTAACTAAAGAAGGGACATAATATGTTGTACATGCTCATCATATAAAAGAAAATTAATCTCTTCTAACAATGGAACAATTAAAGAAGGCAGCTTATGCAAGAAATACACCTACAATTGTGTCAAGTTAAGCAGTTGATATTAAGCATGAACATGAGATGGTTGTAGAATGGAAGTTCAATCATACTTTACTTCAAGATAAGTTAATGTTGTGCAAGCCAATCAAACATATTGGTTAATTTTCAGTCATATTTCTGATGTTATCACTGTTAATGTTTTCTACATGGATGGTAGTGGGTTTAGTAAGACGTGAATGAGTTCAAATGGCTAACAATATGCTTTTAGTTGTCATGGTTATTATGCAATCGACCTTGATACGACAGGTGCACAGGACATAGTTTAAAGACAACAAACAAGTGGGGAGGCCTATCCTGTACTTGATGTCAGGTTAATACCCTTTTGGAGGACCAAAAGGTCTTAGTGGGGAGGTGTGATCCAAATGGATCCAAGAAGGCCAAAATTTCAAAGTTCACAGAATCAAATGAAACCAACGCCATTGCGTCAGACTCGTTGTGTTGATTCCAACCATATATTGTTTTTTGAAAATGGAGATCGTATGTGAAAGTTACCGCGTTCAATTTTTTTTCCCAAACAAGCAAAAAAAGTCAAAGTCAAAGTCAAAGTCAACTAATGACATCAATAGTACGCATGATGATGTCAGCAGTGATGTGGCAAATGATGTCATGCTATTGTGGAAACAACAAGAGATGACACGTGTTAATGATTTTTGGCGTTTTCAGGATGAGTTGGCACTGTACGAAAGTGACACTTGACACTGTATGGATGCTGACATGGCACTGTATGGACGCTAATTTGGCATTGTATGGAGGATGATGTGGAACTGTACATATGTTGATGTGGCACTATATGGATGCTAACGTGGCACTGTACGGATGATGATGTGGCACTGTATTGACGCTGACATGGCACTATATGGATGTTGACGTGGCACTGTACAGATGATGATGTGGCACAGTACGAATGATGATGTGGTGGTTGACTGAGCATGCTGACGTGGCTCAGGCCAATTATGAGGTGACATGTGGCCCAATGAGGAGGTGCCATGTGGCACCTTCTGGAAGGTTAAAAATTTGGCAATTCCACCAAATCTAGCGGTTACCACCAAATCTGGCAAAGATCCTCCAAATTTGGCAGAATCTCGCTAAATCTAGCTAATTGTCGCTAAATTTGGCAGAGTCTGGCTTATTTAACTGGGCATGGAAATCGAGAAAAAATAGTAATTTTGACATGAAAATCGAGACTGTATGGACTCTGTGGATCTGATAGGGTGCAACATTAGGATTTGTGCCAAGTGGAGGTCCCAAGGGACTGTTCAGAAGCAGGTTGACTTTATACTCAAATGTTGCTGAATTTTGAGGGAAGTCCAAATATGGCTTCTTTTTTTGCATTCAAGTAGCCAAACAAAAAATTTCTTCTAGATCCCGAGGTGTCGAGCTAAGCATAGCCAACTTCATACTCAAAAGTATCAGAATTTCTTGTTCCATCCAATGGTGATTTCTATTTTTGTCGAGAAGTTGTAGACATGAAAGGTGGTTTTTGGAACCATTATGTTAGCCTTTATTTTGTATTCTTAAAGCATTGGAGATTAATAAAAAGCCTTCCCCATGGAGACAAAGGCCTGGAGACGTAGGCAAACTTGTGTTGAACTTCGTTATCAATCTTGGTGTTATGGTTTTTCTATTTTACTTCTTATATGGATGAAACATTCTTTCATTGAGCTACTTCTCTTAATTCCTAAATGTTAAAACAACTCATGCATAAACTTAACCATATTCTTTAAAATATCATTTTCGGATCACTCCATAACCCAACAGAGTAAGGCACTCGGTGTACAATTCTCAGCAGACCATAGGGGTATGTTGTCCCCACTGGAGCCAATGTTAGTACCAGATTTTTCCCTATCATCAATATGTAGGCTGGTTGAGATTATAAGGATGAAATGGGACAAAATAGAGGAAAAGGGAGAGCTTACATATTTCCTATACTGAAAGAGCTAGCATATTTTGAGGTTCCCTAGAGAAATCAACAGAAAAAATCATACCTTGAGGGCTTAAGGAAACGTTGTAAGGGAATGGGTGCTTATCGAGAGCTAAAATAGGGCTAATTGCACTCTTAAAAAACTTAATCCCTTTTTAGACAGAGCTTATATCGTGGGACCATAGCCTAGGAATCGAGTGTTATTGAAGGTGCAGGACCTAATCATCCAATGACTACAAGTGAGGTATATCTACAATGGGATATCAATGTCGTATTGTAAAGTTGTGTGAGAGATCATAAGCATGAGAGGTGGGATGGAAATTTGAGGAGACACACATCGTGAGATGAATGGCATCACTTGAAAAGAGCATAGAAGGGTAAACCACTATTGTTGGGTCACAACATTAGTATTCTTATTTTTCCTAAGCACCTTTCTGATCATTACCAAGCACACAACTATCCTCCCACGAAGTGCCACCTCGAGCCAATGCAGTAGTCCACCTAGGACTCTTGGAAGGATTAGGGACATTGTGTGATGCTAGCAGGGAACTTGTCAGAGCCAATTTGATATTGCCACCTATATAGAGAGGGCCCATTGGGAATTATGATCAATAGATCAAGATCAACTACATGTAGACTAAAGCCATAGCCACATAATAGATAACATGGATCAATATGAATCTTCCATGTGTCTCTAGGGGGCCATGATGATGTTAATATTAAATTACTCAAAATTTCACTCCTCCTCCCAAACTTTAAAAAGAGCTAAGTCGTTGGGAAGATGACGCACATTCATAAAAAGGAATGTGGAAGAATATTTCAAGTAGGTGAGGGATACAATGAAATACAACAAGAAATTTATCCATGAGTCTGGGTCCTTTTGCCAATCATTATACAGTTACCTGTATCTAATAGAACTATTTCCTACACATGCACACTCTTGCAATACAGATATCTTAGAATATCATACTAGGTGTAGGAAATCACTTCTCTTTATTAGTTTTCTCCGCAATCACATGCCAAGATATTATAAGAGAAAACCAAAGGAACATATGCTAAAGGTGATTTACTCAGATGCTAGTGCTACACATCAAAATTTCACACTTAAGTATCTCACCCTAAGTATTGCAAGTGTCATAAAAGTGTCGTATACACCTTGGTAAGTGTCACAAGTGTCGTCAAGTGTCGTCAAGTGTCGTGTGCACCTTACTAAGTATCACATGCACTTTTATATGTTTTTATATGTGTTTTAACCCCTTGAAACCATCAAATAACATTTTCCATGATCCCTAAGTCATATTGGAGGAAGAAACCCATCATTTCAAGGCCATAAACATACTTTTTGCTTCAAAAATAGACCATTTTTTGGGCATTTTTGAAGGGTAACGCCCCCTTGGCCATGCTAGGGGAGCGTTACTCCATATATCAATGCCCCCTGGCCATGATGGGGGAGAGATAATCCATATATCAAAGCCCCGCTGACCATGCTGGGGGAGCGCTACTCCATATATCAACGCCTCCCTGGCCATGATGGGGGAGTTCTACTCCATATATCAATGCCCCCTTGGCCATGTTGGGGAAGCGTTGATATAGGATCAATGCTCTGTCTCTAACTAGAGGGGAGAGATGATTTTGGTTAGAGGAAAATTTGGAGAATCCCGCCTCTTTCTGAGGGCCAGATATTGGATATGAGGTTGGTTTGGATCAAATGCTATCTTATGGCACTATCCTAGGATCATATACTAACCTAAAGGAGTCATATCCTCAACTGATCCCCAAATGTACTCATGGTGGTTGAGCCTCCCAAGCCTATAAAAGGAGGCCATTCCAAGGTGAAGAGAGGAATATTTTGGATATCAAACTAATGATCTTGGTATCATCATGAAAGGGTTGGATGAGGAGGACTTGGAGAGGATGCTCCAACACTATCCATGATTGTAAGTATCTCTTTAAAAGTTCTCATCAATATACTTGGCTTGTTCCCTTCAAGTTTGTGTATTCTTGCATGTGCTTGTCTATTGTTCTAAATGGATTTTTTTAATCTAATATCACAGAGTAGGAGTTCTTTGTTTCTCTTTACTTTCCATTGCACTGCAGGTGTCAAGTTGTGCTAAATATTTTGAAGATCAAACTTGAATTGGAAACAACAAGAGAAAAATTTGAAACAAGGTGCATCACACTTTTTCTCCCTCTCTCTTTTTTAATTAGTTAAATTGAATTCAAAGGGAAGTCAACGTCCATTTGTGTTTTTCTGTCTTGGTATTAGGGGTCTAGAATCCAAGGGAAGATTTACCTATCTACAGGGGAAGATTCTGTAACAACTAGGTGTTGTAGAAGATTACCCACCTTCTCATTCTCTCCTCTGAGGAGAATATCACCATCCATCCTAGATATAGACATTTGGAGAGCATGTTTTTCAATTCAAAAAGGAGATAATTTCCTTCTCTGGTATCATTAGAACAAATATGAGAATAGAGGGACATCCAAGAATCTACGCTAAGGTGAAATTATATCAATTGACCAAAGATCTGTTGAAGCTTGAGGAATAATATTAAAAGAGTTGGTTAGTGGTGTCATGCATTGAGGAGTAGTGGCGGTTGAGAGGAAACAACTAGACATCCTTCCAACCATCCATGGACCTTCACTATTCAAAGGTTGAGCACATACAATATAGCAGATAGGGATCCAATTGGTCCACCTAGAATAATTCAAATAAAATCTCAATTGGGAAAAGAGAACACACCCCACAACAGTGTCAACAAGTTAACTCTAATTGTAAAAATGTTCTTATAAAATAAAATGAGTTGGAAAACTAGAGGCATTATCAAGAAATTGACAAGATGTATTCAGTTTCAAGAAGAATTATTGGATTATATTGATGGTTTTCTCACAAACGAAGATGTTTATAAAACAAGAAGAAGATCTCATTCTTATGGTTGACACTTTGGGGAATTTAAGAGTTTCTTACAACCAAATCCATTGAACACAATCAGGCACATACATATAATAAAGGCAGAAGGCTTCATGAGATTCATCCCCTATGTTATGTTTCGGTCTTTAATTATTCTTTTTGTGCATGTGTTCTTGTAAAATCCACCCCTCATTTGGATTCTTGTATCATGTCCCCATTAATAAAATCTTAGGTATCAAGTTACGCAACATGTTTAGAGTTATTGTGTGGTGCATAACTATGAAGTAGAAGTGATTTCCTCTTAAAAAATGACCATTTATTGTCATTTATTCATATGTTTAAATGATATGAATAGGGTACCTCCATGTATTTGAATATATGAAGATGTTTAACTATTTGAAGCATGTTTTAATGATTTATTATATGTGCTAGAACTGTTGACTTATGAATTGCTCAACACATTGTTCTATTTCCATAAGCTATAAGGTTAATTCTCTATAGTGCCTTATACGATTATCTTCTTTTTCTTCTAAATATCCACTTCACCCACTTTTAAATCTATGTTTTTTAAAACACTCATGGACATATGCCTCTTGGAGTTCAGATTTTTTATTATCAGAGTTGAGATTCTTTGAGGGTCGAGAGTTTTGAAAGAGAGAAAGAAAAACTTACCCAATTTTAAATAATTTTCCTTATTGTAAGCATGGATTTAAGATTCACCATTAGTCTTAGCCCCTGGTATGCCTTGACATTATTCCATTGACATCCTGGAACATCTCGAGGGATGACAAGTTCCATGAAAACAATTTGGGGAAACTTACCATGGAGGCTTATGCCAAGAGGTTCTTAGAGTTGTTGAGGTATTTTCCTTACCTAAAGTATGAGAAAGAAAGAATACAAATCTCCCTCAATGGATTACCGTAGTCCTCTCAGGATAGGATTGAGTTTGATTGTCCTAAGAATTTGGAAGATTCTATTAGAAAGGCTAAGTGTTTCTATGACCAATCCAAGAATAGGAAGGACCCTATTAAGGATTGAAAGAGAAAGGATAAAACTAGATTTCAGAGGAAGGGATTTAAACCATCCCAATATAAGAATTTGAAGAGATGTGTTCAGTTCATTCATCCGAGAAAAATTATGCACTAGTAAAACTTCCCATCTTAAAGTGGGAATATGCCAACATAGAAGGTAAGAAAAAAAGTAGAGGAGTAAAGGAAAGGACCTCTATAGTGTTGGGGTTATGGAGAGGCACATACGTTGAGAGATTTCCCTCACAGTCACCATGGTAGAAACAATGTTTACCATATTTAGGAGGCTACTATATTCAATGATGTGGCCATAAGTGTGCTGAGAATTTATGCAACTGTTGAGAATCAACAAGAAGACCACCTATCTTATGTGGTGGAGTTGGAAGGTATAATTTCCCAACAACCCATCTCTATTTTAATTGACCTTTGTTCTAACCTTAGCTATGTTTCACCTCAAGTTGTTGAAACATGTACCTTACAAAGAAAGAAACATAAAAAATCATTGTTGGTTTGGTTAGCCACATGGACTAAGAGAAAGGTAGCAAAAGTAATAGAGGCACATTCACTAGAAATAAGTGGACCTCATACACAAGAAACCTTAAATATCCTACCTTTAGGATCATATGATGTGTTTATCGGTATGGACTAGTTGGTTGTCCATAAAGAAATATTGAACTACCATAAAAGACCTTAGAATGTGCATATGAAGAAGGAAACATGAGGGTGTTGCAAGAAATTCAAAATCCTATATCGATAAGACAAATATCAGCACTGTGTATCAAGAAGTTTAGTCAAAAAGTGTGTCCCTTGTATCCAATACAAGTGCTCAATAGAGCAGAGAATAAGGAGCTAAAGATTGAGGATCAAATAGTGTTCTAAAAATTTAAATATGTAATCCCATAGGAGGTACCCAGACTCCCCCCTAAGGGAAACCTCGATTTCTCAATAGATATTGTACCAGGATTAGCACCAACATCAAAAGTACCCTACATAATGAGTACGATAGAGATGGTAGAGTTAAAGGTGCAATTGAAGGAGATGATGGATAAAGGGTATATTAGGACGAGTTTATTCCCATGGGGAGCACCTTCATTGTTCATTAAGAATAAGGATGTTACCTTATAGTTTTTCATTGACTAATGAAAGTTAAACAAGATGACCATCAAGAAAAAATATCCATTGCCTAGGATTGATGATCTTTTTTATCAACTGAGAGGAGATACAATCTTCTCTAAAATTGACTTGAGATCGAGATATCACCAAGTTAGGATTAAGGATGAAGACATCAACAAGACATATTTTAGGATGAGGTATAGACACTATGAGTTTGTGGTGGTGCCATTTTTGGATTATCAATGCACACACCATCTTCATGTGTTTAATGAATAATGTTCTCAATAAGTATTTGGATAAGTTCGTTATTGTATTTTTTGATGATGTCGTGGTATATTCTAAAACCAAGGAAGAGAATGAGGAACATATTAGGTTGGTGTTATAAGTGCTACCAGATCACCAGTTGTATGCCAAATATAGCAAGTGTAACTTCTTCCAAGAGGAAATCTAGTATTTGGGACACATAATCTCAGTAGAGGGAGTGGTATTAGATCCTGTCAAAAGATCAAGGAAATTATGGATTGGCAAACCCCTCATAATGTAATAGAGGTAATATTGTTGATGGAATTAGCTGGCTACTAAATGAGGTTTATTAAGATATTTTCCAAGATCACTCATCCCATCACATCATTACAAAGAAAAGGTATGAGGTTTTTATGGTCAACAGAGTGTGAAGATAACTTTTATCAACTAAGACACCTCTTGAGCAATGCCCCTATTTTGAAGATTGTAGACCTTGAAATATATTTGAGTCTACATTGATGCTTGCAAGGAAGGACTTGGTGGATTCCTCATGAAAGAAGACCATGTGATTTATTCAGAATGAAAGAAGCTAAACAAGCATGAGAAATGATATGTCACCCATGACTTAGAGATAATAGCAATTGTGCATGTGTTAAAAATGCGGAGGCATTACTTACTCGGAAAAAGATTTATCTTAATGACAAATCATTATGGACTGAAATATCTATTCGATCAACCACGGTTGAATGTTAGAAAAAGCATATGGATGATTCTAATTAGTGAGTTTGATTTCGAGCTCAAAAATATAAAAGGGAAATAAAATCGAGTGGCATATGCACTCATCTGAAGTGTGTACGTAGTACACCTAGTAATAACAAGTGTGGGTGAGTATGACATCAAGCAGAGAATAATTTTTTTTTGAAAGAGGATAAAATTTTCAATCTGATAAAGGAAGGTTTGCAACAAGAGCCAAACATGAACAAGTATGAGGAACACCAGCTTACAACAGATCAACTATTGTTGTATAACAACAAGTTGTATGTACCTGATTTAGTAGAGTTGAAGCACCTCATTATGGATGAGTTTCATCGAAGGAATTACATGGGTCATCTTTGTTATCCGAAAATGATAAAAGAATTAAGAAAATTGTATTACTAGCCAAGATGAAGAAAGACATTGAAAAGTACCTTGCAAGGTGTCTGGAGTGTCAAGAGGTCAATGTTTAATGTAAGCATCCTTTCGGACTACTGCAAACATTGCAAGTTCTAGAATGGAAGTGGGTTACGATCTCCATGGATTCCATCACTGGTTTTCCAAAGATAGTTAAGTAACATTGTTACACACCTACTTTTCACACTTAAGTGAGGGAGTGCTTATCATGATACATAGACATATTGGGGGACACATTTATCATGTGAAGGTCAAAATACTATGTTCACATGTATTATTCATTTTTATTGAAAACAAGAAATTAATTTAGTGTGAGAATCCACCTCGCATCTAGTTTCCTAATCTTAGGGAAAAGTTGAGAGTCTCATGGGTGGTTGAGATATTTTCTCAAACCAATATCCTAATTTAATGGATCTTGAGAGATATTTTCTCCCTAAAAATCTTGGATATCTCAATTTAATGGATCTAGTGAGTGATCTTCAACATGGTTGTTAGGCCTCCAACTCCTATATAATGAATGCATTCCAAGGTAAAAAAAAGGGGGAAGAGAATAGTTCATAGAATTATACCTATTGTGTTGTGGCACGAAGGGGCTAGAAAAAGGAAAGTTTGGAGGAACTCTAGCACAAAATTACAAGGTTGTAATTTTTTCCATGTTTTCCATTATTAATATATAACTTGGCATATTTCTCTTAATGTCTACATTGTTCATTTCATGAATGTTTATCTTTGTATTGTTTAAGTCCATCATAGATAAATACACTTTCGTTTAATGATATATAGTAGCATAAAATGATTGTCTCGTCTCTTGCAGGAGGGCTACTTCCACATCAGGAGCTTGGAGATCAAGTTCAACAATTGTAACAACGAGGACAACATATAGGAAATAGGTAAGCCATATACCTCTCTCTCTCTCTCTCTCTCTCTCTCTCTCTCTCTCATGATTTCATTAATGAACATATTAATTAGTCTTAAGGGGAATTTAGTGTCCATTTTTATTACTTTTGTCTTGGATTGAAGGAAACCCAATCCAAGGGGAGTTGAACCCGTTTGCGGGGGGAATTTCTCACAAAAAACATGTTGAAATCATCATAGTGGTAGATAAGCTGAGTAAGGAAACTCACTTTGTTCCAATCAAATCTACTTTTAAATATATTTGATGTTTATGAAATATATTTTCAAGTTGCATGGTATGCCCAAGACTATTGTCTTAGATAGAGATGCAAAATTCACATCGAATTTTTGGAAAGGTTTGTTTGTGGACTTGGGAACACAACTAGCATTCAACACAACCTACCATCCTCAAATAAATGGTCATTTTGAAAGGGTAAATAGAGTTATGGAAGACATGTTAAGGATGCATTTCATGCATTGACCCCAACAGTGGGAGGAATCTCTACCCATGGTAGAGTTTTTCTACAACAATGGTTATCAAGAATCATTGAAGATAAGCCCATTTAAGGTTGTGTATGGTAATAAATGAAGTGTTACAATTAGTTGGGATATTTGAGTGGATAGGATCACACTTGGACCAAGCATGTTAATAGAAATGGAACATGAAGTGATTAGAGTAAGGAAAAATTTAAAAGCATCCCAAAATAGACAGGAAATCTATGTAGATAGAAAAAGAACTTATAATGAGTTTAAGGTGGAGATCATGTCTATATCAGGGTGAAGCCCAAAAGGAGATCCTTAAGGATGGGAACTTGTGCCAAGTTAGTACGCCACTATTGTGAATCGTTTGAATCCCTAGAATGAGTGGGACTAATGGAATATAGAATTTCCCTACCACCTACTATTAGAGCTCATAATGTGTTCCATGTATTTTTATTAAAGAAGTATATTCATGATTCTAATCATGTTATTGATTGGAATGTGATATAGGTGGAACAAGAGGAAGAATTATATCCCAAGCCTTATAGCATCTTGGATATAAAGGATAATTTTCTCTAGAACCGGGCCATTGTACAAGTTAAGGTGCAATGGAAGCACTTTGGAGAAGATGAGGCCACTTGGGAACTGGAAGATTCCATGAGGGTGGCATACCCATTTTTGTAACACCAAGGACAATGTTTCATTAAGGGGGATGGGAATGTAACACCCCATTTTCCCCCAATACTGTAATCATGTTTAAGACTTCATGTATTGTGATTAATGAATCTTGTAATTGTGTTTATGATTAATAAAAAAATTAGAAAATCGTCTGAGAGGGAAGCCATGTAGTATTGATGATGATACAATGAGTGGGACTGGTGAGGTGGAACTAGGAAGTTTTGATGAAGAAAATAGGAAGCTTTCCCAACAATCTAGCCTACACCTGGATGACTTGAATGCATAAACCTATCCAAGGTACCCTATTTATTTTGACCAAAAGGAACCTGTTAATGACATCCAGATTGGGTAGTTGAGAAATTATAACTACCTTCATAATTGGTACTTAGAATATTGAAGGGTTTGTTGCAGTGTCAACTAGAAGTATGCAGATAGTTTCCCCTTTGATTTAGGATCTTGACCTTGGGAGCCTACTTATGAAAAAAACAAGTGGGGATCTAAAAAAATAAGGAGCGTGCTCCAATGGAGGACAATGAATAAGGAGGAAGAGGGAAGAAACAAAAAACAAGAAAACACAAATACATAGATGTGACACACACATAACATGAACGGGAAGATATGAGTGTGACACCCACAATCCACATACACATAGGAACAAAGAACATTCACACCATAGATGAGTCATGGACTCACAAACATATGTTAATGAGTGTGAGTAGATAAAGATCTCACATCTAGACCTAAGAAATAGAAGGAGTTGGGCAGTTTTCCTAAGGAAAATAGGAATCTTTCCCAAAACTTTAATGGCTACCCTGAAATAGAGGAGACCCATATCCCGACTAGAGAAAAAGAGGGTCGTGACTTGGTACTTGATGGAAATAAAATGACAATGGTAAGGGGATTTTTGCAAGGGACTTTGTGGTAGAGAAGGGACTCCCTTGTGGTGAGGAAATCTAGTTGGAAAGGTTCCTAATAAGCTTGTGGAGGCCCTGAGCTCAATGGGAAGATGTGAATTTTGTTGTTTCCACTGGAGTGAAGGAGAATAACCTTCCTGATCCATTATTTGATGTGATAGACAACTGTGAGAGTCCCCTGGTGGAATCATGGCCTAACATAGGGGTGGCATATTATAGAAGGAAAAGTGAAACATATCCTACAGTTGGGTGGAAAGGAATTCACCCTCAGTCAATTGGTTGGTTGAATACTTCATTGAATAGATAAGTGTTTTCCTTATATGTCTATTGAATGCTTGTTAATGGTGGTAAAATGTATTATTTTCATGCTAATGGTTTGAATATGATGAATGAATGTTTAATATAGGTTTAAAATGAAGTAATTGTGATGATTGAACATGAGAGGCCGATGTAGGCCAATAACCCTATGTTTTCCCCTGTCCTTTGAAATGGAAATATTTCAGGATATAAAATATTCATTTGGGTGCCTTGGTAGGGTCTTTCTTGCGTGATGGAAAGTTTTTTAAAATCCATAGGGAGTTGATATAAAACCTTGCAGGAGGGTGTATGGGAAATACTATGATACTGCTAAGTTGATAAATAACCCTTAACCCTCTTAAAATCCTTTTTTAGACTAGAGGAAGAAATAGCCATTGATCTGGTGAAGAGATCAGATCCCGACTATTCATTGGAGTTCCAAGATCTAGAGATCATCTATCAAGAGGTGAATCCTTTAGGAGAACGTGAAATACGAATTCATAGTGAAATTCCAATAGGGAATTTACAAGATGATGGGAGTTTTATATCTATCAAAGGATGGGTTGATGAGAAATGGACCATATATCCTTAGAGTGCTAAGTCGATGAGTTTTTTGGAAGAGATGAGTTGGGAAGGTCTGGAAAGAGGTGCAGGAGGAATTTTTTATAAGAAAATATCAATGTTGAATCTCCGAGGATGAGAATAGTTGTAGATCTGTCGGTGTCAAAACTAATGGAGTCTAATTCGTTGGATTCAGTAATGATCCATCCCGATGGAGGAACCTTGTCAAAGTGATAGTGTCAGTTAAATGTTGAGAATATGTGAGATTCAATAGATCCATGATAATTGTATGTGAGGGTTTGAGGACCATCAAATCCATTAGAGTGTTTATCATCGAGAATAACCTTTCAGGAAGTCTCAAAACTGCATAAGAGTGAATCACTTTTGATGGTAGAGGACCGAGCAGATAGGAGTGATGCACTTTCGATGGCAAAGGACCGAGCGAATGAGAGTTGTTGATATGCGGGTAAGGAAGCTGAATAATATCAAAGTCATATATTTTCTATAGCCCCGACCAACCAAGTGTTAAGTGGAGAACGAGTGAGGCATTATCCATCTCATGAATTCAAGGTGTAGGGTAAATATGGATTGTCAATGTCCTAACCCAAATACACTTGGATCTGTTGGGAGTATATCCGTCGAAGGAGACTAATTGGGAATGGAATGCAAGTTGTATAACCTAATTTCCCGATGGGAAGAGAACCCGATACACCACCCAATGTTGATTTGGTCGATCCTTGTAAGGCAAATTTGTTCGAATGGGGATAATTACCCCTGGTATGTGTAGTAGCATTCCACCAAAGGATTGATAAGAAGAAAAGAGTATACTTGTAATTGGTGCTCTTTCCACATGATGATCTTACATTATAATGAAGAATGTTTTGTTAGTGTTATGTGCCCAACTTCCTTCCTTGGATAGAAGGGCACTAACTAACCTCTGAGATAATATTTTCACCTCTTTATTTAAGCTCAATTTTCCTCTAATGATCTTAGAGCTCAAACTAACACCATATAGACATGTTTAAATTTGTATTTCAGCTAAGCGAATCAATTAAGGGGTGAAATCACTCAAAATAGCCAATGCAATTCAATTACATGTATGGAAGAATAAGTTTCAAGTATTTCAAATTAAGTAGCCACATGCATGATATAAATTCCAACATAAATCATGGATAGTTGATTAAAATTAGTCAAAATTTGTGGAAGTGATTCTTAATGAATACTACCTACTCAAACATTATGGGGATTTATACATCAAATAATAATAATTATTTCAATATTATAGTCACTCCATTTAACACTACACCAATAATTTCCATGACCTTGTGTCTCATTTGGATATCTAGGAGACTAAGTGCAATTGGATTCCCTTGAGTATTAGATAAGTTTGTTGTAACACCCCTCTCGGTGTTAGACTATGAAGCATACAATTTCACTGATTGCATAAATTGTGTCGAACAAGGTTGTGCACATTGATATGTATTATTATTATTTTAAGTAATTTAAATACTTTCAACTTCTAAATACTACTCATTCATTGACAAATTGTAGAAATATCGATGTATAGACTATAACTATCTACCAAAGTTAATAATCCAAACACATCATTATATTATTTTATAAGTCAAAATATATGCTCAAATTAATCACTTATACTTTTATTGATGCTATCATTAATCAAATCCGAATTAAATGTATTTATTATAAATTCAAATTTAAGAATGATATATATATATATATATATATATATATATCCTCTTTTGTATTAATTAATTAATACTAATATTACCAACACACAATTGTACTAATATCATGATCATCTAAGTATACAATTTCTTTATATCCAAGAAGCATTGATATAATGGTTAACTATATTTTTATGATGTGGTAAAAGGTTAAATAAACATGTTTGAAAATGGAGTAATAATATGACCCCAAGGGGGTCATACATAGGATTAAGGGGGCATACATGGGGATAAATGTACATGTAATGTGTAAATGTATAGGTGATAGGGTCAACCTAATAGTAAAGGGGCTCATGTGTTGGTGTGAATAGGTATATATAGAGATCATGTATTCATTATTGAGGACATGTGAATAGTGATGTATGAATGTAATTAGGTATTTGGAAGAGGTTCTCCTATTATTTAAGGAGTTATTGTGTAACTTATCTCTCTTATCTAACTTTGAGTTGTGCTCCACACTCACATTGGTGTACATGGTGTGTACTTATGGTTTATTATGATATCTTAACAATTTAGTTCATAACATATTTTTCCATACACTACATTTTGGCATCCATACTAGGGGGTTCCCATCAAACATTCTCTCTCTAGAGTGAAGGATCTTGCCTCCCATTTTCTTCTCTTATTTCCCTTGGACTATGGAGCCCACTTATTGTCCTTATTCTAGTCCTATTTTCCCTAGTTCCATGCATATTGGGGCCAACTAACTCTATCCTCACCTCACCAAAATGAGTATCCTTAACATGCTTCCCGGTAGTTATTCAAGAACACATACAACAATTCTTACATAGCCTCACAATGTAGGAAACCTTCCCCATTATAATAACTACATAGACCAAGTTATGCATGGAGGACATTTACCACTTCCTCCTAATGTTACACCTACTCTTCCTCCCTTAGCCAACTTTATCATATAAATACACTCTACATGCAACATATCAAAGATCAAATCCTTAGAGAATTTGTAGAACTTAGATACTCTATTAGGAAAGACTTTCCGCCTCAATATGTTCCCCAAACCAAACCTCAAACCTTACCATAGAACTCTTCTTGTTTGGTGCCATATGTGTTTCTCCCCAAGCATTATGAGACACTTAAGTCATATACCACTTAGAGATGTTTTCCTACAACCAATCACAAAAACATAGATGCTAACCCTTACCCAATCTATGTAAGTGGTGCAATTACCATAATCTCAAAACTCACAACTCAGATGAATGTCATGTCCTCCAATGAAATAACTCTCCTTCAGAATAAGGATCATGACATCCCCTATCCAAGATACTACCTATTAATGGTGGATTAACCTTAAACAAGATGTTTCATATCAACTTGAGACCTCACCAATATAATATTTCCTTTCTCATCCTACCAACACTACATCTTCTCCCCATCTTGAGTATAAATGAAAAAAACGTTTATACATTCCTATTAGTGAAAGTATGGGATGGCATGCCTTTATATTCTTGTTGGCTCACTTACATGCATCCTTCCTAACACTAGGGGTTTGATGACCCATGGTTCATCCAAATTTTACCAAAACAACCCCAAGGTTTCAACATATCAATCTTCAGTCTAGGACCAAAGAAGGTCTCATCCAAGACACCATGAGAATCAGAGAGACCGTCTAGTCTTGTGTCGGAGATGCAGGGATAAATAATACTAGGAAGCCACTCGATCTGGCATTCATAAATTTAATCATATTTCATTAATATAATAACAACGTACATCATTAATACATTCATCCATTCAAGTCAAAATCAACATATCCATTTACAAAGAGATAAACAACTTTATATTATTTCCACTAAAATGGTAAAATGCATTCATCAAGAGACTCATAATGCAATAGGTGTTAGAAAAACAA
The DNA here is from genome assembly GCA_000966675.3 of Picea glauca. Lineage (NCBI taxonomy): Eukaryota > Viridiplantae > Streptophyta > Pinopsida > Pinales > Pinaceae > Picea > Picea glauca. The sequence continues at coordinate 1,487,437 of JZKD02S0367243.1, forward strand.
GATCATGGAGAAATAAAATAAAATAAAATGCAGAAATAAAACACAGAAGATACACAATACAATAGAGACACAAATATACATGGTTCACTTAGTCTGGGCTACATCCACTAGAGAAATTTCCAGGTCCTTCCTTTTTATTATCCAGCAAAATGAAGGGATATAGCCTACAACACACCCACTATAAATTCCTCTTCTTTCTCTCATAGTCTCCTCTCTCAGAATACAATATTCACAATTATCCACAACCACAATACAATTCCCTCATAAAAAAGGGTTGTCTTCTAGGGAAAAAAACCCTTACATAACTTCTACCGTTAGATCTGCAACCTTATAATGAATAATCCATATTTACTATGAAATTAAAATATACATTTACAAGGAAAGTTTTCCTTTGGGGGCCCGCTTGCCCCTGGACCCTCTAATCGGGGTGATGATCCCCCCAGACCCCACAGGGGGGAAATCCCCCCCCGTTTGGAGGGGTGTACATTATATGGGGTATAAACATGGATGAAAACAAAGACCTTTGAATCAAGAAGATAATCAGACTCCACAACAAACAATCTACCACTTGAATACTGATCACAAAAACTCCACTGTTGTTGTATCTGCTGGACTATGATCCTTCTTGGACTTGGAAAATTTCTCATCTTCACCTTCATGCTTGAAGACCAACTGAAACTGAGAAGGAACTCAATTTATACTTGGTTACTCCCTTAATGTGTCTGTAGGATTCTGGATAGTATGTATCTTTTCCAACTTCAAATGTCCATATTCCAAGATGGATCGTATGAAATGGTACCTGATCTATATATGCATAGTCCTTGAATGGAAGGCTGAGTTATTTGCAATATGAGTGACACTCTCACTGTCACAATACAACCTTGTATTCTCCTGCTTATTTCCCAATTCCTCCATGAACCTCTGTAACCAAATCATTTCTTTACTAGCCTCTGTAGCAACAACATACTTTGATTCTGTTGCTGAAAGTGCATCAAATTTTTGTAGTTTTGAAATCCAACTTACTGTTGTTCCACCTATCATAAAAGAATACCCTGTGGTACTCCTCCTGCTATCTTTATCACCTACCATATATGAATCAACATATCCCTGTAGAACAGTGTCTGAACCTCCCAAACATAATGCATGAGTAGATGTACCTATCAAATACCTGAGAATCCAATTTACTTCCTCCAATGTTATTTACCTGGATTGTTCATATACCTTCTCACAATTCCCACTGCATGTGCAATATCTAGTCTTGTGAAAACCATCACATACTTCAAGCTGCAAGCTGATGATGAATAAGGGACCGTGGACATGTATTCTATCTCCTCATGTGTCTTGGGACACATTTCCTTGGTAAATTTGAAATGGTTGGCAAAAGGTGTACTAACTAGTTTTTCATTCTTCATTGTAAACCTCTCCAACACCTTCTCTATGTACTCACTCTGAGACAATGTCAATTTGCAATATTTCATGTCTTTTGTTATTCTCATACCAAGGATTTTCTTTGCAACACCCAAATCCTTCATTGCAAATGAATTAGATAATTTCTTCTTGAACACATTTATATATTGCATATTAGACCTTGCAACAAGCATGTCATCTACATACAATAGAAATATAATATAGCTTCCATTTTCTATACTTTTAAAATAAACACAATGATCATAATGAAATCTACTATAACCTTGTTATGTCATAAACCTGTCAAACTTCAAATACCAATGCCTTGGAGCTTTCTTTAGGCCATACAAGCTCTTCTTCAACCTGCATACCAAATTTTCTTTCCCTTTGATCTCATACCCATGTGGTTGCTGCATATAAATCTCTTCATCCAAATCCCCATGGAGAAAAGTTGTTCTTACATCTAACCATTCAAGATGAAAATCTTCTACTTCCACAAGACTTAAAACAGTCCTAATTGAAGTCATCTTAACAGCAGGAGAAAATATTTTATCAAAATATATACCTTTCTTTTGTGCAAACCCCTTTGCAACAAGTCTATCCTTGTACCGTTTTTTTCCTCCATCTTCTTCCTTCAACCTGTAAACCCATATATTCTAAAATTCTCTTTTTTCTGCAGGAACCTAAACCAAGTACCAAGTATGGTTATTTACCAAGGAATCCATTTCCTCTTTTATTCCTTGCTCCCAGTTCTTTTAGTGTCTACCTACATTGCCTGTTCATAACATTTTGGTTCACCAGAATCAATCAACAATAAATAATACAAAGAAGGAGAGTATCATTCAGGGCATCTACTTAACCATGTAGATCTTGTAACAACACTTGTAGGAGTTTGAGGTACATGCTAATCTTGTTGTTGTACATTTTTATTTTCTGGTACCTTTGGAATTTCTTTTTCAGTGATCTCATCAAGCACTATGTATTCTGGTTTTTCTTTTTCCTGTTTCTTTCCCTGCAACTAATCTTTGTACATGACCTTCTCATTGAATATGACATCTATACTCCTAATGATTTTGTGATTTTCATAATCCCATAAGCGATAACCAAAATAATTAACATCGTATCCAATAAGGATACACTTCTTGGATTTTTCCTCAAGCTTTGTTCTATTTTCTTTATCAATATGGACAAATGCTTCACAACCGAAAGTCTTCAAAAACGAATAGTTTACATTTTTATATGTCCATGCCTCCTTTGGAATTCCACCATCCAGAGAGATTGAGGGTCATATGTTTATTAAATAAACAATAGTATTTACAACATCTTCCCAAAACTATAAGGGAAACCCAACATGCAATCTCATACTCCTTGCATGCTCCATGATTGTCTTGTTCATCCTTTCTGACACCATTTTCTTATGGTGTTCCTGGAACTAGTTTCTCTCTAAGAATCCCATGGTATGAATAGTAATCATAAAAATCCTTGCTGCAGTATTCACCTTCATTGTATGATCTGAGACACTTCAACCTTTTTCCTATCTCATTCTCAACCAAAGTTTTCCATTTCTTAAAAGTATCAAAAACATCATTTTTTTGTCGAATGCAATAAACCTAAGTTTTTCTAGTTGCATCATCAATAAAAGGACCATAATAATGAGAGCCACCAAGAGATGATACCTGAGATAGTCCCCATACATCTGCATGCACAAGATCTAACCTTTAACTCTTCTTTTCTTTTACAACTTTGAGAAATTTGACTCTCTTCTGTTTTCCATAAACACAATGCTTATAGAAATCCAAATCAATCTGTTTAAGATATGGAAACAAATTTATTTTGTGAAGTATATTCATCCCCTTTTCACTCATTTGTCCAAGAATATGATGCCAAAGTGTTGTATCCACTCTTGTAGAAGCTAAAGAGATAGAAGAGTCAGTATTACCAGTCCATAAATATAATGTACCTAACTTCTCTCATTTTTCTATCACCAGTGATCCTTTGGTGACCTTCCACGCCTTATCTGTAAATATGGATATACAAAATTCACTTGCCAATTGCCCTATTGAAATTATATTTTTCCTTAGATTTGGAACATTTCTTACCTCTTCCACCAACCATTGGTTTCCATTCCTTTGATTTATTTTTACCTTTCCCATTCCAACAATTTTTCATGGTGCATCATCAGCCAAATGAACCTGTCTAAAATCACCTTGAACATAATCTAGAAAATGTTTCCTATGGGGTGTGGCATGAAATGAAGCCCCTAAATCTACTACCCAAGACTCATAAATATTATCTACAGAGAGAATCAAAGCATCTTGTAACACATCACATGTTACATTTGCTTCCTGATTTTTCTCCTATTGTCCATCTCTTTGTTTCTTTGGAGCTCTGCAGTGTTTCTTCAGATTCCCTTTCTTTCCTCAATTCAAACACTCTATCTTTCCTAGGCTGGATTTGGATATTCTCTTCCTAGAAATCTCGTGGTTTCCTGATCCCTTTCCTCTATCCTTTTGTCTTCCCCTAATCTCCATGTTTAACTCATTACCTAATGTCTCACCTTTGCTTTTCCATTACATTTCCTTACTAAGGATAACACCAATAACATTATAAAATTTTAGAGTGTTTGAACCAGAGACAAAGTTACTTACAACTATGACCAAGCCATTCCATCTTTCTGGAAATGAGCACAATATTAGAAGAGCCCTGACCTCATTATCAAAGTCCACTTTTATAAAACTTATCTTATTAGTAAATGATATGCAACAGACCCACCTTATGACATATTCATATTAAATAAATCTTCATTAGAAATACCTTATTGGATGTCAAGGGTTTTTCATATAGTTTATCCAATGCATCCATCAACTCCTTTGTTGTCTTTTCTTTTGAAATATTGAAATTTACCAACGCTGCCAACATCAGCCGTATCATTCCTAGTGCCTTTCTGTCAAGAACCTCCCATTATTCATTCTTAATGGACATCAAATTCTTTTCTATTCCACCCAATGGTAGGAATAGATCCTTCTGATATAAATAATCTTCCATCTTCATATTCCATAACTGGTAGTTTTGGCCGTTAAATTTCTTGACCCTAAACTTTCCATATTCCGCCATTGCTCCCACTCGAACCAAGAACCCTCTTTTCCTATGAGTTTCCTTTCGATATGATAGTAGTTGTTAGAGAAACATGATTGTGGAGAAATAAAATAAAACAAATGTGGAAATAAAACACAGAAGATACACAATACAATAAAGACACATATATACGTGGTTCACCTAGTGTGGGCTACATCCACCAAAGAAATTGCCAGGTCCTTCCTTTTTATTGTCCAACAAAATGAAGGGATACAATCTACAACACACCCACTATAACTTCCTCTTCTTTATCTCACAATATCCTCTCTTAGAATACAATATTTTCAATAATCCATAGCTACAATACAATTCCCTCATAAAAGAGGGTTTCCCTCTAGGGAAAAAAACCCTAACATAACTTCTACCATCAGATCTGTGACCTTATAATGAATGGTCTAGATTTAATGTGAAATTACAATATACATTTACAAGGAAGATTTTCCATCAGGGGATTTTCCCTCGAACCCCCTCTAGGGGCCTACTTTCCCTTGGACCCCTCAAGGGGGGAAATCCCCCCCTGCAACCCCCCCACATAGAGGGGAGTAAAATCTTCATGGGGTCTAAACATGACTGAAAACACATACCTCTGAATCAAGAAGATAATTAGGCTCCACAACCAACAATAGGAATAGTGCCCTATGCTTTGATACATTCTACAAGTTATGCATTACAAAGTTCCATTCCCTCTTTGTTTAAAAAATTCACATGCTACTAGACTAACTCCATTACATAATCTCTACAAAACTATTCCATCCACATACAAAACTAGTACACATACTCATAACATGATCCACGAAAAAATGTGGACTGACTTATCCTCTGCTGCAGATATTATACTCACCGAACTCTCTTTTATTTCTTCGATGCTTATTTTTATTCTCTTCTCTTATTTGGCACACTATCTCTTTCTTCTCTCCTCCACTTTCTCTAGTGATATCAAGTTATGCATGCTTATTCCACCCACATGTAGCCCACATAGCCTCTTTGGAGCATGGTATCCCTAACAAACTTTCCATCCCATCCATTATATGTCCCATGATATCTCGTGTTGTCTAAGTTAATCATTTGGGAATATTCCAAAATATTTTCCTCTTGATTTGGCATGCATGCGGTATATTTTTTATAATTAGCATAGAGTGTAGAGATTTTATTGGTGTGCACACATTATTCCATTTGTCATGTAGCTATTGATGTGTGTGAAAAAATGAAGTGTGTGCACAACTTATATATGTGTGTGCACAACCTTACCAAAGAAATTGGGTGCCAATTGGCCCGCAAATCTATTACTTGGCTCATCCTTGAGCTAATGGCCTTGATCAGGGTGTGACAGATGCCACAAAATGAATGGTCTCCATGAGTTCTTGAAGGAACTCCTATAACTGACTATCATTTTCAACTGGGGTGGTGTGCAAATCCTGAGTGATCTGGAATACTACATATGTATCATGGACTGTGACCCATGGAGCTTGAAGGTCAATATGCTCCATTTTCTCAAGCATCAAGATGGTCATGAGCTGCACTACTACAAGCCGAGTGTAGAAAATTTGGGTCTTATAGGCTACATCGTTGGATAACTCAAAAATAGTTTATTGTTCTTCATTAGTGGTAGTGATGTATTTTGTGTTTCTAGTGATGGATGTCATTGTGTCTTGGCACTCACCTGAGGGTAGGGAAGCAAAAATACTCTTCTTCTAGGTGACCTATGCTTTGGGCACACAAAACTTGTTATCAATGGAATTGATTTCTGGTTGATTCTGTAGGTGATTCCAAAGGGTAAATATTTAATCGACTAATCCTAAAATATATTTGAGCCATGTCTGCAAGTTATGGAGTGATTCCTCAACCACCACAATCTTATTTTGCATTTCTATAGTTGCTAGTGTTGATTGTTGGGATGTGTATGGAGCACAAGGTTCTGTGACCCTGGGGCATGAAAACACACCTTAGCTGCAAAGAGTTTCTGATATGGGGGAATTTCCAGAGATGCATCCATTTTATTAGGTACCTTTGTGTACAAATCATCGACTGGGCCTAGGATCTCATTAAGGGAAGTAATAATATTAGTATTTTGAGATTTTGTTGCTGCGTTTGCCAATACTTCTATATAATCTAAAATTTGCAAGGCTTGCTGAGCCTACACCTAATAATGATAGTGCACATGAGTATGATCATGCACAACAAGTTCTAGTTGGTGTCACTACTAAATCTTCTCATGATCTAGACTAAGTGTCTGGTGTCATTCTCCTAATTTTGTAATTAAAGTGGTAATGTAGTTTTCCAGGTCCAAGGTGGGGATTGGTGCTAAATCTACTCTCGAAATAAATTTTCAAAAGAAACAACCATCGATGGGTCAAATTTTAGTATTCTCTCACGATGGCTAGTGATGGGAGCATTCTCCCACTACCATATTGGAGTGTTGAAAGAGGGAAATACACTCGTAATATGATGACAAAGTGCTAGCGGGAAAACCCCCCTATGGCTACACCAAGGTTTACAATGTAGGCAGATCAATAACCATTTAAAAGTCTCCTACCTCTCTAACTACCCCAAATATATCCCAGACTCATACAAGAAAAATAAAAATGAGAAGTTTTAGGTAATTGTTCCTCTACTCCGCATCCGGTGATGATCCTCTCACACTTGATAGCTTCAATGACTGCAAGCCTACTCCCAAGGCTAACCTGCATTCAAAAACAGAAAAACATAAAGCTACAAGTATGCATTTCATATATCATTAAGGGTTAGATGTTAGAATAAAAACATAAATCAAATGGAAACATTCAACATGCCATAATTTGGGATAGGAAAAGTACTTCTTTTATTGATAATACAATGATCACTTACAACCAAAGTCGACTACTACTCCGCGAACCTGGTCCGGGCTCCTCTTCACCAAGATCCAAGTTTACCTCCATGTATCTTTCTCCTCTCAACCTTATTCCAGGGAAATTAAATGGGTTTATGATAGAGGAAAAAGGGAAAATTGGGGAATTCTGAGGCAATTCTCACAAGATGGCTGCAATTTCTTGGGGCAATGTGAGGATGTGAAACGGGAAGAGTTTCATTGTTCTTATGTCTAGATTTGGAATGAGACCCCAAAATCTCCTTTTATATGACAAAAGGAGGGTTATTCGATTGGGTGACAGGATATAGGTGGTGGATTAATTGGGAAACTACCCAATAACCCATAATATCAACAAATTCCTTGCAACTTTTTATTTTTTGCAACTTTTGCAAGTATACGCGAGCTGTAGTGGTGCAGAAAGCATACGTAGGAAGGTTGTAGTGGTGTAGCAAGCATATGTACATGGGAAGTATTGGTGCAGGGCACGTACATATTCAAAAATAATTTTTTTTAGAAGAGAAACTCAATGATGGCTTGGCAAAAAATGCAAGTAAGAGGGCCAAATTCCAGGTATGCAAGTGTAGAGAAATTTAGGGTTATAACTGATTCCCCCTAATGTGTGAGGTCATAAGAGCATCTAATGGATGAAATAAATTACCAAATCTCCACTAATGTACAAAACGAGTGAGCTCGAGACCAGAGTTTGGGAGGTGCCATCTGCAAAAATAACAATTGTCTCTCCGAGGTGGGCATACCCATGCTCGGGATGAAATAAATCATGGCTCCCAATCAAATACACTGTAGATACATGTCATATAACTATATAAAATGTAGCCGCGAGCAATACACAATGGATCTACATCTCAAAATCAAAGATATACAAGTATAGTATCCATCTTCAAGAAGCCAATAACACCTGATGGTTGGACATGAGGTCTTCAGAGATCGAGAAACAAATTCAAGATATTCAAAACTCAGGTAGGATTACAATGTGAGTATATGACTTCACTACCCAGAGGTCTTCGACTACTTGTCGGGAAAATACAAGAGGATCTCGATGATCAGGCATAGAACTTCATTGATTTTGAACAAGGGCTTGATTGGACGTTTTTGGATGGTTGAGAATGAGGTCAAGAGAAAAACTACAGAAAGGTCGACTTAGGTTGGGTGAAACTTCCCTTGGAAAATAGCAGGAAATATGATCAGACTCAGGCAGCATGACATTGACATAAGTTCACAATGCAGGAGACAACGCAAACTCTCCATGTGTTTTGAAGAATAACCAAACAGAGGAGGACATAACTCTATGTAGTGAGAAAATCTCCCTAAGGTCATATTATATCCCAAATATTGATGAACAAACGAAAGGATGTGATTTGTCCTAGGGAGACTCATTGTGCTGCCAAAAAAGAATATATATTTCCCGTCCTCTTTTTGGGTTTTTTTTTTTTTTTGTTCTTTTTCAATTTTTTAAGGAGCTTGAAAAAGAATAAAATAATGTTATGTTAAAAAGGAGGAATGAGTGTCACAAGCATACTAGTTCCAAGCGCAAGGAACACACTAATGCTCAGAGCAAGGAGACATGTGCAGGAAAAGGACACTCAGGAAAATTCCTCCATTGTTACCAGACAAATCAATTGGTGCGGACACTAACTGATCTCCCTAGATCCACCTAGATCTAGAACAAAACACACCAGAACATTACGCTTTCCTTAAGTTTTAGATATTGAATTTACTAACCAAAGAGGGATGGGTGACATACCATTTAATCGTCACTTCCTCTCACCATCGCTATCCTAGCTCCATTCCAACATTCATGCAATGATGATCCTGCAAAAGAATGCAACCAACCAAAGTGATAGAAATAGCATAAAATCAATATAAACCTATGTATGTGATCAAGGAATCATACATTAAAACACAACAAGATTTATAGGAAAGAATCATATTACTGTATCATATTAAATGTGAAAGAGAGATTCCAACCATGGCCTTGATGTCGTAAGGTCCCTTCCAGCTATCCTTTGTTCCCCGCACACTTCTTGCTCCAAGGATTCCGAGACCATGGATCTGATAGCTACTCACAATATATCTTGACAAAGAAAATCTTAAAGCCGCTTCAACCAAGCTAATAATTCCAAGCCAACCAAAGCTAAGCTAACTTTCTCCATGACAGCTCATCTCCTTTTATAAGATGAAGAGGATAAGGTGAGGAGGTTAGGATGATCTCACTAAATCATGAAAGCGAGTAAGATCCACACCATTTGGATTCCACCTCACCATGGAAGTTTCTCCTTCTAGAAGATTTGAGAAAACGCTCGTTTTTCCCACGTGTAAGAATTCTCACACCTTGCCTATAGTGAAACCTGCGAACCTCTCTTAACCCAGCTATGGTGCAACCTATGAGAATCAGACATTCTCGCACCCTGCCTATATAGCAACCTGTGAATTTTCTTTTTTATGGGGTTTTTACAAGGGAAAATGAAACTTCTTTTCTCAGGAAAAGTTCTTCTCCCTTCTCTCTTCAGGAACTCAGGCCACTGACCCCTCTGAAGGAAACAGATAGGTTTACATCATTAACGGTCATGGGGATGACGAAAATAATGTGTAACATCCATGGGTCAAGGTGTCAGGACGTAGAGGCAAAGTGCTACAAGGTTTGTGTATAAGGCATGCTTCAAAGGTTTATTTGAGAGCAACATGGAGCTGGCATTAGGTCAAAGATGCAGAGATGCAAATGCGATTAATAAGACACAATGAAACCCCCTTCAATGTAATTTTAACGAGCCTTGAGAGGGTAAGATCAGTAGTTTTTTCACATTTAGAGAGTCTAAAAAAATGTAAAAGAAGACTCTATTGGGGTACCTTTTTCGAAAATAGTCTAGTCGGTTCAAAAAGGGGTAAACTAGCACTTAAAATCCATCTATTCAAAACCATTTTAACGAGTGTGACAAAGACAATATCACTCAACAATCTTTTCAATTTTAAGGAGTCTGAAAAGAGATTAACTATGGACTCACAACCCTTTTATGGATTTAGTCCCCTTAGCTCGAAAAAGTATAAAATTTACTTAGGAGAACTCTCCCGGCGAGACGAATCTCCTGAGGTGTACCTTTTTCCTTCATAATCCATAGGCTGGGAAAAGGGGTAAACTCATGCTAGTAGATGTTTTTTTGGACCAATTTAACGAGTGTGAAAGAACAAGGTCACTCGATGATCTTTTCAATTTTAGGGAGTTTGAAAAGAGCTTAACTATGGACTTCGTGGGGGTTCCTTTTTCGTAAGTAATCTCCAAGGCCCGAAAAAGGTGATAAACCAAAACCAAGGAGAATGTTCCTTTTTCATAAATTTAGTCCCTCAGGCCCGAAGCAGGGTTAAAATTATACCTAAGAATACTCTTCTAGCAAACCAAAGTTCTTAAAGTATACCTTTGTTCGTAAAATTGTCCATCCGGACCGAAAAATGGGTAAATTACCACCGGACAAATGTGCCTTCAAGTTTCAGTTTGGCGAGCATGAAGTACAACCAAATCAGTTGACAATCATTTCATGTTTATAGAGTATGAAAAGGGATTAAAGAAGACCCCAAAAGGTTACTTTTCTCAAGTAATATCGACAAGATCACTTGTACCAAGAGGGGGAAGAAAGGGCTCCCATGCCCCTATTGGATAAACCAACGGATCAATTGTCGAGACCATGTCTCGAGAAGGAAAACATGAGTGAACAAGTTCCTTCTCATGTTATCGGGCTAATTTTTAAGTGCAAACACAAATCAAACCGCCTAGATTCACTACGAAACTAGAACAAAACAAGACAATACACTACTCTTTCCCTAGATTTCAATTATAAAATGAGAAATGGATCTAGAACATACCTTTTAAATATTGAAGATCCGACTTCGCCAATGCAATCCAATCTCCATCACGAAGCTTATGGAGAAATATCTGCAAAGGAACACAATCCAACGAAGACAACAATAACATAGTCTATTTGATATGAAACTATGTACGTGATCAAGGAATAATACAATATGAACAAATAACATTCATATAGGAAAGAAAAGTATATCTATATTAAATAATGTGGAAGAAAGATATAACGAGATGTCTTGATGTTTTCAAGTTCCTTCCAACATTTCCTTGCTTCCCACATAGTTCTTGCTACAAGGATTCTGATACCATGGATCTGATAGCTACTCACAATGTATATTGACAAAGAAAAACTTAAAGCCAATCCAACCAAGCTAACAATCTCAAGCCAAATTTCCAATCTCAAAAACTTAATCCCAAGCCAAGCTAACTTTCTCCATGAGATCTCCTCTCCTTTTATAAGTTGAAGAGGATAAGGTGAGGAAGTTAGGATGATCCCACTAAATCATGAAAGAGAGTAAGATCCAAACCGTTCAAAGGCCAGCTCACCATAGAAGCTTCTCCTTCTAGAAGCATCGAGAAGATGCTCATTTTTCCCATGTACAAGAATTTCTACAACCTAGCTATAGTGCAACCTATGAAAACTCTGCAACCCAACTATAGAGCAAGGTGCGGAAATTAGGCATTTTCGCACCTTGTGTATAGTGCAATCTACGGAAATCCTCCTTAATAGGGTTTTTACAAAGGAAAAGACAACTTCTTCTCTTAGTAAAAGTTCTTCTCCCTTCTTTCTTCGGGAATTCAGGCCACTGACCCCTCTGAAGGAAACAAATAGGTTTACATCATTAATGGTCAAAAGGGTCATGAAAATAATGTGTAACAACTCAAGAGAAATTGAACATTGAGGATAAAACACCACATAATTAACCTGTGGCGAGGTAGACTCTACATGAACACTAGGAACATATAAAGGGGTATTCTAAACTAACGCTGAATTAGGATGGTGATTATCAGATGCCAGTTGGTCGATAGTGAAAATGCTTCCATTATGAGGAAAATGCATCTGTTGGCACAGGGGCAAACGCAGAGTTCAATGCTTCAACATCACACCAACAAAACCCTAACTACCAGCCCTTTTAGAAACACCTGCGAAGCAGATGAAGTCTCACCTGAGGTAGAGGCAGGGGTGGTTGCAGGACTCATATGTCTGAAACCTAGCTAGGACATAGATCTATGATTATAATACCTTAGCAGAGAACTTAACAATTAACATTCATTAGAAATTATCCCTTACTCACATCGCAGATTCAAGCCCTAATTACAGAACAACACAGTATCCAACTAGATCTAGCATTTCCAAGCACTTAGTACATAGAAACAAATCAGATCTATCATTCATTCACATTACTAAGCACTAATATATTGCATCTAACATATATCATTTTACTAAGAATACATCACATCGATAACATAACAACTATAATGCACACAACAACCACAACACAGGATATACATGGTTCACCCTAGCGTGGGGCTACGCCCACCAAATCTTTTCTTCTTTATTATCTTCTCTTAATCTTCTACAAGCACAGAGCCATAGGAACCCACTCCGCATAGGACATGAGATCTGCGCACACCTCACCAGATCCTCCTTCCCTGAGCTAGGTTTAAGCACAAATCCTTCTTACAATCACTTACACTTAGCTCTACAACTTCTTAACACATAGTAAGCACAAAGCCTTTGCAATCACATAGATCCAACTCTAGCAACTAGCATCTTCGCCTCATTACCCTTAGCACCCTTAGCATCCCTTACTTACATCACCTAGATTTCTATTTATACATTACAAAATGGGCCTAAACATGGGTAAACCCATTGGTCGACATCCCATACCCATTACATAAACCCTAAATCCAAAAATTCCCTAAAAAGGGGTCAATATCCCGTGATCTCCTCTTCTCCTTGCGCTCTGCCTTCGACCAGCCTATCGAAGTCCCAAAATTTTTCAAACGTGACCCAAGTTCACCGAAACTTGGTCAAGGGCCAACATGTCCCCAACACTCACTTGTGACTTGCCCTGAGTCACTATGATCTGGGTAACTCTGCCTCAAATGCCTTGATCTTGGATCGAGATGCTTCGACCTATTGCTTCGCTAGAGCCTCCTACTCGACGAACTCCTGAATGACCTTCTCGGTGACAGGTCCTTCCATTTACTATTCAACTGAGGTGACTGCTTGTTCTAGTTGTGCACCTTGTCCTTCAATTTCCTCAAAAAGTGTGTAAGTTGCATCCTGCACTGGCTAGAGTCGTCGGGTTACTTCCATGATCTTACTCAAAATGGCATGGGCCTACTGCTAAACCATGCATTGTTCCTGGTCTCTTGTCATCCTCTATACCAGTGATAGTAGCTTCAACTGTGCTTGTATTGTTGTTTCTTGTTTTTTTTCCTCCTAGAGCTGTGACTCCAGTGTCCTAAGCTCATGGTCCTCTGCAAGATGCTGAAAGTTCTTCCCACTTCGACTACTGAGCTGTTTTCATTATGTTGACACGAAGATTAAATTTTTCCACCCTTTAAAAATGAAGCTTCATCTTTTCCTGAGCCATGGAGCCTCCCTTAGTCCAAAATAGAAAGGAGTCAGAATCACTTGTTCCTTTTCGGGTTTCGAAATTCGGTTCTTCTCAAGGTGTGATCTTCAACTATCCCTTTTTCTTGGTGCTGAAATTCCGAAGCCATTTCAAAATATTAAGAAATATAAAGTAAAAAGGGGGATGAAACGAACGTTACTTTTTTCGTTGTTTACCACAAAGCACTCTTTAATTCGTAATTAATCAAAACCCTAAACACAATTATCTCTCCCTTAGTCTTTTGAGATTTGGTTTTCTCTCTGCTAAAGTGTTTTCAAACTCTTCTCCTTTGAACTCACAGTCCTCGATTTTACGAAAAGTAAAAATTAAAAAGTAATTGTCCAGTAATCATGATTAATTAAAGTTTTTTAATACAAGTGAATAGTGCCTCGCTAATCCCATCACAATTTCATGATCCAAGGTTTACTTGTGACATATCCCCTAACGACAGGATCCCCGAAGTTCCAAAATGAGAAATTGTGTTTTCTTTAAACAAACCCTAAGATTAAAAGATTAAGATTTTTTCAAAAAATGATTAATGATGACTAAACTGCATTTTTCTTTTTGGGAATTAAGGAAGGCAACGATTTTCGGGTTTTCAGTTTCGAAATCGTCGATATACGATAGTATTAATAATGGGTAAATGCAAATATTTTTTATGTGAGTTTGTATCTCTAAGAATATATTTCAAATTAAAGCATTTATTTTTCATCGATGGTATCAGTATGCTCGCTATAGCACAAATTTAGAGATTAATAAAGGCCCTATGTGTCGAAGTTCATTCTTAACCTTTACCTCTATAGAAAGTCACATTTGTCCAGTTCTATACACTTTTCTCTGTAAATAGGTTTATGGTCCAGTATAACCACCATGGCGCCCAAGAAGGCCACCAAGAAAAATGAGGAATTTGCAGAGGTCTCGAGAACATACGAAGATGTTGTATCTGATACAATATCGCATGCCATCGATTCCATAAAATTCTGGAGGCAGGTTTTCAAAAATCTGCATTGTGAGATTAAGAACTTCCCCCATGATGTCGACAACAAACTTTGGGATATAGGGAAGTTTGAACTTCACAAGGTGGCTACTTGGCTGGGATTCCTGACTTACAACGACATGATCAGTTGGGATTTAGAGCAAGCGGATGTGCAGACAAGGAGCATTATGGACAACCGAGGGGTCGTCATTGGCTCATTCAGAACAAAACATATACAAGTAATGTATAAACTATCTTCCTATCCCAAATACATTTATAATAAAGATTTTGTCAGTGAGTTTCAGAGGAAAGAATGTTTTGATTCATACCAAACGTATCGTGACATAATAAAATACTGGTGGAGAAACAAAGAAAAATTCAGAGACGATACACATGGTGTTTACGCCACAACGTCTTTAAACGAGTATATGGTTTATGTGGCGATGATGTTATGTAGGATTATTGGTAAGGAAAGTACTACCCACTTCCCAACGGAATGGGTACCTCTTTTGCATGAGGCCGTAAAACGTTATAGCTTCAATTGGGATAATATTTTATCTTATAACATAGTGAGAGAGGTTATGGAATACCAGACTGTAAGATCAAAAGGCCAAACACCAGCCTTTTATATGTTCGCATACATCATGGATTCTATTTGGTTCTCAAGTCCTTTCCATTTGATGAATTGGAGTTGGAATCCGACTTACCCGAAGCCTATTCATGAATATCATTCTAAACTTTGGGAAGAAAATGCCAAAGATTCATTCTATGAGATTTTTCATTTCGTGGTAATACCACTACACCAGATACTATACAACTATGCACCCACCTGCATTTCAGAGTTGGTCATAGGGAGCCTTCGGGAAAATTGTTGACTTGTTTATAGAGGAGAATTTATCCTACATTAGAGTTTTTGGATGTTCAATTCCTCCACATGTGCTCCCAAAATTCCTCCCCGACAGACTAGTGTGCAGGGAGGTAGCTTATCAAATAGTAATGGGTGGAATCGGGATAGAATTAAAGATAGCTCAAACGAAATCTTGGCCTATTTTTCCCATTCATATTGGAAAATTTTCACTTCTCAACTTGGGTCATTCCAAGGTTGAAGCGGCAGCACTAGACGGGGTCAAATTGGTAGACCTCGAGCACAAGAAGCACGATCCTTACCAGTTAGTGGGGAAACACATGGCCCACTGCAATATGAAAGCATATGAACATGAGGATTCCCCTTGGGATGACATGTTCAAAGGGACTAAGACTTATAAAGAGGTTTTAGAACGAGTACAGACACTGTCATCCGACTTGCAAGCTAGTTTTTAGACCTTTCAGAAGCATAGACAGAGTGGTATTCCCAGATTACTACAAGGAGAAGCAATCACCCTTCCCCAGGAACAAGAAAATACTCCCCCAGGCTTCTAACAGGAAGCACAAGAGAAGGGAAATCCCAAAAAAGTCCCATAGAATATTGAAAGGCCCCCACAAAATAAAAAGGCGTTACAGACGAAAAAACCAGAGACAAAAGCAGAGAGGAGGTCCGTGATACCTCCCAAGTCCAATAAGCTTACTCCCCGTTCATTACCTGTTGTTGATGTCAATATGCATAAGGAAATAGAAGGGAAAGGATCTATAGATCTAGGAAGTCACATAGCTTCCTTAACCCCCTTAAAGTCCACCTTTGGATTCCCACATATGGGAGCCCTATTTGTTGATGACCTCACCTCTATCCCCATAGATGAGATTCCTCCTAATTATTTTTTTAGCAAAAAGAGGAAGGTTGTCCTGAAACCAGAGATGTATATGAAGGAGGGGAGTATGGTGAAAAAGCATAAAGTCTTGCTAGATAGGAAAAATTTGGAGGAGGATTTCTCTACAGAGATAGCAGGTTCCATGGGATCCAGGGAAACACCAAACTTTTTTACCATGGGAAACATGAGAACGAGGATAAAGAAGAGTAATAACATGATAGCTCAATTACAGGATCAGTTAAATAATGTTGAGAAGAATATCAGAGAAGAGATGAGTAAAAGCTTGGAGCAGACCAGGGCTTTCGAAAGGATAGAAATTCAATCACTCAAATCAAGCCTAGATGAAATGAACCATAGGATACAATCAAGTCAGGTGCAGATTGCTAAGAAAAAGGAGCATGCAGAAAAGTTACAGGCTAAGTTAAATTTGATGGAAGGCTGGGTTATAGATTTAAAGGATTTCCAGACCCTCTCGCTGGAAACACATACAAAGATAGAATCCAAGCAAGAGAGACTGATCTCCAAAATAGGGATCATCCAGAATTACTTTCAAGAGGAAAGAAAATTTCTTGATAATATTATTTTACTAGACAAGGAAGCTAAAGAAGCAAGGAATACTCTCTAGAAAGAGGTTGCATGTTCAGGGAATAAAGAGGCGATGAAAAATATAAAGCTCTCTGTCACAAAACAAATAAAAGGAGACATCATTCTCAAGGTATGGAAAACAAATATATCTGAGAGAAGGAAGATATTCAAAGAAATCAAAGATGATTGTGAAGGAATCTTAGATTCTTTGGATAAGCAAGCATTAGGCATTGAAAAAAATCACTGCTTTGAGTCACTAGGGCAGAAAAACATTGAAAAACAACAGTTGGACTACAAAGAAGGTTTGAAGAAGATTCAAATTGAAATTTTAAAATTGAAGGAAACCAATGCCAACCTAATAAACAAATGGTTGGTACAACCCAGTTTAAAATTGAAAGTGATCAAGTTTTCCGACCAAGGTTTTGAAGACCAGTTCCCAAAGGTACAAAGAAAGTTTTATCTATTTGAGGCTAAAGATCTTCCAACACCTCCTAGAAACTTTGTCCATTTTCTGTAGAAATGTATTGAATGTGTAGCATCAAAGGAGGAAGAGACTTCGACTAAGCAATGAAGTATCGTTTGGAAACTCATACTGTTGGAATGATAGATAAACAAAAGTTAATTGTGCAACGATTAAGGTTGCAGTTTTGTAACTATTTTTCTCCTAGAAAGTAGGAGATTGTTAACCATCAAGTATGGATGACCATTGTATAAATACAGGGAATGAAGACTAAAATGGGGTTTTTTGATCTCTATTAAAAAAAAAATTGACGAAGTAATTTTGAGGAGACTCTAAATGAATAGAAATGTGGATTGAAGATTCCAGATCTTGTCACTTCTGGGTTATGTGTTTCCCTGTCATCTCATCTTTCTTATATATGTTTAATTGATGAATGCTTATCTACAATTTGGTACAACCTCTACTTTGGAAATTATTATTCTTGTTATTTCAAATCATTTATAGTTTTTCCTCTGTATCCGTTATCAACAGATACAAGACCTATAGATTCTTAGATTTCAACATCATATGCTTCATTAATATTTTTCTCATTTCATAGTCTTATGTTACAATGTGAGATTCCTCTGAAATTGATGCCTCACTTTGATAATAGCTTTATGTTTTTCTCCATATCATGCATGTTTATTTTCTTTACAATTTGACTCAGATAGAAGAAAAGGCCTACAATTTGGTCATACTATTTATTTGTGTTTTGACATCATTCTCGTTACATTGTGGAATAGAGATAACCAACCTAAAAATAAAACACAAAACTTTATCCTCCTTTACTTTCCTCCTTCATCACAGTACCAGTTGCAAGGCAACCTAACATCGAGCCTGGTCTCTCGGATCAAACCAGTATTTCTCTAAATTTCTTTAACACTATTTTACAAACAAAAACCAACCGGGTTGACTTAGAACGTTCATGGACAACAATTGAGAGAGATATCAGTATCCAGGAAAACTGGGAATTTCGACAGAGACAGTTGAGAAACCGACAATAGCCTTTGCCTTTTTATCAGTCTTTTTTCTATTCTTAGCTCCCTCTATTTTTTCATATAGCTTGACAATATAATTTAAATCCTTAAAGTATAAACTCAGGAACAACATCTTTTTGGCGCCACTATTGGGGAATGGAGAAATGAAGTTTTTTCCCTAGGGAGAACGACATTGACGCTTTCTTTCTTTGATAATGAACAAAGATTGAAAAAATTCTAAGGCTACCTTTATCTTTCACTTGGCGACTCCACATTGTTTAAGCTGGCTCTAAACCAAAAAAACACCAGAAAGAATCTAGACAACAAGCAGATTTCACCTTTTTCGGACCTTGAAAAAATTCTAAAATCAAGAAGATACTTCCGCTAGACTGTCCCATCCACAAATAAAAAATTTCGACCTAAGTTTACACAGTCTAACTTAGAAGATCAACGTAGTGAATCAAGTATTCCACCCCTTTACGGGAAATACCCCATTGATAAAGTCACACCCCCTTAATCAGATCTGGTTCTTCCAGTCCTTGAGACCGAGGCTTTCTCAACCTTTTCTCACATCGATAAAAAATGAAGAGCTGCCTCACTTCCTATAGTGACTCATTCTCCCTCCATTCTTGAAGTTCAGTTTCCTACATCTCAAAACTCAAACAATTATCCTATATATCTTGACTCAACTTATGTTGATTCTCCTGTATTCTCACCCTGTCATTCTGAAGGAACCAGTCCACATTCCCCAATCTCTTCTTTCTCAAGTTTCTTCCCCTTCGATAATTAGTTTCTTGAAACCCATCCTTACAACCCCCAGACTTTAACCGTTAACTCCACAATGGTCGCAGCCGGAGGAGGTGGGGTTGGAGGTGCTATCGTGGGTGGTCAAGGAGGAGGAGTGGGTGACAAAGCACTATCTCTTTGGATATTTACAAAATTTGTTGCAATATATGCCCCTCTGGTTCTATTGGTCCCTCTCCATGATTCACCAGAAATACAACCCGAGACCTAGAAACAGGTTTTCCGCAACCGTTCCAGTTAAAAAAATACTGTCGAGGTTTGAAATTGATGAACCGGTTTCAAAACGCACTGAGAAAAAGACTGAAGGGACTAAGGCCACTAACATTTAGTTTACTAAAACAAAGACAGTGGAAACACCACCCTTGAGAATGCAAAAACTAGATACCCCTATTACCGAAACAAAGGCCCCTCAGCCAAGGAAAACTGAAAAGAAAGGGTCGGAGGTTCAAAACATGGAAATCGACAAAACCATTGGAAGTTTCAACCTAGAAAATGAAATCAATAAGATCAAATTCCTATTCCTCTTGTAGAACTGGCTAAAAACCCGATATACTGAAAACAAATTGTTAAAATGATTAATTTTTCGGAAAATGAAATTCAGGTCGATGTTATAAACTTAGATGATGAAAAACCTAACATAATGTTTGGCCCACACTTTGAAGGTGCCAAAGAAGTTGTTGGCCCTTTCTACATTACTTTGACCGTTCTCGACCATCTGCTCCATAACTGCATGTTAGATTCTGGGGCATCTCAGAATGTGATGCCTAAAGCAATCATGGATAGACTCAGCCTTGAAATCACCAAGCCTTATGGAGATTTATATTCTTTCGATTCGAGAAAAGTCAAGTGCATAGGTATGATAAAGGAATTAGTTGTAAACCTTGCACAAGTACCTTCAAAAAGTGTTTTAATGGATGTAGTTGTCACAGATATACCCCGAAAATATGGCATGCTCTTGTCCCGATCTTGGGGTTCCAAACCTGGAGGTTCCCTTCAACTTGATATGATGTACACAACAATTCTAGTTTTTGGGGGGCAATTCACACAGCTGTACAGGGAAACTAGGTTAGCATTTATGGTCAATGATCCTCTCAACCTAAACAATAATCATGTATATATTTCTGATCAGGATTTAGGTAATTGTATATTATCTATATATGATGATGTGGATGCATGTATAGAAGAAAATTGTACAGAAAATAAAAAAGAAAAAGAACAAATAGAACAAGATGTGTATAACACTGGTGTTTGGAAAATGTTTTTTGACGGTGCCTCATCTTATCTTGGAGCTGGGGCTGGAGTAATTTTTGTGGCACCTAATAACCAATTCATTATCCCTTTATCTTATAGGCTTCAATGGAACATAGAACACACCAATAACGTATGTGAGTACGAAGCTCTAGTGTTAGGGTTAGAGGCCGCTAGGAAAATGAAAATTAAAAACTCTGAAGTTTTTGGTGATTTAGAGTTGACCATGAGACAGGTTAATCGCCATTATCAGGCCAAACATCCTAGGTTAAGGTCATATCGAAATTGTGTTTGGGACCTAATCAAATTTTTTTTCTACTCTGTTAATGTTTATTTCGTCCCGAGAGCCGAAAATTAGAAGGTGGATGCTTTAGCCAAAGCAAATTTGAATTTATCACCTCCCACTACTTTCAAACTTAAATATCATATACAAATGAGACATAGACCTTCCATACCCAATAACATACAACATTGGAAAGTTTTTGAGGATGATGAACAACTCCGAAAATTTCTAGAAATGATAGACGAGTTCGCCGAAACCGATGCTGACCAAGAGAACCAAAATGATCCTATTTGGATCATGCAGGAAGGGGAGGGCCCCCAAGAGTTCCAGAATAAAATCGCAAATCACCGAATGTTGGTTTTAAAAAATAATCAGATACCCAAGGGCCTGATTCCCTTAGAAATGTTTTTTAGTCATGATGACATCCCTTTGAAGACTACCTTACAGCTTCAGCCAGAGGAAGTCAAAGATTACAATATAGGTTCTGATGAGTGTCCCAGACTAGTGAAAGTGTCCATGTACCTGTCTCCTGAAATCAAGAGTAAATATGTTGAGTTTCTTAGAAAATATAAAGATGTTTTTGCCTGGTCTTATGACGAGTTGAGAACTTATGATACAACCATCATGGAACATAAAATCCCACTAAAACAGGTGTCAAACCTTTTAAACGGAAAATCAGGCAGATTAACCCTATCCTATTATCGGTGATAGAAAAAGAAGTCAAAAAACTCCTGGATGATAAAATCATAATTCCACTGAGATACTCTGAGTGGGTAGCCAACTTGGTCCCAGTAAGAAAGAAAAATGACGAGATTAGACTGTGTGTCGATTTCAGAAACCTGAATCGATCACCACTCAAAGACAATTACCCATTTCCTAAGATGGATCACGTCTTAGAAAAAGCAGTTGGAGCTAACCAAATGTCTATGATTGATGTTTGTTTAGGTTACAATCAGATCGCAGTGCATCAAGATGATAAAGAAAAGATTGCTTTCACTACCCCGTGGGGTACTTTTATGTACGATAAAATACCCTTTGGTTTGATGAATGCAGGGGCTACTTTTCAGCGGGCCATGGATATCGCTTTCGTGGGTGAAAGGGATAAATTTGTTGTTATCTACATTGAAAACCTAACAGTGTTCTCCAAATATGATGCTGAACATCTAACACACCTTATGCAAACCTTTGAGAAATGCCGAAAATTTGGTTTGTCACTCAACCCCAAGAAATCTCATTTCACGATGCAAGAAGGTAAGCTCTTGGGCCATATCATGTCTAAAGAAGGAATCAAAATCGATCTAAAAAGGGTTGAAGCAATAGACACTATAAATTTTCCTAGAAATGTAAAAGAAATCCAGTCTTTTTTAGGAAAAATAAATTTATTGAGGAGATTCATTCCTAACTTCATTGACATTGTGAAATTGATAACATATATGCTCAAAAAAGACAGTGAGGTGAGATGGACTTGTGAAGACAAAGCATCATTTCAATGCATCAAGAAAGTAATAAGTGAAGCACTGGTCTTGGCAAGTCCAGATTACACGAAAGAGTTTTTGATTTTTTCTTTTGCCTTAGAACATACCATTGCAGTTGTCTTGTTACAAAAAAATGAAGAAAGTTTTGAGCGACCTATTGCGTTTTTTAGAAAAATCATCAGAGATGCTAAGTTGAAATATGATATAATGGAGAAACAGGCCTATGCAATGGTGAAAGCTCCAAAGGCTTTCAGAACTTATGTGTTACATTCAAAGATCATAGCCTATGTACCCTCTAGCTCTGTTAAAGACATCCTGGTGCAACCAAACATCGATGAAAGAAGAGGCAGGTGGTTAGCTAAGATCCAGGAGTTTGATCTAGAAGTCAAGCCAAATAAAATTATCAAAGTCAAAGTTTAGGGAAATTTCTTTCCGAATCAAATTTAAAAGTGCTTGGGATAAATCGGCTGCAAGAGGATGAGGGATTCCTGGAAATAGACGAGCTTGATATCACTATACCTACAACTGAAATCCAAGATAAGTTTTTGGCTTCAGCCTTGTATCACGACATTGTCCATTACCTACTCACACTTCAATGCCCTAGTGAGTTAACCCCGTCAAAAACTAGGACGCTAAAGTTACATGCTGTAAAACACTGTATCATAGATGCTAAATTTTTTTGGAAAGATCCCTTGGGTTTTCTACCGAGGTGCTTAGTTGAGACTAAAACATAAGGGGTTATAGATGAATTCCATGTCAGAGTATGTGGAGGACATCATGCTTGGCGAGCAAAAACATATAAAATATTAAGAGCCAAATACTACTGGCCCAAATTGTTCATAGAAGTGAACACTAAAGTTCGAAATTGTGTCCCGTGCCAGTTGTTCACAAGTAAACAGAGAGTCCTAGATTTACCCCTGATTCCAGTTAAAACCAAAGCCCCGTTTCAGCAATGGGGACTTGATTTCATCGGAGAAATTCATCCACAGTCCAGTGCACAGCACAAATGTATCCTAACTGCTACTGATTATTTCACTAAGAATGAAACTAACTCAATAATAATCAGTTTCTTGGAAGATAATATCTTATCTAGATTTGGTTTCCCTCGAAAAATAGTCACTGAAAATGCGTAGGCATTTAAATCGAGGGCCATGATAGATTTTTGTCAAAAATATAACATCATACTAGGGAAATCCACAGCTTACTACCCACAAGGAAATGGTCTAGTTGAATCATCCAACAAAAGGCTGATTACCGTGATAAAAAAAGTTTTGACTGAAAACAAAAAAATGTGGCATACCCATTTAAAATATGTTTTATGGGCCAACATAATAAGTACCAAAATATCAATTGGGATTTCCCCTTTCCAGATGGTATATGGCACTGATGTTGTTTTGCCAATAAATCTTTCTCTGCTAGTAATGAAACTCTCGCAAGATTCCAATGAAGAGCCCAATGACGTTACCAAGAGAATAAACTAGTTGGTTGAAGTCCAAAAAAATAGGGCCGAATTAAATGAAAGGTTGCAAAGGTATCGGGACAAAATGAAATCCTTATTCGATCAGAAAGTGAAAGATATAGAATTTCTCCCTGGCAACTTGGTCTTAAAATGGGAAGCTAGAAAGGAAGACACTGGAAAACATGGCAAATTCGATCCAATCTAGTCCGGTCCATACAAAATTTTGGCCTTGGAAGGAAAAAATGCTTGGTTATTAGAAAACTTGGATGGAGACATTCTTAATGCCCTTGTAAATGGGCGACATCTCAAACACTTCATGCAATAATGTGTTTCTAAATTATCATTGTATATGCTGGTTTTGTTTCCATTATTTTTGTAAATAAAAAAAAATATATATATATATATATATTAAAACATGCATATAAAATAAAATAAACAAAAGCTTCTTTCATGTCATTTCCTAAGGACTGTAATGTCATGTTATTCACAGGAAAAGTTTATCACGAGGCAACAGACTTGAGGTACTGAAAGCCCGGAAATGCGCAGGTACTCATATCAAGCCTCTCACAATGAAAAAGGTAATGAATGAATAATATTTGGACTGACAATATAAGAGCTCATAAAGGTATGAAATCCCATTTTTTTTTTTAAATTCTGGATAAAAACTTTGAAAAGTACAATAAATAGATCATCGTTGTTAAATAATAATAATAATAATAATAATAATCTAAGAACAACCATATGTACAACATCTTTCCTAAACCCCCTTTACCCTCCTCCTTGGCCACAGTAAAGCCTTTTCTTGCCTGATCATAGACGTCTAATCAATGAAATTTCCTGAGAGTGGAGGGATCTCGCTTCGGTCATTGGAAACTCTCAAACATATTTTCAAGAAACAGAGCAGGTTGTGTTTTTTTTTTACTCTAGTTGGATCGTAAACATGTCTAGGTTAATCCTAACCTTATTAGTTATCCTAACATGAATAACTAATTGGTTTTTTGCAAGGAATTTACCTAGACTAAAGGTCAAAAAATTTTCGTTAAAAGGTCCTCTGAAACCCTTGATTTTTGAAGGCAAGTGAGAAGATTGACCCAGAGTGATTTAAATGAGTTTACAGACTTTGATATTTTTTCAAACAAAAATCTTCTTGAATGTATTGCATACTCATTGATTTCCCCCACTTGAGATCTAAAAAAAAAATAAAAAATTATACAGACAGATGCTGAAAGTAAATTCAATATTGATTGCCCCCATCTAGTTCAAAGAGATGAAGAAAGGAAATTCATACTTATTGATTGCGCTCATCTCAGCATTTAAATTCTTGCGAAAAATGAAGTGGTGAAAGGAAATTAAATGTGGGAAGTTGGATAACTTCATCGAGGTACTGAACAGGCTCGCTAGTAGTGAAACAATATCCTCATATCTGATAAAAGTTGTTTTACGCGAGTTAAAAGATACTCTAGTAATTTCTCTTCTTTTCAGCTAGATTCTATCATAGGTTTCTAATATCTCCTTATTGGACACAATGTAAATACTTGCCTTGATGCAAATAAAATCACGAAAATCCTGATAAGATTGATTAATTGGGTTTTGATTATCTTACACAGTTTTGAGGTCAGCTTTAGGATAAGAAATTTATTGAAAACCTAGCTCGGGATAGTCAAAATTTTTGTTTTTGTAGAGTTTTCAAGGTTGACGTTGAGGCCCTAATCTTGTTCAGATTTTTCTCCTTATTTGTCTCACAGAGCCAAATATTTGACTCCATTACCCAATGAAGGCACTTGGTCTACATGTTCTTCTCGTCCCACAAGGAGACGAGATCCCCAGATGGAGCCTAATGTTGACACGAAGATTAAATTTTTCCACCCTTTAAAAATGAAGCTTCATCTTTTCCTGAGCCATGGAGCCGCCCTTAGTCCAAAATAGAAAGGATTCAGAATCACTCGTTCCTTTTCGAGTTTCAAAATTCAGTTTTTCTCGAGGTGTGATCTCCAACTATCCCTTTTTCCCGGTGCTGAAATCCCAAAGCCATTTCAAAATATTAAGAAATATAAAGTAAAAAGGGGGACGAAATGAATGTTACTTTTTTCGTTGTTTACCGCAAATCACTCTTTAATTTGTAATTAATCAAATCCCTAAACACAATTATCTCTCCCTTAGACTTTCACGATTCAATTTTCTCTCTGCTAAAGCATTTTCAAACTATTCTCCTTCGAACTCCCGGTCCTCGATTTTTTGAAAAGTAAAAATTAAAAAGTAATTGTCTACTAATCATGATTAATTAAAGTTTTTTAATACGAATGATTAGTGCCTCGCTAATCCCATCTCAATTTTGTGATCCGGGGTTTACTTGTGACATATCCACTGACAACAGGATCCCCAAAGTTCCGAAATGCGAAATCACATTTTCTTTAAACAAAATCTAAGATTAAAAGATTAAGTTGTTTTCAAAACATGATTAATGATGACTAAGCTGCTTTTTTCTTTTCGAAAATTAAGGAAGGCAGTGATTTTTGGTTTTTCAATTTCAAAATCACCAATATACAATAGTATTAATAATGGGTAAATGCAAATATTTTTTACGAGAGTTCATATCTCTAAGCATATATTTCAAATTAAATAATTTATTTTTCATCGATGGTATCAGTACGCTCGCTACAACACAAATTTAGAGATTAATAAAGGCCTTGTGTGTTGAAGTTCATTCTTAACCTTTACCTCTGTAGCGAGTCACATTTGTCCAGTTTTATACACTTTTCTCTGTAAATAGGTTTCTGGTCCAGTATAACCACCATGGCACCCAAGAACGCAACCAAGAAAAATGAGGAATTTGCAGAGGTCTCGAGTCCAGACAAAGATGTTGTATCTAATACAATACCACATGCCATCGATTCCATAAAATCCTGGAGGCATATTTTTGAAACTCTCGATTATGAGATTAAGAACTTCCCCCATGATGTCGACAAAAAACTCTAGGATATAGCGGAGTCTAAACTTCACAAGGTGGCTACGTGGCCGCGACTCCTGACTTACAATGGCATGATCAGTTGTGATTTAGAGCGAGTGAACGTGCAGACGAGGATAATTCTGGACAACTGAGGGGTTTTCATCGGCTCCTTCAGACCATAACATATACAAGTAATGTATAAACTATCTCCCTGTATCAAATACATTTATAATAAATATTTCGTCAGTGAGTTTCAGAGGAAAGAATGTTTTGAGTCAGACCAAATGTATCCTGACATAATAAAATATTGGTGGAGAAACAAAAACAAATTTAGGGCTGACACACATGGTGTTTATGCCACAACATCTTTAAATGAGTATATGGTTTATGTGGTGATGATGTTATGTAGCCTTTTTGGTAAGGAAATTCCTGCCCACTTCTAAGCGGAATGGGTACCTTTTTTGCATGAGGTTGTAGAAGGTTACAGCTTCAATTGGGATAAGATTTTATCCGATAACATAGTGAGAGAGGTTATGGAATACTAGAATGGAAGATCAAAAGGCCAAACAACAACCTTTTATATGTTCGCGTACATCATGGATGCTATATGCTTCTCAACTCCTTTCCCTTTGATGAATTGGAGTTGGAATCCAACTTACCCAGAGCCTATTCATGAATATCATTCTAAACTTTGGGAAGAAAACACCAAAGATTCATTCTATGAGATTTGTCATTTCATGGTAATACCACTACACCAGATGTTATATGACTGTGCACCCCCCCGCATTTCAGAGTTGGTCATAAGGAGCCTTCGGGAAATTGTTGACTAGTTTATAGAGGATAATTTCTCCTACATAAGAGTTTTCAGATGGTTGATTCCTCCACATGTGCTCCCAAAATTCCTCCCTGACAGACTAGTGTGCGGGGAGGTAGCTTATCAAATAGTAACAGGTGGAATCAGGATAGAATTAAAGATAGTTGAAAAGAAATCTTGGCCTGTTTTTCTTGTTCAGATTGGAAAATTTTCACTTCTCAACTTTGGTCATTCCAAGGTTGAAGTGGTAACACTGGAGGGGGTCAAATTGGTAGACTTCGAGCATAGAAAGCATGATCCTTACTAGTTAGTGGGGAAACACATGGCCCACTGCAATATGAAAGCATATGAACATGAGGAGTCCCCTTGGGATGACATGTTCAAAGGGAATAAGACTTATAAAGAGGTGTTAGAATGAGTACAGACACTGTCATTTGACTTCCAAGCCAGTTTTCAGACCTTTCAGAAGCATAGACGGAGTGGTTTGCCCAAAGTACTGCAAGGAGAAGCAATCACCCTTCCCCAAGAACAAGAAAATACTCCCCCAGGATTCGAACATGAAGCATTGGAGAAGGGAAATCCTGAAAAAGTCCCATAGGATACTGAAAGCCCCCCACAAAATAAAGAGGCCTTACAGATGAAAAAACCAGAGACAGAAGCAAAGAGGAGGTCTGGGATACCTCCCAAGTCCAATAAGCTTACTCCCCCTTCATCACCTGTTGTTGATGTCAATATGCCTAAGGAAATAGAAGGGAAAGGATCTATAGAGCTAGGAAGTCCCATAGCTTCCTTAACCCCCTTACAGTCCTCCTTTGGATTCCCACCGATGGTAGCCCTATTTGTTGATGACCTCACCTCTATCCCCATAGATGAGATTCCTCCTTATGATTATTTTTTCAGCAAAAAGAAGAAGGTTGTCCTAAAAAAAGAGATGTATATGAAGGAGGGGAGTATGGTAAAAAATCATAAAGTCTTGCTAGATGGGAAGAATTTGGAGGCGCAGGATTTCACTACAGAGATATAAGGTTCCATGGGAGCCATGGCAACAAAAAAATTTTTTACCGTGGGAAACATGAGAACGAGGATAAAGAAGAGTAATAACATGATAGCTCAATTACAGGATCAGTTAAAGAATGTTGAGAAGAACATCAGAGAAGAGATGAGTAAAAGCTTGGAGAAGACCAGGGCTATCAAAAGGATAGAAATTCAATCACTCAAATCGAGCCTAGACGAAATGAACCAAAGGATACAAGCAAGTCAGGTGTAGGTTTCTCAACAAAAAGAGCATGCAGAACAGTTACATGCTAAGTTAAATTTGATGGAAGGTCGGGTTATAGATTTAAAGGATTTCCAAACCCTCTCACTAGAAACACATACAACGATAGAATCCGAGCAACAAAGACTAATCTCAAAAATAGGGATCATCCAACATTTATTTCAAGAGGTAAGAAAATCTCTTGATAATATTATTTTACTAGAAAAGGAAGCTAAAGCAGCAAGGACTACTTTCCAGAAAGCAGTTGCATGTTCAGGGAATAAAGAGGTGATGAAAAATCTAAATCTCTCTGTCATGGAACAAATAAAAGGAGACATCATGCTCAAAGTATGGGAAACAAATATATCTGAGAGAAAGAATATAGTCAAAGAAATAAAAGATGATTGTGAAGGAATCTTTGATTCTTTGGATAAGCAAGCATTAGGCATTGAAAAAAATGACTGCTTCGAGTCACTAGGGAAGATAAACATTGAAAAACATCAGTTGGACTACAAAGAAGGTTTGAAGAAGATTCAAATTGAAATTTTACAATTGAAGGAAATCAATGCCAACCTAATAAATAGATGGTTGGTACAACCCAATTTAAAATTGCAAGTGATCAAGTTTTCCAACCAAGGTTTTGAAGACCAGTTCCCAAAGGTATAAAGAAAGTTTTATCTGTTCGAGGCTAAAGATCTTCCAACACCTCCTAGAAACTTTGTCCATTTTCTGGAGAAATGTATTGAATGTGTAGCATCAAAGGAGGAAGAGACATTGAATAAGCAATCAAGTATCGTTTGGAAACTCATACTGTTGGAATGATAGATAAACAAAAGTTAATTGTGCAATGGTTAAGGTTGTAGTTTTGTAACTATTTTTCTCCTAGAAAGTAGGAGATTGTTAACCATCAAGTATGGATGACCATTGTATAAATACAGGGAATGAAGACTAAAACGGGCCTTTTTGATCTCTCTGAAAAAACATTTTTGACAAAGTAATTTTGAAGAGACTCTAAATAAATAGAAATGTGGATTGAAGATTCTAGATCTTGTCACTTCTGAGTTATGTGTTTCCCTATCATCTCATCTTTCTTATATATGTTTAATTGATGAATGATTAGCTACAATTTAGTACAACCTCTACTGTGTAAATTATTATTCTTGTTATTTCAAATCATTTACAGTTTTTCCTCTATATCCGTTATCAATAGATACAAGACCTGTAGATGCTTAGATTTCAACATCATATGCTTCATTAATATTTTTCTCATTTCATAGTCTTCTGTTACAATGTGAGATTCCTCTGAAATTGATGCCTCACTTTGCTAATAGCTTTATGTTTTTATCCATATCATGCATGTTTCTTTTCTTTAAAATTTGACTCAGATACAAGAAAAGGCATACAATTTGGTCATACTATTTATTTGTGTTTTGACATCATTCTCGTTACATTGTGGAATAGAGATAACCAGCCTAAAAAGAAAACACAAAACTTTATCCTCCTTTACTTTACTCCTTCATGATAGTACTAGTTGCAAGGCAGCCTAACATCGAGCCCGATCTCTCGGATCAAACCAATATTTCTCTAAATTTATTTAACACTATTTTACAAACAACAAACAACCGGGTTGACTTAGAACATTCATGGGCAACAATTGAGAGAGATATCAATATCCAGGAAAACTGGGAATTTTGACAGAGACTGTTGAGAAACCGATAATAGCCTTTACCTTTTTATCAGTCTTTTTTCTATTCTTAGCTCCCTCTGTTTTTTCAGATGCCTTGACAATATACTTTAAATCCTTAAAGTATAAACTTAGGAACAACACATTCCAAGGCTAATGCCTTGACTCTCTCAATTGTGATCCTCGCAGTTTCTTCTCTTAGATCTCACACTTCCTATTGAGTGCTTGTCACTGCTTGTAACTCCAGTTCAACTATCCTTTGTTGGAGTTGTTGAATGGCTTCAACAAGATTCCCTACTTGTCTTTCTACTAGGTCTTCTTCCATATGTTCTAAGCCCATCACAGAGTGAATTTCTCTAATGACTGCTTCTTTAAATTCAATATGCTCTGTGAGAAGTTGTTCCTTCTTCTTCTGGATCTGTGCTCTATCCTCTGCAAACTTGGCTTGGATGTCAACTCTTTCCTGTTGCGCAACTCGACAATGTTCTTTGGCTTCCTCTTTTGCTTGCTTTAAGGCCTTTGTGGCATGCTCATTTTCCTCCTGGACATGACGAAGGTGAACTTTGGTCGCATATGCTATTCGACAGAGCTGGGCAGGTTTGTCTCCCAACTCTATTCCTTCATATGACGGGGAATCAGTATACACTACACAACTGGAGTGGAGGGCTTATTTTACCCCTTTCACCTCTACTTCAATTCTTTCATACATAGTCTCTTGTTTGGCTTCATTACACTGTAAGATATCTTCTGAGGTATCTGAGACAATGATGATGATGAAATCTATGTCATCCATCGTGATCACAGTCTGCATCTGTGGTTTAGTATCTTTAGAATTCTTCTACGATGTAGGTTTCATGGGGGAAACCTTTCATTTCTTGGAGGTCTCAACTTCATCAATAGGGTCCCTAGGCGGTGTTACCTCACCTTGTATCTACTCGTCTTCTTCTCCTTTATCTTCTCCTTTGTCTACTTCTTTGTCTTCTTCTTTTTCTACTTCATCATCACCTCCCCCTCCGAGTGAGTCTGAAGAAATCTCTTCTGATGCATTGTTCAACTTCTATACCTCTTCCTTTTTCTTCCTTCTGCTATTGATGGGTGCATCATACTCTTTGCGAGTGACCAGAGGACTTTTGATTAGGTTGGGGTTAGACAGTTCTGCCTGGTCGACTGGTACAAGGAGCTCTGTGGGCCACTCCCTATTTATTTCTTTCATGTCCTCCTTAGTGAGCTTGTAGTAATATTGGAGCTCTTATTTATGTTTGTCTCCTTGCGCAGTGATATAAATAAAATGTCTATCTGTGTGAAACTTCACAAATGGTCTGAACCTATGCAGGGTATTTAGTGTCATGTAAGGGGAAGACTCAATATCCCTCTTCAACTACAAGTAATAGGTGTGGAACACCGCATTTGACTGCCATTTTTTAGCCATGTCTCTTGGATACCAGAGCATGGTGAACTTCACAGCTAAGGGTTTTGATGGCTCAATCTTAGGTAAGGTCGCACCTTCCATCATATCCCAAGTAATGAAGGCGATGAGGATTAGAAACCAAGTAAAATGGAACTTGTAGTCTTGATCCTGAGCTTTATGACAATCTTTCTCTAACTAGTTGACGAGGAAGCTCTCCCAATTCATTTGTATCCCTTCCACGCATTTTCCTGCGAGGTCGACAAAAAACCCCATGACCTACGTGGGTCTGTTCTTCTTTACTAGCTTACCAGAAATCAATTGGAAGGCTAGGCACACTGTGCCATTCTGGATGGAGGCTACCTTGTATCCCCTCTTCCCCTTTTCTACATCGCCATAGGTGTCTTTGATTCTCTGTGCCAGGGCACAATCTGCAGCCTTTCCTTGATAAAATTCTTGTGGGTCTAGTCCTTTCATTCTTATTCCAGTGATCCTATGGATCAGTACTAGATTGACAGTGATACGCTTGTCCAACCATATATAACCACCATGGAAGCATGACAACAAGATCTTAATGCATGTGTTAACCTCTTGATGTCTTCTGAAGTGTGGTATCTTCATCACATTCAAGATAGTGGACCTCGCGATGTCCATAGTCCACAACTGGGGGATGATATTCGACTTCTTCCCTTTGTCTTGGTCAAGTACTTGTATGGTGTGAGAATGCCATAGATCTTGTGGTATCCTAGTTTATATTCACTGATCTTCAACATCAGAATCCTCTCCAACTGCATCTTGACTGCGTGTATCCCCTTTGGGAGGTACGCAGTGATGACTATGTAGTCGAAGTCCCTCGGGACACTTTCACGACCCACCATGCTAGCCATAGGGGGGATGTAGATGAGCACGATATATGGGATGAGCTTATCATTCACTAAGTCATCATGATGCTTCATTCATTTCTTGGTCACAGATTAGGATGGTCCAGATGCATGAGCATTCAAGGCTTGGATGCCTATGGACATCACTTTATCAGCCATGAGGTCTATCAGAATATCTTCGACATCTTTTTCTACTGCATTAATTTCATCTGACATTCACACTTGAGATATGATATCTCAGGTCAGTGAAAAACACTCAATGTAACAGAATGGATGGCAAGGTCTCAATGATCATTGCGCGAAAGCAACTAGTTCTCTATGGGATCGAATAATCACAATTGGAAAAAGTTTTCTCGGTGCAACGCTCGACAAGATAAATAGACAAATTCATAACGAACTCTATCAATGGGAAGGAACACCTCAATCAATGCTATTCCATATGTTATGGCATGGTCCCAACGGTCTAGTGGCAAACGTTCTAGTAATAACTATGTTTCTAGCCATTCTGGAGCATTGTTCTAATGGTTGGAATGCCTCCAACGGTCATATTTATTTCTCCATGGTGAAGTGCCAATATTCACTATTCTGATATCCCGACAAAGTTCCAGTTCTGCAAACCTTCTTTCTGCGAAGTCCTCTTTGGAACGTCCTGTAACTTTTCTAACTTTTCTTTCTTCTTGCTGAGATTTCTGGCTTTCTTTCCTGAAATTTGAGTCACTGTTTTCCTCTTTCCATTATTGTTCTTATCTCCTCTTGGCATGGTAACTTTGCACTGTGGAGGATCTTTCATAGGGTTCAAGGGTGATACTTCTTCTCTTTTTAAGGTAGGTGCTCTACTCTCTTGTACAGACAGGTGTTTCCATTCTTCCTATGTCCTTTCAACTTTGATGTCTAGATCTCTGGTTCTTAGTAGCTTCGACTAGTTCTCTTGTTATTCCAGTAAGTGCACTATCTCTTAGTTCCTACTTTTTCTGTTCTATATCCTCCTCTTCTTGTTTCCTTCGTATCTGATCTTTCTCAATCCAGGTTTTCCCTAGCAAAATAGAAAATGGGGCATTGTTCTCAATAAATTTAATGATCTCAAATTATTCTTCTCTCGAAGTGCCATGAGAATTCATACATTTATAGGTAAGTCTTCCACATAGGGTTATCAGATTTCCTCTAAATAATCTTATTCCTCCTAATGAAGGAACCATAGCATGCCTTCCCAAAATTCCCCAAGTTCTTTCTGTCATGATATTCACCTTTGTTTCCTCATCAAAGTCTCCTATTATTGTTTCTATGCGCTCCTTCTCTTTTAGATGTTTGATAAGTTGATATCTTTGTGATCGTTCAGGGTTTCTTTCATTTGTAATAATATAGTCTCTGATTCTTTTGTGGGTTCTATCATATCCTTAGTTTCTTGACTTGTCTGATATTCATCTTTTCAACTTTTTCAATCATTCTAGGGAAATCCAAAACTTCATGTCCAGTAGCCTTACAACAAAGGAAAATAGGACCTCTACCAGAGCATTTCTTAGCAATATGTCTCGATCTTCTTCAACTATAGCAAAGATTTAATCCTCTCTTTCTCTTGAACGATCCCTAACCTTTCCTGTACTGTGCATTGGGATCATAGTGGTGGGTCTGTAAAAAAATCTTTCAAGGATCCTGCATCCATTTTTTAGTCCAAATATTATTTCTATGCATAGGAATAACATATCTTTCATTATTTCTATCAGATCTATTCATATAAAATCTTCTTTCTTCTAGTTGTACCCTAGTTTTCAAACTAGGACCAAATCTATTAAACATATCTAGATCCATTCTTTTGAAAATAAAACTTTTCACTTATCTTACCTTTCTCAGAGCACAAAGATTGAAGATCTTACCTCTTTTCTTCAGATCAAACTTCTCTTCTTAGCATAGAGCTTCACAAGTCAAGTAGAATATGCGCACTAGGGAATCATATCTATGCACAAATCTTTCTCCTTTCTTTAGTTCCCAGCGATCAAAGTTTCAGGTCTCAAAAATAGAACCATTTGTTGGCACAGGGTCAGACCCAAGGTTCAACGCTTTAGCAACAAACCAACAAAAACCTAACTACCGGACCTTTCGGAAACAGCTACGAAGAAGATGAAGTCTCACCTGAGGTAGAGGTAGGGGTGGTTGTAGGACTCAAATGTATGCAAGCTAGCTGTGAAATAGAACTGTGATTATAATGCCTTAGAATATCACTTAGTATTTAACATTCATTAGCGATTATCCCTTACTCACATCGCATATTCAAGCCCTAATTACAAAACAACGCAATATCCAACCAGATCTAGCATTTCCAAGCACTTAGAACATAGAAACAGATCAGATCTATCATTCATTCACACTACTAAGAACTAAGATATTGCATCTCACATATATCATTGTACTAAGCATACATCACATCAATAACATAACAACTATAATGCACACAACAACCACAACACAAGATATATGTGGTTCACCCCAACGTGGGGCTATGTCCACCAACTTTTATTTTCTTTATTATCTTCTCTCAATCTTCTACAAGCACAGAGCCAAAGGAACCCACTCCACATAGGATAGGAGATCTGCATGCACCTCGCCAAATCCTCCTTCCCCGAGCTAGGTTTAAGCACAAAGACTTCTTACAATCACTTGGACTTAACTCTCCAAGTTCTTAACACACAGTAAGCACAAAGCCTTTGCAATCACATAGATCCAACTCTAGCACATAACATCTTGGCCTCATTACCCTTAACACCCTTAGCACCCCTTACTTACATCACCTATCTTTCTATTTATACATTATAAAATGGGCCTAAACATGGGTAAAACCATGGGCTGACATGCCATACCTGTTACATAAACCCTAAGCCCAAAAATTCCCTAAGAAGGGGACAAGATACGACGATATCTTCTTCACCCTGTGCTTCACATTCGACCAACCTGTCGAAGTCCCAAAATTGATCAAACGTGACCCAAGTTCACCAAAACTTGGTCAAGGGCCAACAACATCACCCGGAAAAGCGTAAACACCACAACATTAATAGCATATACATAATCATACTTGAGAATCATATTGAAATATAACGGGTTTTGCACCACTATAACATCGACAAGGACATTATTCCCACCTAACGAGATAGGAAACTAAGGAAGAACCCCCAAATATTCACTAGGACGTCTGTCAAAAGCCAATATCTCATCAACAGAGTGAATATATGTGAGATGCAAGATCCCAAGACTTTCCAAACCGAGGATAAAATACTTGCATAGGCTCCTTCATCCACAATACATAGATAAATGTTTGTTGATTTAACTTGAACCCTTATTTGAAAAGGTGTAGAAAAAGGAAGGCGAGGCTCAACAAGGTCATTCCAATCAAAGGAAACCATTCTAGGGCTTGGAGGGGGTGTGCTCAAAGTGAATAGAATGCCCCCTTGTTATGAAAGTATTGAACCAAAAATCCTAAAAATATAGTCGATAGAAACATCACTCTCCAAGAGAAGAGTGGGATCAGTCGAAGATTGAATCAACATGACCACTTTGGTAGACTCGACACTCTACAATAAAAGAGAGGGATCAACCAAAGACTGCATTAACGTGACCACTTCATCAACCAAAGGCTGAAAATACTGTGAGGAAACCTCAGAAGACTCAGAATAAGAAGAGATTGCAGACAAGGACCACAATCTTTGTGCCTTTGGAATGCTAGGTCACAAATGAGTAAGGCGATCTCCTTTGCAAAGCTTACAAGGGAAACTGGGCTTACATCCTATCTGTCTAGGTTTCTCAACAGAATTAGTGCCCCCATCATGAATAGCAGCGGCTAGTTGCACATATCCAACATGACTTGTAGAGGTTGATGATGGGTCAATAACATGACTCGTAGAGGCTACAGACCTATTGCCAGTATGACTAGCAGTGAGTGGACTTTTTCCCCCAACATGACTTGCAGAGGCTGGGTGCTTTCCCCCAGCATGACTTACATAGGCTGGGTGCTGGTCTTCAACACAACTTGTAGAGGTTGACAACCCATCTTCCTCGCTGAGGTTGGTGATTTCTTCTTCCTATTCTTCCTCTTTCTACTTCGTTTAGACTTCCAGTTATTAGTAACTATACTTTCACTAGAGGCAGGAGAAGGAGGAGGATAAGACTTTGCTAACAAAGGAACATCAACATTATGCCCATGACATAAGGTTCTTAACTAAGAAGCGTCAAGAGCATTAAGGACATTTGGAATGGTACCCAAACAAACCGGTAGTCCCACATTCAACCCGAGAATGTACAAAGTGGCCATCAAAGGGACACCAACGTATCCAGAGAAAGGAAAAGCACAAGAATCCCCTTGCGAAGGGGTTCCTTGGTTGGTATCGTCAGGAATTTTAGCCATGAAGATATTATGCATAAGTTCTCCCCTTGTGGGATTGTTCGAGTTCGTAAAAGTCTCACACACTGACTCTGACAAACCAGTGGTATAAAAACACCACGTATAAAGAGGCAACTCCACGTTTCTAAGCGAAAGAACAAAAAGTCCTCACGATCAACAGAGTGGGCGGTCTACCACCCTAGGTCAGAGACCCAAATAAATGACTGACTAACTCACTATGGAAAACTAGGGAGAACAGAGCACACACTAAAATCTCCTAAAGGAAAATCAAGCAGACAACTATCTAGTAGGAAGAACAGTTACACCAACCAACACTAGAGCAAATTATCAGTGCAAGTGCCACTTGAACATAGAAGCACCCTCCAAGTATACTTTGCAAAGTGTGACCTAACATCTTCCCTAGGTACCATGTTATACCCCTGCAATCACCTTTGTAATTCTCTATAATCAAAGCATCTAAGTTGCCATCTCATAAACAGTCTCCAGGAGGGTACAGTCGACAGTCGGGTGGACCGCAATGAGCAGGATAACAAGTCTAAAACCTACCAAGAGTATTGAAATCAAGTGTTTAGGAATATAACTGATGATCTCAAATGGATTCAAGGTCCACGAAGCTCCATAGGAAAATGTGAGTGATAGTATCCCACGACAGATCCTAAATATGCATTCCCCACTACGTTTAGTCCGGCTTTGGAGGGGTTATCTCCATTTCCTTTCCTCACGTGACCTCATGTTTATCCCCTGTGTTAGAGGGGGGTTCCAAATAACTTTCATGTCACTGGACTTTAACACTCACTAGCTCTGACTCCAATGTTTGTTTAAAATCCTTGAAGAGTTTCCTCTCCAACCTAATTCAAGGCTCTAACCCTAAACTAGTTGGTTGACCCTACAAATAAAAAGTCTATTTAATTTTAGATTTAGTGTTCTTTTTAATGGCTTGATTTACTCAAAAAAAAGAAGGTGTGGTAGTGCAACTGATGTTGTTAAGACTCTCGCGAAAAATGAAACTTATAAGAGCACTAGCAAAGAAGGATTATCTTTTTTATTTTTCTTTTTAAATTCTTTCAAGATGAGAAGAAAACACAAAAATATGCAATTTTTTTTTGCTTTTTCTAATAAAAATGCAAAGAAAGAAAGAGACCTAAAAAACTAAGTTTTTTTTTTTTTTTTTAATATTTTCTTCCAATCAAAGTAGAAATAACAAAATATACTAAAAGGAACTGATGAATACATGCTTCATGCCCCCCTCATTTTTCTTAAAATCTAAGCTAAAAATAAGCTAAAAATTCTAGGAAACACAAGAAAATAAAGAAGACATGTAAATTGAAATCTAACCCAAGCTACGACTGTAAAAACAGAGACTCTGAACTATGTCAAGAAACCCTGAGAAGTATAAACCTCAATCAGGAAAGAGGTTGGATGCCTATTTTTCAAAAAAAAAATCTTGAACCAGGTACACTAATGTTGTTTCAACAACCTGTGTATGTACGTGGGTTGTTTACTAGACATGGTGCATATGTACATGGCTTGTCCCACTGTAGGGTGCATACATTGTAATTTCTCAAAAAAGAAATAAAATTGGTTGGCTTACAAGGTAGGGAGAACTGGTATGTAACCAATAGGTGACCATAATCCATTAAAAGACTCAGCAGACTCAACAAAATCTCTAAAGGTACAAGAAAAATAATCAAACACCCAAAACATCCCATAAAAGCCTATAGGCTTCCCCAATATGGTCGCCAGTTTTGCTAGCGGGAAAAAACCCCATATGGCCACACCAGGGTTTACAATGTAGGCATATCAATATAAGTTTAAAAGTACCCTACTTCTCTAACTACCCAAAACATATCCCAAACTCATACAAGAAAAAGAAAAATGAGAAGGATCAAGTAACTGTACCTCTACTCCACGTCCGATGATGATCCTCTCACACTTGATAGCTTCACTGACTGCAAGACTCCTCCCAAGGATGACCTGCATTCAAAAAAATACAAACAGAAAGCTACAAGCATGCATTTCATATATCAATAAGGGTTATATGTTGGAATAAAAACATAAATCAAATGGAAATATTCAACACACCATAATTTGGGATAGAAAAAGTACTTCTTTTATTGATAATACAATGATCACTTACAACCAAAGTCAACTACTGCTCCACAAACCTAGTCTAGGATCCTCTTCACTAAGCTCCAAGTGCACCTCCGTGTATATTTCTCCTCTCAACCTTCTTCTAGGGAAATTAAATAGGTTTATGATGGAGGAAAAAGGGAAAATTGGGGAATTCTGAGGAAATTCTCACAAGATGGATGCAATATCTTGGGGCAAGGAAGGGATGTGAAATGGGCATAGTTTCAATGTTATTATGTATAGATGTGGAACGAGACCCCAAAACCTCCTTTATATGACCAAAGGATGGTTATTCAGTTGGGTGATGGGATATAGGTGACGGATTAGTTGGGAAACTACCCAATAGCTTGTAATCTCAATGAATTCCTTTCAACATTTTATTTTTTGCAAATTTTGCGAGTATAAGAGGGTTGTAGTGGTGCAACAAGCATACATACGTGGGATATAGTGGTGTAGGAAGCGTATGTATGTGAGCAGTACTGGTGCAGGGCACGTACATCTTCAAAAATAGGGATTTTTAGAAGAGCAATTCAATGATGGCTTCGAAAAAAATGCAGTAAGAGGGCCAAATGCTAGGTATGCATGTGTAGAGAAATTTAGGGTTATAACATAAAGATCTTCAAAGTTTCTTGCACCCTCCCTTTGAATTTGTTGTTGTAAAACTAATTTTCCTTTGAGTGTCATGAAAAGAGTTGAAATACTAGGCGTAATCCATCCTAGGCCCTATGGAGTAATATCAGTGGCTAACCCGATGTCCTGGCTATTCCATTTTCTTTTTACATTGACATATGTTGGATGTAACGACATCTGCCCAGGTTGTGATGGGGATGTTTCAATAATAGGGGTAGCATGGATGTCTGGAAGGGATGTGGTCCGTTGATCACTTCTCTCTTTTTCAAGGTTAGACTGGATGTGGAGAGGGATCGTGTAAGTGGAAATGGTGCTCTTCTTTAGCTTGAGGTCCTACTTGTTTTGGGGTATCCTGGTTGCTTGGATCATGCCCTGAGCCTTGTGTTGGGCGACCTCAACCCACCCTCTATCCTAGTTTCGTTTGGTGCGAGTCTAAAGTGTTTATTAATTGGGTTGGTTTCCATTGATTTCAACCCTTGAAGCAAGTACAATAGCAAATTTGTCAGGGTCCTAACCCGCACATAGGTAGATCAATATATTTGGATGTAATAAAGGTCAATATTAATAAGGCCTTTCAATAAAATAGAATAAGGCAGATGTAAGAATACCTAATAGAATCTTCCGCTTCTAGAAGGATCTTCCTCTAGATGCTTCTCTTGATAGACATATTTAGTATAAATAAGGGTCGAGGGTATGAAAACCCTAGCTAGTATATTATTGTAACAGAGCACTGCTTGACTGGAGGTTGCCCCCTCGAAGAGGCCCATGAACATTTCTTTCTAAATCAAAGTGCTATTTCTATTGTTGTTCTTATATCGTTTCTGTGTTATTGTGGAGATTATGTTGGTTATATTACTGTTATTCTGCCATTTCTATCATTTTATTTTTGTTCTGCATACTTTTTATATCTGGTATATTACAAAATTCTGGTAACCCCAACAATATGGTTAAGGGATTTAAGTTTGTTTGAGGCATAAAGGTATGAATATCAATTTATTTGTAGGTAAGAAAATTCTAGATGGATAGTACATGTCGTTCCATTTCTAGTGATATGTGGAACATCACATAACTCCTCACAGTTAGAGAGTTATGGCCTTGTGAAGTTGGAGAACCCTCATGAGTTAT
Organism: Picea glauca; assembly: GCA_000966675.3. Taxonomy (NCBI): domain Eukaryota; kingdom Viridiplantae; phylum Streptophyta; class Pinopsida; order Pinales; family Pinaceae; genus Picea; species Picea glauca. Next base: position 1,528,628 of record JZKD02S0367243.1, read on the forward strand.
CTAGAAGCCCCTAGAAGGTCAAAGAAGTCAATTTATTCTAGAATTTTCTAGAAGAATTTTACTAGTCAAAATGGTTGTAACTAGGAGTTAATCATGAGTTAAGTTGTTGCAAAAAGAAAATAATTAAAAATAAATTAGTTTCAACTAGAAGTGGAAAGTTTACTATTTGTGGATAAAGTGGTTGTAAGTGGACAAATTGGTTAGAAGTGGGTTATCACTAAAAGAAGGAAGTTGGGTAAAGGTATTTAGAAGATAACCCCTTGAGGAAGCCACTTGGAGAGTATAAATAAGAGAGAAAGGGTCTCCTATTAGCACCTATTGAGCACATTGAATATCTATTTTGTGATTGTTATGGGAAAGTATCATTAACAAATCTATAGAAGTGAGTCTGAAGCAATGACAAAGTTGCAGGTACGAAGGGTTGATATTGTGGGTACTGAACTAGGGTTTTTACTGAAGACATCCAATGGTTGTAGTACTATAAGGGAGCATCCATCCACGGGCCACTGTGGGACAAAGCGCTGATACCCATGGGATTACTGAACATAAAGCGCAAATTTGTTTCCAAAGATGAAAAGGAAGATTTGATCTATCATCAGTGACAAGTTTTAGGGATAAGAAGTGACTATAGGAAGGTATAAAAGTGATCTAGTACAACATAACCTTCTACAAAAATTAAAAGGCATGTTATATACTTTTTTTAGTTGGTTATTGGTAATGGTCTAGGTTTTTATCATGGAATATAAAGCATGTACCCTTGAGGGTTTGTATGCTGGTTGGTACTTGTTGTATGAGGAAGATCTACAATGGTATATTTATAGTGTATTGGCTTTCTATGGTTGGAACAATCCATGAGATAGTTTTTCATAGTACATCTTGTGATTTTGGAGCATATTTGAGGCATCTTGGTTGAAGAGTGTTAGTGAATATACTAGCATAGTTTGAGGCTGCATTACCATTAGGGTTTATTGTATGATGGATGCAATGGTTTCCTATATCTACTTAATGGTTCATGGTTTATGTATGGAACTTGGTTGGTGAGGAATTATTGAATTAATTTCATGGTATATACTTTTGGCATAGGGTATGTGACATATATGATCAGATCTAAGACTATAGTGATGAGTTCCAGTATCAAGTTCAATAGTGACATTTGATAAAGGAAAAAACAGTGAATCTAAGAGAGTTACTAGTAATCCGCGATTTGCAGTGAAGAAGGTCATGAACATATACAAGTTGGAGTTAAGAGAAGCGTGAATACACACGTGTTGTAGTATATACAGGTCATGGATCTGTAAGAAAGTTTTGAACAAGAATCAAGTCAATGACAGATTTGAATCAATGACAGTGAAAAATGTTAAAAGTGATAGTAACAAAGATCAATAGTAACAGTGACACTTTGTTCACATTTGGCACTTGTATTTCATCGAAGTTGGATGGGGAAATGATAGGTGGTTGTATCCACCTTTTGGTTGTATTCAGAGAACATAGGGGGTTGTAGCCTCCTTCTGGTTGTGGCCAGAGAATTGGGGAGTTGGATATTCTCTCAGGTTGTTGTCTGAAAATATAGAGGGTTGGAGCCTCCTTCCAATTGTATAGCAAGAGAACAAAGGAAGTTGGTGCTTCCAATGAATGTAATTATTAAAGACATATAATAAAAATATTTTGCGGTTTTATCTCATATTATGTTTCCACATAAAAACATTGGTGTACTGTGTATGTGTGTGATTGCTCATTTTTCATGGTTAATTTATTCTTCACTTGTTGAATGATATTGGTAAATTGATCATAAATTTAACATGACTTATATAATGTGGTTAAAAAGGATTAAATTTCTCTATTACTGATTCACCCCCTCTCTCAATAATCCAACAATTGGTATCAGAGAAGGTTCCTTCAGGAATCATTTTAACCACTAGAAGGTAAATCATGGAGAGAAAAAATATGTATAAAAATGGAATACCATATTTTGATGGAAAACATTATGCATTCTAGAGCAGAAGGATTAAAACATATGTACAAGCTCATGGATTTGAGGTTTGAAAATCATTAGTAGATGGCTATAAAGAAATCGACGTTCCTCCAACAAATGAAAATGAAAGGAAACTCAGTCTAAATAATTCGAAAGCCAAAAATGTTATCCCGAATGGTCTGGTTTATTAGGTATATGTAAAAGTTATGCATTGCATCTCCACAAAGGAGATATGGGACATAATACAGAATGTTTATGAAGGAGATGTAAAATTCAAGGAAACAAAGCTTCAAACTTACATAGGTCAATTTGAATAGTTGAAGATGGAGGAAGATGAAAATACTACAACTTACTTTTTACGAGTTGATGAAACAATGGATGCAATTAAATGATTGGGAGAAGAAGTTGATGAATCTAAATTGTTCAAAAATTACTAATATCGCTTCCAATGATATTTGAACCTAAGATCTCAACACTAGAATAAATAATGGATTTGGATTCGATAAGCATGAATGAGCTACATGGAATATTCACATCCTATGAAATGAGAACATAAAAAGAGGGTCGAGTTACAAAATAAGCAACATTAAAAGCATCCAATAAGTCAAATCAAATGGGAAAGCAAAAGGAAAATTCATATAGTAGCAGTAGTGACATCTCATAAGATGATCAAGAAGTAGCTAACTTTGTCAGAAGACTGAAAAAGGGAACCAGAATATATAGAGGCAAGATTCCATTGATTTGTTTTAATTGTGATGGTATTGGTTATTTCTCTAACAAATGTCCCCATAAGAAAAAGAAAAGGAATGAAGAAGATTATTCAAATAGAAAACAAATATACAAAAGCAAAAGAACCAAAAATATTGTTTTCAAGAAAATATTTTGCATCAAATAAGACAACACCTCATTAGATGAAGACAAAGTCAATGAAAGTGATACATAAAGGGTTATATTCATGGCAATAGAAGATTTAGATGAAGAAGGAACCAAAGAAGAATATGAAGAGGAAGAAGTTGACTGAAGAGAAGAACTATTGAGTGCCATAGAAGTTATAAAAAGGGAAAAGAATAAAAACAAGTCACTACAAGAAGAACTATAAAGAAAAGACGAAACTCAAAATTCCAACTCCGAAGAACTAGATCAAATGATCACTAAATTAAAAATCCAAGTTGAAGAAGACAAAATAATTGAAGAAGCACTCAAAGAATGGTTGGAAGTAAAAGACATGATCATTGGAGGTTTGGAAGCAGAGATTGTCACATTAAGAAAAAAATTTGAAAAGAAAAAATGCAAAACAACTCCAAATTTTTGGATGATACTAATAGCAGTCAAAGGCCAAATAATGACAAGTATGGACTTGGATAAAACCAGACAGAAAAGGGATCAAGCTCCAAAACAACAGATCAAGAAACAAAACCAAGAAGTTATGCAAAGATAGTCAAAGGAGACAATAAATTTTACAAGGACAATCAGAGAGACACTCCACGCAGAAGATTCATATTTTAGAATCAATGACAGTCAAAAACAAGAAGGCCTCAAGAAGTAGAAGGGATCAAAAGAGTAACTCATTTTAGAAGATCTAAAGCTCCCAAGTATCAAACCATTTTTCTTGGTTTATTTTATTCATGTAAAAATTTTGTACATAAGGTAGTGAATTGTAGAACAAATAACAAGAAAAAAGACAATCGTGAAAGTTATGCATGAAATGATTATTCAAGAAGGCCCAGTGAAATACATAACAAAAGATACAACAATTTTGAATACTTAAGTACTGAGATGGAATTCTACAAGTGTAACAACTTTAGACACATGGTCAAAGATTGTAGAATGAAAGTTCCTCCAAGAGAATTACAACAGAATAACAACAGTCATAGAGATGAACCTCAAAGACTATGGACAATAAATCAAAACCAGTTCAACAATGAAGAATGCACACTTTCTCTACAAGATAAACACAAGAAACGTGGTTTGTGCATTGATAGTGGCTGCTCAAAGAACATGACAGGTGATGAGAACATGTTTCTAACCTTGAGAAAGGAAAGAGATTGATCAATATCCTTTGGAAATGACGACTCAGCTAGAATCATTGGAAGAGGCACAATTAGGATTGGAAATAAGGATATCAAGGAAGTGAATGTTCTACTAGTGGAAGATATGAAACACAATCTTCTGAGTGTAATCCAAATGTGTGACCAAGGTCACCAAATTTTGTTTGATTAAAAAAAGTGCGAGATAACAAAAACAAGTTCATGAAGAGTGGTTGCAACAACTATAAGAACTTCAAGCAACATATATGTATTAAGTGAAATTGTAAATAAAAATTGTTGTCTAGGAAACAAAGATGAAGTTTGGCTATGGAACAGAAGCATGGGTCACATAAAATTTGATAACTCTATCAAAGTTAGAAAAAAATAAGCAATTCGAGAAATTCCCCAGATCACAAAGCCAACCAACACATTATGCAAGCATTGTCAACAAGGAAACAAAACCAAGAATAGATTCAATTCAAAGGAATACTCCACAACAAAGTCGTTGGAAATTGTGGATACTAATCCAGTTGGACCAACTAGAACAAAAGGGTTGAAAGTCAAGTAGTATTTTATGTTATTTGTTGATGATTATACAAGGATGACTATAGGTTATTTTTTCAGGAATAAGTTAGAATCATTCGATAACTTCAAGAGATACAAGGAAATGGTTGAAAATGAAATGGATTAAAAAACCAAATGTTTCAGATCGGATAATGGAGGAGAGTTTATTTCAAAGGATTTTATAGATTTCTGTAGTAGGCATGGGATAAAAACACAATTCTATGTTGCTAAGACACCACAATAGAATGGGGTCATCGAAATGAAGAACATGAAAATACAAGAAATGGATTGAACTATGTTAATGGAATCCAAGTTGACAAATGTCTTTTAGGCACATGCAATGCATACAATAGTTCATATTCAAAAAATATTAATGCTCAGAAACAACAGTGATAAAACTCCATACGAGCTATGGAAAGGAAGACCAATGAATTTGAAGCACTTCATAATTTTTGGACGAAAATGATACATCAAAAGAGAAGATGAAAGAATGGAAATGTTCAATTCTTTTGTGGACAAAGGAGTACTTGTTGGGTACTCGATCACAAGAAAAGCATACAAATGTTTCAATATAAGGCTCATCAAAGTTGTGGAAAGAATCAATGTAACGATTGATGAGACAAGTGGATGAAAAATAAAAGAAGAAGAAAAGGAGTCAATGGAACAAGTTCACAAAGAAGAAGCAAAGGAAGAAGAAGTAGTAGAAGGGGAAGATGAAGAAAATAAGTTAGAATACGAAGAGAAAGAACAACAAGATATTCAAGTACCTCCAAAGACACCTAGGAAACAAATACATAAGAATCATCCATCAAATCAGATTATTGGGAACAAATATGCAAGAGTTGAGACTAGAAGAAGAATTCATTCACCAGAACAACTGCACCTAGCACTCTTATCTTCAATTGATCCAAGGAACTTTGAAGAAACCAACAAGGATGAATTATGGATAAAATACATGGATGCAGAGTTGGATCAGATAGAGAAGAATGACACTTGGGAATTGGTTCCAAGGCCAAGGTACAAGAATGTGATCGACACAAAGTGGATCTTCGTAAACAATTTGAATGAATATGGACATGTTACTAGGAACAAAGCTAGATTGGTATGAAAAGGATACACTCATGTTTAAGGTAACGAATTTGAAGAGATGTTTTACACAATTTCCATAATGGAAGTCATCAATTTGATCCTCTCTTATGCATGCTCCAAGAATATTAAATTATATCATATGGAAGTTAAATAAACCTTCCTAAATGGAGATCTAGAAGAAGAAGTCTACATTGAGAAACCATAAGGATTTCAGTTTTCATAGAATGAAAATTATGTTTGTAGGTTGAAGAAGGCCTTGTATATTCTCAAATAGGCCCCCAAAGCATGGTATTCCATACTGGACAAATATTTACAGTAGTAAGGGTTCATGAAAGGAAAAGCAAGGTTTCAGGAAAGGAAATGCAGAAAACAAACTCTACACAAGGTAAATAAAGATAGTATTTTGTTAAATGAATTTTATGTTGATGATATTACTTTTGGAAGTGATGATGACATGATGAGCCAGAAAGTTGCAAAGTATATGCAAAATGAATTTTAAATTTCATTACTTGAAGAATTATCGTTCTTTTTGGGTCTTCAGATATGTCAAAGAAACCAAGGAATTTTTATTTCTCAAACCAATTATATCAGAGAAATGCTAAAGAGGTTCAGAATGGAAGATCACAAACCAGTCAATACTCCTATGAAGACTAATTGTAAGTTAAGTAAATATGATTATTCAAAGTCTACAAATCAGAGGAATTACAGGTCAATTATTGGAAACTGACTTTATGTGACAACATCTAGACCAGATGTAATGCATACAGTTGGACATATGGCATGATTTCAAGCAACACCAAAGGAATCACATGTTCTAGCAGTAAAGAGGATATTCAAATATCTCAAGGGTACAAAAGAGTTTTGATTATGGTATCCAAAAGAAAAGGATATATCACTTATTTCCTACATAGATGTAGATTGAGAAGGTTGCATTGATGACCGAAGAAGTACAAGTGGAGCAACGTTCTACTTGGGTGAGTGTTTGGTATTTCAAACTTTTGGAAATCTCAGTTTGTTGGTTTTGAAACTAAATTTCTATTTAGTACAACTAATCACCCTCAAACTGAAGGACAGATAGAGAGGGTAAACCAATTATTAGAGGATATGTTAAGGATGCATGTAATGCATCAACATAAGAAGTGATAAGACTACCTACCACTGGTATAATTTTCCTACAACAATGGCTATCAAGAGTCCTCGAAGATGAGCCCTTTTGAGGCCCTATATGGTAGACAGTGAAAAATTCAAATCAGATGGGATAACCCTGTAGATAGAATTAAAATCAATCCAGATATGCTAAAAAAAATGGAGCAACAAGTAATCTAGGTAAGGTATAATTTGAAAGTGGCTCAAGATAGACAAAAAAGTTATGCATATAGAAAAAGGACTCCTAGAGAGTTCACAACAACGGATCATGTGTATCTCCAAGTTAGACCTAGGAAAATCTCCTTGAGAATGGGAGCCTGTGACAAGCTGGCACCTCAATATTGTGGACCCTTTGAAATCTCGGATAGAGTGGGGCCTGTAGCATATAGATTAGCACTTACTCCCATAGTGAAGGCACATAATGTTTTCCATGTTTTGTTATTGAAGAAATATGTACACGATTCTAATCATATAATTGACTGGTCGGTGATTCGGGTGGAACCAGAGGGAGAATTCCTGCCAAAACCACAATGAATAATGGATAGGAAGGAAACCCCACTCAGGAACATAAAAATTTCATAGGTCAAGGTGTCATGGAAATACTTTGGTCAAGATAAAGCGACATGGGAGATGGAGGATGTCATGAAACATGCATACCCATTTTTTTTTACTTCTATATATACAGAGCACATCAAAAGGTACAACATCGAGGAAGATGTTCCTTTAAGGGGTAGGGGATTGTAACACCTATGTTTCCCAGAAGAGAAAAGAGTGTTTGCAAGTCTCTGGTTTGAGGAAGAACTAAGAAAAAATCTCGTTTTGGGTGAAATAAGATGTTGGCAACATTTTCAGTCCAAGATGATAAAATTGTTTGACGAGTGACTGTGGAAGTACTTGTGCAGACCTCCTTGCTTGGTACAGAGAAAATCGATTGCCAAGATCCCATGGGAGGAGGAGAGTAATCTTCATCCCTGACTATATTGGAGCAAGAACAAAGAGTCTCTTTCAGAGAATCATGGTATATCTCAGAGATGGCCAATGGTAAATATTTTCAGTAGTGGTTGTACCTATGGTTGGTTGGAAACATGCACCCCTTTCAGCAGTCGCTTCATGATTATGGTTTTCTAATAAGTATTTTCATACTCTATGTATTGAAATGGAAATGACGATTGAATATATTTATAGGTCTATGACTGAGTTATGTATTGAATGATTAAGGTAGAAATATGTATTATCTCTCTTTGAACCCATGCTTTTGAATGGTCTTATGCTTGCCTCATCTTAGTAGCTAGAGAGTTATGGGATGTAAGCTTGCAAGAGAGTTGGGGTAGGATTTACTGGAATGCTTAAGTCCTGCTGACCTCTCGAATCTACCTTCATAGGAACACCAGGTTTAAACTCTATGGAAGGAGGACATTTCCTTCATACCTTTCACCTGTGTGACCAAGGGCCCATGCCCGTTTCCTTAACAAATCCACGACTAAGATATTAGCACATATCCCATGAGAATTTTGGAGTACCCATATGAGCAAGGTCTGGGAACCCTACACTAGGCCCAAAAGGAGATAAACCTTTTTGGCTTCAGAAATCTGAGAGTTTGGAGCTTCAAAGTGTTACGCCCTTACCATTTGTAAACCAGTCAAAGGAAACCTATTGTTACAGTTACCAATGAGGTTGAACGACATTTGGCAGTTTCCCTAACTAGGGTAGAAAGACCTATCCCACCGTCAAATCCTGACCCATTTACCTATTGCGAAGTAACACAAGCCAAAGATTCAAGGGTATTTGATATTCCCCCTATCCATCTGATCTACGTTGAGGTAAGCCCAACATTGAATACTCTGGGAATAACTGAGGTGTTATAGCACCAAATTCCCCTAACGTCGGAGTTACAAAATGATGTAAGTCATGGATCTGGGGAATCCATTAGGAACCCCTCGTAACTGTTTGATCAAACAGTGTAGGGACCTGTGTATGGTACTTCAGTGAATTCCTACTTTAGGAGAGCAGAGTGGCCATATCCTAAACCTCTGAAGGCTAGAGCTATGAATTGACGAGGACTGTATATCTAGGGACCCTTTAGGACCTCCCCTGACCATTAGATATAGACCATGGTCAGCTCGATGCTAACCACTCTGGGAGAAAGGAGGGAGTCACACCATGGATCCCCTGAACATTGAATTTATGAAGTAATGAAGGTCGTAGATCCAGGGGTTTACGTGGACAAACCTTAACCATGAGATCAAATGGTTTGGAAGAATATCAGTCTGGGGTGATGTGGTACACTAACATCACCCCGAGTGACATGGACCCACGTTTGATGTGCCATGTGTCACTTAGATTCTTATGTTTCACAGATCCTATGTCCCCATTAAAACATGACACATGTCACCCACTGTAGGGGCCACATCTCATCTCTGCCTTGCTGCATGTCACCCCCGGTACTTTCTTACTTGGTCCATCTGGTAGGTGGAGTGCTCGTGACCCACTTTTCCTTGCCTCTGGATCTATTATGTTACCACATGTGAGGGTGGACCCTTTAGGAGTCTGATATTTTGGGACTCCAGAGGTTTGGGATGCAATGCTAAGGATAAGCTAAAAGTCCTGAAGGCCAGAGCTACATGATGAAATTTTGGGCTCCTTCGGGAGTTCGAGAATTCAGGACTTTGTACGATAGGCATGCATAAAGGATAAGGGATGTTCAATGCTAAAGCACTGAACGTTGAACGTCAAACTTCCCTCTAACCCATGTGTTAAATAAATACCATGTCCCTCCATTAGATTGGAAGGTGGATGAACCTCCCCCATGGATGTAGGAACTTGGGGATGGTACGAATGAGGTGGAGCCACATGGCCTATGTCTGATAATGCACGAAGAACTTCAGGATCCCATAACTTGCAATCTAGAGCTGAGTTTTGATTCTAGTATCAGTCGTTAGAAAGATACGTTTGAGTAAAAGAGGATGGATATCTCGGGGTGATGTTTTGAGACAACTAAAGTAAGTTAAATTTTGAAGCCCCATCCCTAGAAAGGGTACTTAGGGGTCATATGTGTTATTGTATGCCAACAATCCCCCAACACTATTAGATGGCTCATCCTCGAGCCAATGACGTTGCTTACAGTGTGATAGAGGAGATTGATAGAACTATCTTGACTGCGATAAATTATTTGAATTGGTCATCAATATGATAAAAAACATGTTAAGTCCTTCATATTTTTGCAAATCCTCAACATCAACTGGTATGAGTGTCTACTCAGTAGATTTGATCCAATCCCACAGTTGTACGATTGGGGTTGCCTTTGTTTGTGCATCTACAAGTTTGTAGTATCACAACTGAGCCTTGTCCACTGTGTCGGGCATGAAGCCTAAAATTTTCTATTATTTAGTGTAGGTAAACACAATCTCTTAAAGTATGATGGAAATTTCTATTCCGACCTCTCATAATTCTACTAGTGGTAAGGAGGGTAGTGCCTATTTCTTCTTCTAGATATATGCCTCAACTGTGTGGATATAATTGTTAATGGTGTTGATTTTGGGGGAATTATGGAGGTGCATCTAGATATTGAAGTTGTAGTCGACTACCCCTGAGAAATATGCTATGCGTGCCTTTCCCCATTATAGTTCCTTTTCTGCGATAACAATTTGTTGTTGCAACCCCCCTTCTTTTGATTGGGGAGTGCACTTAAGATTTTCATGAATATCAAGGTTCTCTTCCTGTAGGTATTGGAATATGTCATTCACTTTGTTGAGTTTTTGTGGTGCAGGGAGGTCCAAAGTTTCTACGGATGTATTGGGACTTGTATAAAAACTTCATCGACTATGTTGATTAATAAGGTGTGCCCAATTACTTCTAATTTGTGGAGTTCTTTGATTTCCTTGTGTGAGGCTTCAATCTTCTTGCAGGAAATTATCTCCTACTCATGCTTAAGGTGAGTGTCCCCATGTGCAATGATTTATTGCTTGTTATTCTGTTGTATTTTGGTATAGGATTGACTGAGTATGTGGTGTCGGTCCCCTATTTTATTCATGATCTCAACCATATAAGTTTGCAGGTCTTGTGAAGGCACCCGCGCCAAATATAGCCTAACATAAGGTAGTAGCTAAGGATTAGCCATAGTGGATGGTTCAATGGTTGTGAAAACCAATGGAGCGAAGTGAAAAAATATCCTCTTGGTATTGTTGTGCAGTGATGTGGCACCAATTGTGCCTCCTATGACTTGTTTTTCTTGGGACATAGGGTCATTTGTTGGAGCAAGCTCCAATGTACAACATAGTTCATCCAACTTCTGTGATGAATCTCTATTCAACATCTTCTTTACATCCAAATTATTTTGGAGCACTTTAATGATGCTCGATATTGGTGTAGGGGTCTTCCTTGTCTCTTTATTTGGATTTATCATCTCAATTCCCTTTTCTCTTCCTTGATCCTTCAATATCTTGTGCATGGAAAACTATGAGGGGATTTCCTCTTCGATGGGTGTGGTGTTGGTCTTCTATAGTGGAGTTGGTGTGAAATCATATTTTTTGGATTCACAGCTTGGAATTGTCTTAAGAAGTGTGTGTTTTTTCTTCATGGGTGGATTATTCTCTGGGGTTTCCTGTGTCTACTTTCTCTTAATACCTTTCCCTTTGTTGGATTCCTTGGATGCATTTTCATGCATTTGTTAACATGTCGATCCTTTCACCTTTCCTTTGATTGTCTCAACTTGTTGTTTCTCCCTGACTGGTTCCTTTCCTTTCTGTTGGGTTATCTTATCCATTTTCTTCTCCTACCTCCTCTTATTTCTTGTCTCCAATTACTCTACTTTTTTGTCCAGTGTGGGATGAAGTTCGGCTAGCCACTTTGATACAACTTGTTGAATGTATTCCTCGGTGATGTAGAAAGGGAGAATACCAAGATCAACCTTTAGTTCTATGAGGGGGGTGATGTAAACATTATGAAATGTATAGGTAAACTGGATACAGTTATCATACATGTCCATGATGTTACACAGTATGTGGAGTGCTTAAGTAGTTGCTTGGATTAGTGTTGTGTACCATCACTAGAACATTGTGTTAGTATCGGCATGTAAATTCTTCTCCTTGTTGTGTTGCATCTTTAGGAATTCAGGCACTGGGAAGGATGACAAGATATCTACGTTGTACTTTCATCTTGGTGATGGCTTCCATAGTATCATGGCTAGCAGGATTAATATCCAACTATAATGAAACTCCTTGCTGAAGTCCTGTACCTCCAAGAATTCCTCGACGAATTCATTCAGTAAGTATATTTCCCAAGACATCCTAACTCCTTCTACCCATTAATTGAAATTATTATTACCCCCAGTGGGCACTCATCCTTGTGGAACTTGTGTGACATTTTGTAGGAAAGTATCAACGTGGCTAATTGAAATTTGTCGTCATTAATCTATGAAATCATCACTCCTCTTTTCCCTCTATGTGTACCATACTTTGTGTATAACTCCTCATGTGTTTCATCCTTAGCTATTATCACTTCATTAAAAGTAGGTCCCATGACTAGGCTCATTGTGTTGATGTCGACCTAATATGAATTATTGATTTAGAGGACCTCGTCATGCAATCGACTGAGTAAGAACCAAATGCACACATTGATGGGAGGGATGCACAAAAAATGTGGGAAATAAACAAATGAAATTATCCATGATTTCTTGAGGGCCCCTGCCCATTTCTTGGTGACCACTCTTTGTTTTCCTTCTATCCCTAGAATCACCTGTTCATATGCATCGAAGCATAGTTCTGGAAACTGCACGTCATTTTGTATGTTGAAATATATGTATTTAAATTGGGGAGTCCTTTACACTAGAGGGCCTATGATACCTACATTGGTTGGTATTTCAGGCTTGGGCACATGTTGTTCCTTTATTTCCCATAATTTCTTTCATGCTTTGGGATTGCTTGCAAAATCCATTGTCCTTGTTGACTGCTTGGTGCCTCTAGTTTACTGTTCTTCCACTCTTTTCTTGGAAGATTTGTTTCAATATTTCCATGGAAATTATTACTTAGAAGGTCTACATGTGTTGAATGTCTGGCATTGACTTTCTTAAAACTATATTTCTCTTGTTGTTTTGGTTGCTATTCACTCGACACTATACTCTACACCATGCTCGATTTTTTGTACCATGTTCTCTTTGTGAAAATTGAATGGAAGTGATGACTTTGCATGTTAAATAATTGGTTGGGTAAATTTCTCCCCATGATATCCATTTACTTAGTTATCCACCTAAATATACGTTCATCATTAATGTTGAACAATGGTATTCCTTTCTACCATAACTTTTATGCATTGTGGGGAATTATTTCCATAATTGATTCTAGTTCCCCGTGCTATCGTCACTTTTCCTAGTGCTAATGACCTACCTCTTCACCAATATATCTTCATGAATCCTAATGGAAACCTTGCATGTCCAGTTGTTTCATCCTTTGGGTTGTACTTGGGCATTTATACCTCAATCTCCTCTAAATATTCTAAATCTATTCTAGGTACGACCTGTCTCATCCAACATGAATGCCTGTACTTGTCTAATCTACCTACTTATTACTTTGGTTATTCCCAATCTACTTAAGTATTATTCTAATCATGCACAATTAATTTCTTACTCACACTCCCATCCCATGCAAGGTATTTTATCACAATTCATTCAACCCTACTAGATCGTGACACTTCTTTAGTTGAATTCTCTTATCATCCCCTTCCATGGATTTTCGTTGGGTTTTGATGATTGTACTGTTCCAACCATAGCAGTGTACAAACCTTGGGATGTTTCTAACTTATACATGAGTAACTTATCCAATGGTTTTAAGTTTTCCAATGATGTATGATGCATGTAGGCAACTTTCTACGCGATGTCCTATGAACCCATTTCATTCCAGGAATATTCTTGGTTGTTGAGTTATTTTCATAGAAATAAATATTCTCCCAAGGATCTTCCATACCCTTATATTGGTTCATTAATTCAAATTTGGTCATGGGATATAAAATTAATTTGATATACTCTACCACCCGACGCTGTTATAACCCTAAAATGCACCATACAGGTTTACCTGGCATTAGGCCAACTCATGCCTCTTCCTAGCCAAAGCCATGCTGAGTAACTCCTCAAAAAACCACTCAAAACAAGCAA
>JZKD02S0367243.1:1546149-1597035 GCA_000966675.3 Picea glauca
CACGATCCGCGTTGGCCTCCTATGCCGACAAAGTTGCCTTCGGACATCCCAAAGTTCGAAGCTAAACCCAACGAAGATCCGGGGGATCACGTGACCACTTTTCACTTATGGTGTTTATATAACTCATTGAAAGATGACTCCGTACAGTTGCGATTGTTTCAACGCACTCTTATCGGGAGTGCCGCGAAATGGTACATAGAACTTGATCGTTCACGATACTCTACCACCCGACGCCCATTCATGTATATTTTCATGGTACATTTCCCACCAACATGTAGGTGTTCCTTTAAGTACTCTATCCATGGCATGAATTATTTGGGTCTCAACCACCAAGTCTTCAATTTGGGCTAGGAATATGTCTATCGAGATTGTATTTTTCAAACCTTGGTAGGTCTCACAACTCTGATCCGATACAATGAACTACTTTGGTGATTCATGTGCATTTCTAGGTTGATACCTCATACAACTTATTCTACCATTTTTCCATAGCATCCTTCGAATTTGTATCATAGGAACGAACACTTCTCCAACTAAATTCACCATTGATTTCTAAGTTCACATAGTATTCCTTTCATCATATGATGTTTTATATGTTCTTTATGATCAATCTCTACACATCCTCATTCACTGGATCATTATATTTGTCTCCCTCATTTGTATCCAACAATGCAATAACACACAAGGTGTCTCTCTCAAAGGACATATGTTGTTGCTTTAGATTTAGTATGCCATTTTTATTTAATTCCCACTCAATGTCAATAAGAGTTGGATAGGGATCTAATTCATCCATAATATCAATCAAGTCAAGGTATTCTTTGGTCTTTATCCCATCAATGTTACTTCCACTTTCTCCATCCTACCAATAGTATAAATTTTGTATTGGTTGGAAAGATTGAGTTGAATGGGAGACCACAACAAATTTGGTTCACCCACCAACTCCCATGATTTCTTTAGAGATATGTTCACATTAGATCCTAGGTCCAACATGACACCATCCATATCATAACTTCCTATATCGAATTCCATTTCAAATTCTCTCCCAGTGCACTTACTCCTTATATGGTGCACATATCATTATGGTAACATGATAGAAATAAAAACATTGGTCTCCACTTCATCCATACATATTGTCAACATATGAGTCGATTTATTTATAGATATAGGGTCACCCATCATTTTAAGACAACAATGAAAGAATTCACTTACCTAGTTTTCTAATTTATCCTTGGCATAATTGTCGTGTTGTGCATCGTAACTATTGACGCACATGTGTTGATATTTAGATTGGTTAATATCTAATCAATAACCTTGAGAGGATAAAATCCCCTTGCATTTTTATAGAGGTGGTACTCCTATTTTATATGTTGGAAGATTCTTGGTATAATTCCATAATGAATGTAAAGGGTGAATGCTAAAGATCAAACCCCGAAACATCTCCCAATAAAGATTGTATATACAAATGTACAAACCTTATATATAGTTATACAAATATAAATCATGTCATTTAAATAAAGAAAGAATAAAGTGTCTTAGAAGATATTTGTGTCTACCAGGTTTTGGAGTATCTTTTCAACAAACAATCTTCCTTTATTGTAAAATAAAATGAACCTGGAATATTCTATGACTTTTGCAGGATGAAGTAAAAATAGACATGTCTTCAAAGAAATTTAGATGAGTATTTATTTTGGAACTTAAAAACAATTTTGATAGAAAATACATTTGAAATCACATTCTTTCAACTCAAGTATGAGAAATCACTAATGTAATGCCCCAAAATAGTTCTTTGTAGGATAACTTTATAGCAATATCCCAATACGACAAGTTCATAATTTCAATGACAAACACTGAAACAACCTCAAGAGATTTCAATGACAAACACATGAACTGAAATAAACTACATCTAATTTTTACAAGTAGATATTTCACTCCTTTGGACCTAAAATATTAGAAGATGACTGAAGATTTCTAGATAAAGAATTTTTCATACCCAAATCTTCATGTTTCTCATACATACATGGAAGATTTGATGGAAAGAAACAAAAGGAATAAAAAGTAAAGAGAAAAGTTTTAGTAGGCCAGTATATTGAATATTGGAAAGATATATATTTTATTCTTGCATACTCTTCACAATTGTAGAAACCTCTAACTTCCAACCCCTTCATGGTTCTTTCTCTTGCATTATTAAAATCTGCTCTCAATGCTCTTAAAGTAGTTAGTGTTTTGTCTTTCTAGAATTTCCCACACACACATTTTTGGAGTAAAAAACTTTAATTAATGATTTATTTTAGTCACATTAATGACTTTATGTCATTGAAATTTGTGCCTCTAAGTGTGAACCATTTTGTCTTTAATAAATTTTATTTAATAAACTTTTATTTCCAAAGTTTGAAGTTGATTTCCTTAAGTAATAGTGGACCATGTTTTAATTTTTTGAGCATGATATTTGAATTTTAAGCCATGGAAAGAATTCTAGGATCAAAATTCATCATTCCATATTTCCAATGAGTCCTCTTGAGTGAAATTTGGAGTTATGTATCTCAAGTTATAGCCTCAGGAATTCGAGGTTCCAAACAAATTTACCAGCAAAACAATGAAAAAAGAGTTGACTGTTATTTCAATTTCTGGGAGAATTATAGCCAAATTCATCCCTTGAAACATATACCATTGTCTTCTTTGTTGAATTAATTTTCCACTTAGTTATGGATTTCCCAAAATGTACATCTTGATCTTGAGTTATGAGCTTCTTAAGGTTGTTACTGAGGAACCATCCATTTAATTCATGGATCAATTCTAGCCATTGATTAAAACATGCCATTGAGTAAATATTCCCATGTCATTCATGTGAAACAAAAAGAACTTATGGAGGTCGAGCCTTAGGAAAATTCATGAATTTTTAAAAATTTGGATGGCCCAGTCACTGCCCATTCAATGTCCATGTTATTGTCCGATCAATATCCATGCCATTTCCCACTCAGCATCAAGTGTCATATCCCATGTGTCATAGTATTCTTGGTCACCAAATGCATTGATATTATTGGTTTCCACATGTCTCAATTGGATATGGTGGATAAGGTGACATGTGTTTCAATGTGATAGGTGGAATAAAACTTAGGAAAAAATATTAAGTATGTGAGAGTGGGAGATGGACGAGAGGAGAGGGGAGGTATGGGAGGTTAGGAGTGAGAGAATTCATGTGTGAGAGAGATGTGGGAGTGAGAGTATGCATGTGTGAGGGGGATGAAGGAGTGAGAGAATACAAATGTGAGAGGGATGTGAGAGTGAGGGGGATGTGGGAGTGAGAGATGGAAAGGGAGATGGGGGAATGAGGAAGGCGATCCTGATATGCAGGGAAGAGAAAGAATGAGTAAGAGAGATCAATTAGATATGGGATATAATATAAGTATGGTATTTTAAGAGAAGAATAATATAAGTATGGGGATAAGAGAAGTTAAGTATGGGATGAAATATGAAGGATAAGAGAAAATAAATTATAAGAGGAAAGAAATGAAAGAAAGAAGTGACGTGAAGTGAAGACCATGGGAAATAATTTAAGACTATGGGTTACTAGAATGTGGTAAGAGAATATATATGGTAAGAGAATAAGAATGAAAATTAAGTTTTAAAATAAGACTAGGATTTCTCAAAGTATTCCCAAGACTAAGAGGAAGTTAGCTATGCTTGCACATGGAAAAAGTGCTCCTTAGGTGGTTGGACAAAAACATGGATATATTGAGCATACAAACTTGTATTTTGAATACGTAAAATGCATGATGAAGTTGAGTATGAGGGATACACCATAGGATTATGATCATTCAAAATTTACTTCTTCTAATATCATTTATTTTTATTATTCCAAAGAGCATAAAATCGAGGTGACCAAATTTTGATCAACAACTGGCTCCAACTGTAGGACAGTGACCCCCCTATGGGTTGCTGAGAATCCAGAATCCTAGTTCGCCTACCTTCTCCATTGGTATATGGAGTCATATTCAAACATCAACTCCATCTAGAAATTGTTTTATTGTGCAAAAATTTGATTAAAGAAACAAACTATGTACAAACCAGATCTACCTACTTATGCTACTTGAAGGAAAATGACACTTTTCAGGTGTAAGTATATTTCCAATTGATCCATTCAGGCATCCAACTAATCTGACTGAACTATAGAATTGGGGAACATGTCATGGATGTTGTCAAAGGGTGAAAACATGCCCAAAGTATCACGAAGTAAAACTAAGCCAAATGTTCCCAAAATCTGATTACATTGCTTGGCCAACAATGCTTTGGAACCACGATTCAATAAAATCAAATAGTGTTAGTTGCTCATGAATGTTGCTATGTTTGGTTGGATGAGAAGTTTCCCATTTAAAAATATTTTTATATTTCTCTTTCTCCCCAACCACATCCAATATTCTTGAGTTATTGATTATGTATTGAAAACATTCTTCCTTCATGCAATGACCATGTTTTCATGGTGAGGTTGCAAAAACAATTGTTGTTGAACATTTTTTGGAAAAATGTAAGGTTATATTTTGTTGTTCACCAACAAATTCATTATGTTCAGAAATAAAACATATCACCCATGGATCCTCTTGTTGCAAATTCCTTTCTTTCGATGTTTGGAATTTATATTCTTCATTAAAATCTGCTTCAGACAAGCAATCAACAACATAAGAGTATGATACAATGTGATGATTATTTCTATTCATCCAATGTAAACATTCTTCTTGTGGCTTGGTATAAACTGGTTGTGCCATTTGAGGATGTGCTAGAATATTTTCTTCATGATTATATTGAATGAAATCCTTGTGTACACAGTACATCAAGTGTCGGTTCTTTAAATTCATTATGATCATCTCTCAAATTGAACACATTAGAGGTTCAAATTTCCCTCCAATAGAGCATGTAGAGGATGATATTCTTCTTGAATTGGAACTTTGGGGTTATCATTTTCTATTTCAAGACTAAGATCTGAAAAAAAAATTCACATCTTTCATCAATTTTTTATTCTAAATTCATTCCTCTATTGTCTTGGAAAAATATTGGGGAATTTAGTAGATTAGCACCGATTTCATGAATATTTCTTTCAATGACTTGAGCTCGCAGCATTAACTCTTTCCATTTTTACTTTCTTTCTTGCTTCAATAAAAATATTAGATTCACGGAAAAGGATTTTTCATAACAACTAAAAATGATGACATCATTTGGAAATATTTTTTGAGGAATCTCATGAAGAACTTTCATAAATATAAAAGTTGAATATTTGGTTGTCTCTTCCTAGTTCATATGGATTTCAACCAACTTCAAGAAAATAGAATATGAATCTTTTCCTAGGAAATATATCTCAACAAATAAATTTTCTAGTGCATCCCAACTAGTAATTATTCCAAGAAGCAATGAATAATACCATTCACTAGCAATTTCCTTTAGAGTTAAGATAAATATCCGACACGCCATGTCATATTCAACCACATTGTAAATCTCACAAGTACTATCAAACTTAACCAAATGTTTCTCTACATCCTCTGAAGTATCTTCGAAGAACATGGGAAACTTGTCCATGGAAATATCTGGCAAGGGATGAATTTATCCTTGCAATTTGAGTGGACTTTTGTGCAACTGTTTCTTTGTTTGGGTACCTTCTAATTTTAATGTAACTTGAACAATTTTTGTTGGGATTGATGGGGAAGGAAAAATATATTCATAAAATGAAAGAAATTTCTTGGAGGAGTCATAATATATGTCTTCATGAAATTATTGAATCTTTTTGGTGGAGTCACCAAGGCAGTTTTATTCAAAATATAGAGTTTTTATTATGGAGTTGCCAAGGAAATCGACTTCCCAAATCATGGATGGTTCTTTTGTTCTATAGAAGTTGTCACAACTGATTTGTGACTGAAATTTCAACAATATTTGTTCAAGGCCATTTAGTGCTCCTTGAAAAGGGTTTTCAAGAACCCATTTCATCTTGAATCAATCTCTATATATTCTTTCAAAACTTCAACCAAACAACTTCCATTTTTCCAATAACATCTGATCCTAAAAAGTATCATATTTCATGAAAAAAATCGTCTCCCCAGTATGGTTGCCAAAAATATTGATGTTCATATTGTTCAATATCCAAACAACAACCTCACGAGGATAAAATCCCCTTTTATTTTTATAGAGTGGTACTCCTCTTTCATATGTTGGAAGTTTCTTAGTATAGTTCCACAATGAATGTAAAGGGTGAATGCTAAAGAGAAAACCCCGCAAGAACTGCCAAATGAGACTAAAATAAAATAAAATGAAACTATTATGACTTTTGCAAGATGAAGTAAAAATAGATTGGTCTTCAAAGAACTATATATGAGTTGGAACTCAAAAATAATTTTGATAGAAAATACAATTGAAATCACATGCTTTCAACTCAATTCCGAGAAATGACTAATGTAATTCCCTGAAATAGTTATATGCAAGCCAAATTTAAAACAATGTCTTAATATGACAAGTTCAATACTGTTTGGAAAAAGAGAACTGAAACAACCTTAATATATTTCAATAAAAATCACATGAAGTGAAATAAACAACATCTACTTTTTACAAGTGGATATTTCTCTCCTTTGGACTTGGAATATTACAAGCTGACTGAATATTTCTAGAGAAATAACTGTTCAAACCCAAATCTTCTTGTTTTCCATACATACATGGAAGATTTCATGGAAAGAAATAGAAAGGAAGAAAATGTAGAGAGAAAAATTTTAGTATTCTAGTATACTAAATCTTGGAAATATAGATATTTGCTTATTTCAGACTCTTCACCCCTATAGAAACCTCTGACTTCCAACCCCTTCATGGTGCTTTCTCTTTCCTTTTTAAAATATGCTCTAATTCTCTTGAAGTAGTTAGGGTTTTGTCTTTCTAGAATTTCCCACACACTTACTTTTTGGAGTAGATCACTTTAATTTATGCTTTATTGAAGTCTCATTAATGAATTTATTTCATTGAAAATCATGCCTCCAAGTGGGTCCCATTTTGTCTTTAATAAAGTTTGTTTAATAAACTTTTATTTCCAAATTTTCAAGTTGACTGGTTTAAGCAAAAGTGGATTGTGTTTTACTTTTTTGAGCATGACATTTGACCTATAATCCATGGAAAACATTCTATGATCAATATTCATCATTCAATATTTCCAATGAGTCCACTTGAGTGAAATTTGGAGTTCTAGATCTCACGTTATAGCCTCAGGAAGTCAAGGTTCCAAACAAATTTACCAGCAAGCCATGAAAACAAATATGTTTTTTCTTTCAATTTCTGGGAGAATTATGGAAAAATTCATCCCTTTAAACCTATTCCATTGTATTCTTCATCGAATTAAATTTCCAATGAGGTATGGTCTACCCAAAAATGACATCTGGATATTGAGTTATGAGCTTCTGAACGTCATTTCTCAACAACCTTCCAAAAAGGGGTGCATGTAAAAAGTAAAAAGTGAAATGGTGGTTTCAAATCCACGGTTTGGGGTATTTTCCCATGGTATTGGGAATTAATTATTTAATTAAGGGAAATTTACCTTCATGAAGGGTTATGAAAATGTATTAAAAGAGAAAGCATTGAGAGAAAGTGTGTGAGAAAAATGGATTGGCAAAGATTTAATTCCAAATTCAGTTTAAGGTCATATTGACATTTTTGTGATAAGGTTTTTTCTAGGAAATTTCAAACATTGAAATTTGGAAGATATGAATGAGAGATATTGGTGTACATTTGGTACAAATCCCATATTTTTGTTCGTTATACTTTCAGATATATGCCCTCTGGAAGTTAGGGTTCCTGAATTCTCTTGAAATAAATTTCAAATAGGTTATCTTGGAACTTTTGCTATAACTTATTTTATGTGATTTTTCAGACCTTAAAAGTTTATAGAGATAGACGAATGAGCTTGGTGTACATGTGGTAGAGATTTCAAATGCACATTTTCTATACTTTCAAAGATATGCCTTGTTGAAGATAGGGTTCTTGAATTCTCATGAAATCAATTTCAAAGAGGTCAGGTTGACACCTTCACTATAACTTACTTTATGGGATGTTTCAGATCTTGAAAATTTGTAGAGATAGAGGAGAGATCTTGGTGTACATGTAGTAAAAATTCCATATTTTGGTCCACTATAATTTCAGAGATATGCCCCGTGGATGTTAGGGTTCATGAATGCTCCTAAAATCAGTTTCAAATAGGCCATCTTGGCATTTTCACTATAACTTCTTTTTTGAGACTCTTCATACTATGAAAATTTCAAAGAATAAAGGATACATACATAAGTACCTTAGGTGATAATTTTAGAATCGTATTTGCGCAATTGGATACACAACATGTTGTACAAGTTAAATCTTGATAAGAGGCCCAAAAAAATAATCTTTGAGAAAGTTACCATTTGGAAATTCAAAATTTGGTAAGACCTGGTAAAGGAAGAAGTAGTGAGCATACTTGGTGAAGGAAAAAGTAGTGAGTAGACCCAGTGAAGGTAGAAGAAACAAGTAGACCTGGTGAAGGAATAAGTAGCAAGAAGACTCAATAAAGGTTGGTGCAGCTCACACAAAGAGATTAATGTCTCTTTCTAAGTTGGTGCTTAACAGTGGGGATTAGTGTCTCTAGTATATTGGTGTCTATGAAGATCTGTAAGAATAGGTTGGTGTCACTCAAACAAAGAGATTGGTGTCTCTTACTAAGTTGGTGCTTAGCGGTGGGGATTGGTTTCTATGAAGATGTGTAAAATTAGGTTGGTTCCTACGAGGATTTGTACCTATATGGATTGGTGTCTCCAGTAGGTTGGTGCCTACAAATATTTGCAACAATAGGTTGGTTCCTACAAAGAATTTAATAGATAAGTTTTGTGGTTTTCTCCCAAAAGGGTTTACACATAAATATTTTGTTCCATGATATATAGTTAATATATCTCATATGTGATTGTTTTCTTATGGTTGATGAATGCTTCAAAAATAAACAAATTTTATTATATTGATTCACCCCCCCTCTTAGTATAAGTGTGTTCTCAACAATTTGTTTCAGAGTGAGTTCCTTTGGAAACATTCTATCCAATAGAAGGAAGATATCGAGATCACACATGGCTAATCAAGAAGGTTTCTCTACAAACAAGGCTTCATTTCTTGACGGAACAAACTATTCCTTCTAGAGAACAATGATGCGAACCTCTTCAATGGCTCTTGGTTTTGATATTTCAAAATCATTTGTGACTAATTATACATCCCCCAAAACGCCTCCAACAGATGCGACTAGGAAGAATCCTAGTGAACATAATGCAAAAGATATGAATGACATCTTGTGCATTCTATCAGAATATGAGTTTGTCAAGGTGATGCAATGTGGATCGAAAAAATAAATTTGGGAAAAGCTTCAAAATATCTACGAAGACGATGTCAAGGTTAAGAAGGAAAATATCCAAACCTATAGAATATATTTTGAGATCTTGGAAATTAAAGATGAAGAGAATGTTGTAGCCCATCTTATCCATGTGGATGAAATTGTCAACACCATTAGAGGACTTGGTGAAAAGATTGAAGAACCAATGATTGTACAAAATGTGTTAAGGTTACTCCGCTTAATATTTGATGCCAAAGTTTCCTCCATTGAATAAATTAAGGATCTTGATTAATTAACAATGGATGAATTGTATGGGATCCTCACATCATATGAAATGAGGATATAGAAAGAAAAGACATAAAATAAAGAATCATCTTTCAAAGAATCAAAGAAGAAAAATAATGAAGAGAATGAAACAGGTGATAGCTGCGACAATGAATCAGATGTAATGGAAGCCCATTTTGTGAGGAAACTCAAGAAAGGATCAAAAAATATAAAGGTAAGCTTCCCTTAATTATTTAATTGTGTAAAAGTAGGACATTTTGTTGATAAGTGTCCATATGCAAATGATGAAAGTAGTGATTATGAAGAAGATCATAATGTAAAGAAAGGGAGAAAACATCATCAACACAAAAAGAACCACAAATAGGACAAGCATGAAAAGAAGAAGAACTCTTATAAGAAAAAGAAGAATATCTACTCAAAAGGATTTAGTGACTCATCTAAGAATAGTAGTGAAAGCAATTTTTATAGTGATCAAGAAGAAACTCCCTTTATGGAAATTCAAACAAAGATTGATGAAGATAAGGGGATAGAAACATTGGACTCAGAAGAGGAGGAAAATGTTGAAATAGACAGGGAAGTGAATCTTGAAGAAGAACTCATTTGTGCCTTAAGAGAAATAAAGAAGCTTAGAAAAAATAATTTGAAACAAAAGGAGAAGCTGCAAGTTGGGTATGTGTTATATTCTTTGCACGAGTAGAATTTTTTTTCCTTGAGAAATGTGTCACATTTTTTCCTTGTTTTTCCACACATGTTTTTTTGCCGATGGTTTTCTATTTTCATTTATGGAATTTGGGTTGTTGACTAATCCAGGTCATTGGGTTATGGTTTTGGATGCCGCTGGATCCTATATGTATATTGTATTGTAAACAATGTATCACTATGAATGCATATAGAATATGTTGGTTTTCCTGGTTTGGGTTTCCAGGGGAAAAATATCTGTGTAATGTTTGTATTTTCCATTGTATATTTTTTGTTATTTTCATGAAAATTTGTTTGCGTTAAATATTGTACAAGGTTAAAATATACATTTGGTATCAAAGATTTGTTGGCTTCAGGGGGATGCCTTTGTGGTCAAGGGTTTGGCGCAGGACCGTGATAAGAATTTTTAGAGTGGGAGATCTGTTGTATTGATTTTTTAGGTGAAAATAAATGGAAAGCAATTTGAAAATGGAGATCGAGAAGTTCAATGGGAATTTTTTTGAGCCATGGAAGCTCAAGATGGAAGATATTTTGGTGGACAGAGTCAGTGGATTGTGATAGATCTGGGATCTGCACCTACAGGGAATTCAACAGATGATTGGAAAAAGTTGGATAGGAAGGCGAAGAGCACAATCTGACTATGTCTCTCAGATTCAGTATGATTGAATGTGTCAAAGGAAGCTACAACCAAGGTTTTATGGGATAAGTTGGGGAAGTTGTATCAGTCTAAGTCCCTAGTAAATAAACTATTCCTGAGAAATAAGTTGCATAATATGAGGATGAGAGATGGAGACTCGGTGGTAGAGCATTTGAACGTTTTCAATATTGTGGTAAGTCAATTAATATCTGTTGAGATTAAAATTTCAGATGAAGATAAGTGTATCAGTTTAATGTGTTCTTTACCAGACTCGTGGGATTGTGTCCATAGGTAGTAATATAACTGCCTTGAAGTTTGATGAAGTGGTCTCATCCTTCTTGTCAGAGGATATGAAACGAAATAATATGGAAGGAAAGAGCACACACACATTATTTGCAAGAGGAAACTCCCAAGAAAGAAATAGATATAAGTTCTCAAGTGGGAGATCTAAGTCTAAGGGTAGATCTAAATCTCCTAGAAAGTTTGTAGATATATGTTGGAGATGTGGAAAAGAAGGACACTACAAGAAGCAATGTAGATCCAAAGTTGAGAAAAATAAGGGATCTGAAGAATCTCCTTCTACAAAAGAAAAGACCTCCAAGGAAGAAGGAGGGGATGTGTACTTGGCATTTTCAAGCACACATGCACATCATGATGCATGGTTGGTTGATTCGGGTGCATCCTTTCATATGAATCCCTAGAGGGAGTGGTTCTATGAATATGAAAGGTATGATGGAGGTAATGTTTTCTTAGGTGATGATTCGACAACCAGAATGATAGGACGAGGGAAATTCAAGTTGAGGCTCATTGATGGAAGGATTAGAACACTTTTTGGTGTTCTGCACATCCCAAGTTTGGACAAAAAATTTATTTTTGTAAGTAAAATGGATGATGCAGGGGAAAATACAATACTTGAAAAGGAAACTTACAGGATGGTTCGAGGAGAAATGGTGTTGTTGAAAGGAGTTCATTTTGGAACTTTGTATAAGATGCAAGGAAGCACTATTAGTGATGGGTGTAATAGTTCCATTGTTCCTGATATTGGAGTTGAAGAAGAAAGACCTCCTTCAGTCTCTAGAGAAAATGTTATGTTGTGGCATCAAAGACTCAGGAATATCAAAGAGAAGGGTCTTTGAATAATACATGGTAAAGGTATGGTTGAAGGTATGTCTAACTTCTCTTTAGATTTTGATTTCTATGAAGATTGTGTATATGTGAAGCATAATTGGGTAAGATTCCCTTCTGGTGCAATGAGGGCAGAAGGAATTTTATAGCTAATTCATAGTGATTGTTTTGGACCTGTATCGGTCCCATCATTGGGAAAATATGTGTACTATGTCTCATTTATAGACGAATTCTCGAGGAATATTTGCATATATTTCCTCAGGAAGAAATCTGAAGTTTTTGACAGGTTTAAAGAGTTTAAGGCTCTTGTTGAGAATTAAACAGAGAAAATAATTAAGGTGTTGAGGACAGATAATGGCAGAGAGTTCTTCGGGAATAAATTTGAAGAATTCTATAAGAAGTTTCGTATAGCAAGGCAGAACACTACTCCATATAAACCTCAACAAAATGGATTTGCTAAAAGGATGAACATGACACTGATGGAAAAAGAAAGGTGCATGCTCAGTGGTGTTGGGTTAGGGAAAGAATTATGGGCAGAGGAAGTGGGTATTGCATGTTACCTAGTCAATAGATCACCCTCATCAGTGTTGGATGACAAGAGTCCACAAGAGGTATGGATTGGTAAGAAGCCTTCTATCACACATATCAAGGTATTTGGTTGTGATGCATATGTTCATGTTCCAAAGGAAAATAAGAGTAATCTAGATAAGAAGGATGACAAGTGTATCTTTATTGGATATAAAGATGGTCTCAAAGTTTATAATATTTGGAACCTAGAAACTAATAAGGTAGTGTATAGCCAATATGTGGTATTAAGAGAAATGAAGGATTCTGTTAAACAAGAAGTCCTACCAAGTAAGGAAGAACAAGAGAAAATAGAGTTTGATTTAAAGGATGATGATTCAATCTCTACAGAAGAACAAGAATCAAAATAGGAAGATCCTCATACTTTAGTATTGAGGAGATTGGTTCGAGAAAGAAGGCTACCAGAAAGGTATACTCCATATGAGTTCTATTCAAATTTTGCTTTGTCTATTACTGATGATGATCTTAGAACTATCAGGGAGGCAGTGGATTCAGAGGATGGAAATCTCTGGAAAAGGACCATGGATGAAAAAATGACATCTTTGGATAATAATGAGGCTTGGGATCTAGTGGAGTTGCCGACTGAAATAAATCCCATTGGTAGCAAATGGGTATTTAAAAAGAACCCGAATGCAGAAGGAAAAGTGAAGAAATACAAATCTTGATTAGTAGCAAAGGGTTATTCCCATGTTGAGGGAATTGATTTTGGTGAGATTTTTTCTCCTGTTGACAAGTTAAACTCTACAAGATTTATGTTATCTATTGTTGCTTCATTTGATTTTGAAGTAGAACAAATGGATGTGAAGACAACATTCTTACATGGGGATCTAGAAGACTAAATCTATATGAAGCAACCATAAGGTTATGCTATGAAGGGAAAGAAGGAGTTGGTATGCAAGATAAAAAAGTCCATGTATGATTTAAAACAATTACCAAGGATGTGGTATCAAAAATTTGATACTTATATGCTTGGACTTGGCTTCACAAGAAGAAAAGAGGATCACTGCATGTATTTTAAATTAATCATTGATCATTTGATTTATTTTGTCTTGTATGTGGATGACATGTTGTTGATAGGAAACAACAACGAGATTTTCTAGGATGTGAAAACTCAGTTGTCCTCTAAATTTGACATGAAGGATCTCAGTGCTTCAAATTTCATTTTGGGCATGGAAATTAAAAGAAGTCAGGAAAAGAGGAAACTTTGGTTAAATCATATAAAATATGTCGAGACCATATTGCAGAGGTTTAATATGTAGGAATGTAAACCAGTCAAGGTTCCTATTCTTGTTGGTGTAAAGTTATCTGCGGATCAGTGTTCCAAGACACATGAAGAGGAGGAGGACATGTCTCGTGTTCCATATGCGAGTGAAGTTGGTAGTTTGAAGTATGAAATGGTCTATACTATACCAGAAATTGCACATGCAATGGGAGTTTTGAGAAGGTATATGTCAAAACCAGGGAAGGAGCATTGGACAATACTAAAAAGGGTTTTCAAGTATTTGCGTGGCACTTCTAGCTATGGATTGTGCTACCAAGGAAGAATGGGGTTGGATAAAATGGTAGATATACATGGCTTTGTGGATGCAGACTAGGATGGAGATCTCGATCGTAGGATATCTACAAGTGGGTATGTGTTTAACCTGTTTGGAGGAGCAATAAATTGGATGAGCAAAAGATAGGATGTAGTGGCACTTTCAACTACAAAATATGAATACATGGAATCCACTCATGCAAGTAATAAAGCGATATGGTTACAAAGATTGTGTTCAGGTATTGGGTTGGTACAACAAGCTATAAGGATAGATTGTGACAATTAGATAATTTTTTTGGTGAAGAACCCAACTTATCATTCAAAGACAAAGCATATTGATATTCAATATCACTTTGTGAGAGACATGTTTGAAGAAAAGAAAGTATTGTTGATGAAGGTGGACTCTTTGAAGAATGTTCCAGATTCATTAACAAAATCAGTGAGCACTGAGAAGTTCTCTTGGTGTATAGGATCCATGGGCATTGCTGCCTTGGATTGTTGACTATGTATCCATGTAACCCCTTGTATGAAAATAAAACAACAAGTGGGAGAATGTTGGGTATGTGTTATATTCTTGGCACGAGTAGTAGTGTCACATTTTTTCCTTTTTTTCGTGTTGCCTCAATTTTCATGTACATTGTTGGATGGCTTTTCGGAACATGGTTTTTTGTTGATGGTTTTCTATTTCCAGTTAAGGAATTAGGGTTGTTGACTAATCTAGGTCATTGGGTTAAGGTTTTGGATGCTGCTGGCTCCTGTATGTATATTGTATTGTAAACAATGTATCACTATGAATGAATATAGAATATGTTGGTTTTCCCAATTTGGGTTTCTAGGGGAAAAATATATGTGTAATGTTTGTATTTTCCATTGTATCTTTTATGTTATTTTACTAAAAATTTGTTTGCAGTAAATATTGTGATTTAGAAGACAAAATGTTAGAAATCCTTGAAGAAATATAAAATAATATCATGATCCTAAAGGTTCAATTAGAAGAAGCAAGGATGGAAGAAGTGGTGAGAATCCAATTGAAGAAAAACAAAGAAAATTCCAAAGAGATAGAATCTGAAATTGTTTCATTAAGAAAGGAACTGAAGAAAACATCTATTAAGTTGAATGGAAGCTTGAAGTTTGAAAATATCACTGAAATATTAGATGATATCATCCTTTTTCAAAGGTATCCATTCATTAAGAATGGTCTTCGATATGATGCTACTATTGCCTCCCTACCTACACCTAGCCTAGCTACAACTAGGGAATTTTTATTTGTTGTAAGTGGATTTCAGACTAGTTTTCTATAATTGCAACCTACTATTGATTGTGCCAAATAGATTGATGAGTTTATTGTTCCTCACATCGCAGAATTTGAGCATACATATGACATTGGTTCTGATATGTTGGTTTTTTCTACTCTTATAAGTGAACCTGACCCTAAGCTTACTTCCTATTATTATATGTTATTGGATAGATATCACCAGTATGGTAAGTTAGATCTCCCTAGGATCTTCCTATTGATCATAGACAGGCAGTGGGGCTAGACTTCTAATGATTTCCCTAAATCTAAAAAAGCAATTCATTTTATACCAAGAGGGGAGATAATGACATACCTTACTTCTACAGGATGTCCTTGTATGTCTTGGTTGTTGCAAACCTTGAGTTCCAACTCCAATCCTTGCAACCTTCTTCCTACACAAAAGAAAAAAAAACATCAATCTCTTTCTTCTCCTAGTGTTAGAAATCACTAATTTGATTTAGATCTAACCTAATCTTTTAATTGCAAGACCAGATCCAAAAATTCATGAGCATAACATTAAAATTTACGAGGTAAAACCAATGATATATTAATGAAATATAGGAAATACATCAATTATCATACTTTGTATGTAGATGCATTCCCCTTTTCTCTTTGATTCTCCTCATCTTCTTGATCAAACTAGGCAATCTGATTATGGCTATTGTGGATAGGAAAACCACCTCTACAATTGGATAACATAATTCTGAAAATGATTCTTCCTCCTCTTACTCAAGACTTTCCTTCTTTATATAGATCCTTGGAAGAGGCTTGGGAGAGATTCTAGAACCAAATGGAGACTTGAATGATGTGACTTCCTAGGCTCATGCCATGAAGAAACAACTCATCCCTCACTTACCTCTTTGTAACTCTGTGACTCTATAAGGTTACATGGATCATTTCTTGTTTCACTATAGATGATCAATGACTATTGTTGCAAGTTGTCTCATATAGGTCCCACGAAAACCCTAAAAAAAGTCCCTAATATTAAGCTAGATATGTGTTTTGGATTTCATCTTTCGCTAGATTCCCTGTTGGCCCTTTAGGCTAGAAATTAAAGCCATAACATATGCCCCCTAATATGTGAGTTTAGGAAAGGAATGGATGGCCGAAACACATTAAAATAAAATAGTCTCCATGTGAGGTAGTGTGAGGAGAGAGTAAATAAGGACCAGAGGACAAAGAGTACTTGCAATCAAACACCAAGGATGAACGCATATATAGACCATCCCCTAGGTAGACATATTTAGACTCTGAAGAGTATCAAAGAATGGCCTCCAAAAAATACATAGTGGATCTCTGACATTAAATGAAATACCATGGCCATGCAATAATACATGGTGGGTCCATGTCATCAATAAGATCATAGCCATGATCAAATACGATGTGGATCTATGTCATGAATACAATCATAGCCACTGAAAAATACAATGTGGATATATGTAATAAAATATATACATCAGGAAGAAAAGGAGCATTGAGGTAAGTTCCCCCAAAGTCTTCAAAGTACTCACACATAAGTGATATAATCCATCACAAAATGGAAGGGGATGTTGTAAAGTAATTATGTGTCCCCGAACCCAAGGTCTTCATCCAAAATCACAATGGTACAAATGTACCTCATGCGAATAGATGAGTTGATGTTGAGCATGGTAGAAACCATCTAATTATCGGTCATTGATGTGTAATGTTGACGGATGCGAGGGGACCCACCAATGATGAATATGGAACCCAAGGTACCTAGTACAATATAGTGAGTGTGAATAGATGATATTATGTCAAACACTCATATAATCAATCGATTAGGATTCAATGATGTAAAACCACTGTCAATCATGAGGATGAATGCCACTGAGGACTGCAAGCTCCAAGGGACTAAATGGTTTCTAGATCCATATCCTATATAATGTACAAAATTTGATAGGAAGATATTCGTCGAAGGAGGGACTTAATGTATCCCTCATAAATTGACACGAAACATACACCAAGACATGATGCGAAGAGAGAGTATCATAAAGTACAACTAGCATAGGGATGGATGACTTGGAAAGTAAAAAAAACAGTAAATGGATGATTTAGGATTAAAATTCCTTGAACATATAGAATGACACAATGGTTACTTGGAAACAAGACACAAGAGCTACATTAATATAGTGCAACAACGTAGGAGGCATTGAAGCACTTGTTGAGCGCTCAACACACCCAAAAATCCTTTTGAAATTGTATCACTTTTTTTATACCACTTGTTTTTTTTACTGTCTAAATCGATTTCAGTTTGGTGGGTGGGGGGGTGGTTTACTTTGTTTTGTTTTCATGAATCTTATTGATCAAATCAAATGTGTTTGAACTTTTTAAAAGAAACCTCATGTCTAAAATAACTTGACACCTGAATTAAGAATTGGCAGCTAACACTGCACCTAATGCACTCAGTTTCGACGTCAGAAAAAATTCAAGAAAGTAAAGAGACCAAACAGTTACAACAATCGTCAAGTGTCGATCCCCATCGACATCGACAGAAGGTGGAGTTGGTTTGCGTAAGTTATTCACACAAAGTTTCTAGAGATAGTCGATCCCCTTCGGCATCGAAAAAACATGTGAAGAATAGACATTGACAAAGGACATAAATAAATCAATGATAATCGATGTCTGATGCGCTTTTTCGGGGTCAGGGAAATCTAGAAAAGTTAAAACAATAAATTTTTCTATGACGAATATATCGCCGATCCTCGATGCATTTTTATCATCATGACTTTTTTGAGAGAGTTGATACAAGATAACATGGATAGGTTTATCGCCTATCGCCAATCCCCGATACTTTTTGGCATCGGAAAGATAGGATCAAGTTTTAGAACTTATAGATTAAAGAAAGTCTCAATTTCGATTAACATGAATAAATAAAGACGTCGGTCTTGAGTGCCACGTGTATTTATCATGTAAGATTATCGTACGACCTAGTTTCACATCGATTCATCTTGAGGTTTCTTGTGCCCTAGTCACACCTCCTAATCAGCTTCGCCATGTTATCCTTATAAGAAAGATCGATTGACGTCATAGATTTTGCAAAAAGTTATCAACAAAAAGTGCTTGAAGCAGAACCTCGATCCCCGACTCGCCAACTGGACTAGCGAAAGATGGGATGTTTGTGGCATAAGATACGATCAGATTTGGACATTTAATAGACTAGTTAATGCTTGATCCCAAGTTTGTTTCTACCTCATGCATCGATTAAACAAAAACAATTTGAAATCGTCGATAGACCACGTTCATTCTATAAACCAATGATGAATTTAATTTTAAACATCGTTGAAGATCTGTCGAAAGATTTAATGAAATTACACTCATAACCTGAATTGAATGGTTGATGCGACAAGGTAAGTTCATCCCTATTTAAATCTCTAGAACGTTTTTGAACAAATTCATTCTGCGCACAAATAGAGTTCTAGAGAATTCGAAGGAGCAAAGCAAGCATCTCGAGACTGTATTGACCCTCATATTATCAAAACCAAGTTAAACAAGCTGCAGAGGTATGTGTTCAAGTTTGTCAATTCGTTAGTCGTAATTTATATATGCATTTGATTTTCTTGCATAATCTCTAAACTATGTTCTAGTTGCAAGTAATATGCCACCAAGAAAGCCAACCACCAGACGCTCACCAAAGGCACCCAAGATAAAAGAAGAAGAAATAGGTGAAGGTTCTTCTCCGGGGACCGCAAGTGTTGGTTTACTACTCTCTTCTATCATATGATTTATTAACCCAGGGTTCATGTCTTTCAGGTTTCCAACAAATCCTCTAAAACTATTGGCCCTCCTGGTAAACTAGAAGGCAACATAGTACACAGAGTGCACTGCGTAGTCTCACCTGAGATAAGTTTAAATGGGTGGTTGTAAGACTTAGGTGTTTACAGCCTAGGATTGAGTATGAGATAGGGGTTCACTAATTAGAGTCATATACTATGAATTGTGATCATAATCTACTATTACTCATAGGTGTGCATCTATCTTTCACAGTTTATTTTTTGAACAATACAATCGTATTCCATGACAATGTATTAACTCATTCATTAAGCATAAAAATTAACTGTTGAAAGAAAAAATATATACATGCATTCATCACAT
The DNA here is from genome assembly GCA_000966675.3 of Picea glauca. Lineage (NCBI taxonomy): Eukaryota > Viridiplantae > Streptophyta > Pinopsida > Pinales > Pinaceae > Picea > Picea glauca. The sequence goes on from JZKD02S0367243.1 coordinate 1,565,777, forward strand.
TAAACAGATATTACCATGGTTTACCCCCTCCCAGGATATGTCCCCAAAGATTTGTCTCTTGGATCTTCTATTATGGTAGTTCTGCATCTCCAGTGTCGTGCGCTTACAATCCCCTTAGATGGGTAAGATCTATATGAGGCAAACTAGATTGCACCATGCTCCATAGCCTACGATATAATCCTTAGATCTTGCTTCTCTCCTCTGTTCTTAGCTCAATAGCTTACAAAAATGGTTCATAGCAGTATTACATAAAACATACTCTCGTACATAACTATGATAGGATATTACAAAAGTTGAACTAGTACAAAAGTGAACCAACCTCTATATGATACCCATGTATCTCTATTTATATATATCAGGCTCTTCAGCCATTTACAATATATTACCAAAACCCTAACCCTATCGATGTTAGGTCTTCCTCCCATGCATGTGTGTTGTTCTTCCTCTAGCTGTCACTTTCCTTGTGCATGCTTTCTTGCATGCGCGTGTGTTGTGCTACCTTCCAGTTGTTACTTTCGTTTCTACATGCTTTCTTTCCCACAATCATCCTTCTTTCCACTTCAGCCTGGTGCCAACAAGCCCCCAACATTGACATGTGACTCATCCCGAGTCACCTAATCCTTCAGAGCTTCTTTGACTCCTTGGTGATCGTCTGAAAATTTTCCTTGAGCTCTGCTGCTTTTGCTAGTGCCTGCGTAGTCTTCTCCTTGATGGTGTCTACTACCTGAACTGCCACTTCATCGCTCAACAATCCTGCACATTTGTCCTGGGTCTATGCAATATTTGTTTTATCTCCTTCTTCCTGTGTGAGTATTTCTGCTACCCATTCCTATAGAGGCTCTATTTGAGCCCGATTCTCTTGTTTTTGTGTTTGTGCAATGAGAATTTCTGTCTGCATCTTCTTCATATCCTGCGTTCCTTTGACTTGTTCTAGGATTGGTATGGTCTTCTACCTCTATTTGAGTTCTTGGATCATTTCAATGATCCTTTCTTCTTCCTTGTCCCAGTGTTGGACCTGTGGATCCTCCTCCAACCTTGTCCAAAGTTGCGTTGATTTATCGAGCAGTTCATATTTTGTGCTAACCTGTTGTTCCATCTCCTGTAGCTGCTTTGTTTCTTCCTTCTTCCTTTGCTCCTTCACTACCGGTGGACTGGTTGGTGTGAGATGATTGTGTATATTCTCAATCTCCTTCTGATATTGATCAATTTCCTACGTAATCTGGTCAATCTTTTCTTCTACTAGGAGTTCATTTCCTTACGCGGTGCTTGGGAGTTTCTCAAAAATTGCTCCCACTCTTCGTTTCAGTTCATTTCTGTGTTCTTTTTCCTCATGATTTTCGAGCTTGGCCTACTCATAGACTTTTTCCAGTGCCTCCCACTTCTTTTTTTCTTGTTGTATCTCGACTAAGTTTTATGTTCATGAGACTCTACCTCATGGTCGATGCTAACCTTCAATTTGTGTAGTTCCCTTGATGGCATCTGCGTCAAGACCAATTGGATGTGGTACAAATCCGTCAAGGGTGTCTACCCCATGATTTCATCTATGCGCAACATACTAGGTTTGATGTACATCATTGCATTTGCGTGTGGCATGGAGTGGACTGGGTCTCGTTCTTCTACCTCCACTCATTCTTTGGTCTATATTTTCGGTAGATCTATGCCTCTAATGCTACTTATTGTCTGTGTTTCCCCAATTTTCTTGAGGAATTGTCCCATTTATTTCATCTCTTTTTGCAGTTTATCCCTGTGGTGTGCATCATGATCAAAATCTTCTTCTAGGCAATCTTGGACCATTCTAGTGATCATTTCCCCATCATCCTCCTTGATTGTCTAGTCTAGTGATGATCGTTACACCTTTGATTTCTTGTGCATGCCTCCTTCATGCGTTGTTGGTCTCTTATTTCCCCCTAGTTCCTGTGTGATGAGGTTTGGGGTGATCTCCTGCACTCTCTTAGCCTGTTTCTGTTGTCCATTGGTTAGTTGTGTAGTCTTTTTTTTCCCCTTTTGGGTCCCTATATGTTTTGAACCTTCGTCTACCTAAGTCAGCTTGGTTTGGCCCTTCCTTGGTTTCTTGGGCACTGGAATTTCCAGAGGCTACGTTTTCGCCTGTTCTGCCTCTCCTTCTACTGTTGTTTCTAGTACTTCCTGGGTAACAGTTGGGATCCTCCATTAATCAAACCATTCACTGATGACCATGTTGATATCACCCTCTATGATGCAATAGCACATATGTAGCCATTGTTTATATGGATCCTCCTTTGGTTGTATCCACATTGTTTGGCATGTGGCCCAGAAGTTGGCGATGTCCACACATCGTGTGATAGCCTCTGGCATTATTCTCCATGATCGGATGATAGCTTCCTGTATATCCCATAGGTATGCTTAAAATATGACTCCTTTCTCTCTCTTATGCCTAGAATGTAGCCTAAATCTCAGTAATAGGTATCTCGCTCCTGCTGGGTATGGTCTGGTACAAAAAATTACATACACTAGTTCTCGCAATCCCATGAAGGCTATTAGGGTGATCAGCCAAAAGTAGTAGAACTCTATGCCTAGGTCCTATGCATCCTTGTAGTCCTCTTGAAATAATTTTAGTAAATACAGTGCCCAGCTCATAGAGATGCCTTCTGTGCACTGAGCTGCAACTGCAATGACTCATGCTGGTACTTTGTCTTTGCGGCATTTTCTGAGAAATTTTCAAGATAAGATATTTGCACCCAATTGTGTAGTTGCATTGTTGATTCGTTTGATCATGATGCCCCTTGTTCCCCTAGCAGTTCCATATTTCTTATTCATTTCTTCTTTAATGATTTCTCCTTAGATTTGTTTTCCAGAATCAATGCGGGATCCATACCCTGGGTTGGTAACCCTGTGATTTGTACAATAAGCTCAAAAGTTATGGGGATGGGTTTGTCCAGCCATATGTCCCCTCCATGTGTGACTACTAATAGTTTCTTGACACATGATGTCGCGTACTAGCCTCTGCCAAAATGTGGTAGCTTTAGCAAACCTAAGATTGTTTTTTTGTCCAACCCAACTGCCCACTAGTGTGGTTGGCTAATCATTTCTCCCAGTTGGTTTACGAATATGGTCTTCATAAATACCCTCTGTTCTAGTTTCAAAAACTTGGTTTCATCTGATACGTCATGGTATGAATATTTGAGATTCTCAACATGACCCAATAGCTATGGTTCTACTTGTACTCCAGCTGGTATGCGTGGTAGAACAATTTCTACTGCAGGTTTCTTACAGGGTGAGCTTGATATCTGCACTCTATCTTCCTACTGTGGTGGTTGGTTTGAAGTCACAACAACTTTTGGTTGTTTCCCCATCATCCATTTTGGCCAAGCCGAGGCATTTGCAGCGGTCTCCTCTATCGGTTGTCCTGAGATGGTCATTTGTGACTCGTCTGGTTGCACTGGTACTTCCATATTTTGTGACATTTCGTTAACTTCTAGGGGTTCTTTGGTGCTTTCTAGTTGCACTTCCTGTGAGGTTTCTAGTTCCTTGTTCTGAAGTTCCTGCATCGTTGTTGGTGTATCTTCTTTCATGGACTCTGCTTGTGGTTGCTAAATCTCTTCTAAAAGTGTATCTTCTTTCATGGACTCTGCTTGTGGTTGTTGAATCTCTTGGTGTAGAGTTTGTCAGTATCATCTCTAGGGATGGCATTTCGTCGATGTTGATGATCTCTGGCTCCTATTGTTTGTTCTCTTCCAGTGGTCCTCATGACTTAGTTTGAACCCTGGTTGGTTAGGTTGTCTGGATTTCTTCTGTTGGCTTCGGTGGTGCCATAGTGGTGACTGTTGAACGTTGGTAAGTTCAAATAAATTATGGGAGTTCTGTGGTCTCGCTCTATTCGTTATGACTGCTATTAATCTCTCTCTATTTTCCTTTTGCAAATAGACCAGTTGCTCCCGTGCTCACGTGTTGTATGGGCTTGTCAAAAATCTTTTCGAGGATGCTTCCTCCATTATGTGTTTAATGCATCATAACTGTGGGTTCAATGCATCTATGGTGGTTTTGTACTTGCCATTACGTTTGATTTTCCGTCTCCCACTGGCATGTTTAATGTGATGTCCCATCAGTCCTTACCATTCTTTAATTTTGATTACTACTGTCCTGTCATACTTCTTTTGCCAACTTTACATTTCCCGCTTGTTGTCCCTTTGTATGTAATTATTGTTCATTCCTTTTCTGAATTTTTGTTTCGAACGTCACATGGCCTTTCTATATCTTGCATGCTACATGCTTTTTAATCTTATTTCCTTTGTGTCCCCCCCATTTTTTTTTCTACTACGCGGTGGGTGGTCAACTGTCCTTGTACAGCTTCAGTTGGCTCCCATTAATCATTCCTCTAAGGTCTGCACTTGATAAATCTCATAACTTTACAACTCCTCCATATGTGATAGATTTTACCTCCTATGGTCCTAGACAATGCATTCTAAGCTTCCGTGGATGCTGAAATGACTTGTTGTCATAGAGAAATACTAGAACTCCTTCCTAAAATGTTTTCTTCTTGATATGTAGATTGTGCCAGGTTTTATCTCTTACTTTTTGCACTTTTTGATGGAATCCTGCCAAGATTTAGTCTTCCTATACTCTGCCTCGTTCTATCATTTGTGTGATAGCTGCTACACATAAGCTAGGTACTGAAAATTATAATGGCACTACTTCTTCTTGGCCATAGACTAGTTTGAATGGTGTGTGCCTCAAATTTTTGCATGTGATCTTATATGCCAATAATACTACTAGTATTTTGAGGTCCCAGTCATCTCTGTTAACATTATAGATCTTTGTTAGTGCATTCTCCATAATTTTGTTGAAGGCTTCTACTATGCCATTTGCATGTGGGTGATATGATGTGCTCTTCTAGTGATGAACTTAAAACTCAACTGTCATCGCGCGAAACGTGATGTTTATGAAGTGTGTGCCTTGGTTGCTCATCAAAACTCTTGGGCACCCAAATCTAGTGTTGAATTGTTCAAACAAGTAGTTTGAAACTGTCTCTTCTCTACAATCTTTTACTGGTGCGACTTCCACCAATCGTGTTAGATATTTCATCATGGTGATAATGTATCTTGCTCTTGTTCTTTTGGCTGGTGAGTTAATTGGTCCCGCAAATTTGATTGCCCATTTTTCAAATGCATGTATCGTTACTTGTGGTCCTAGTGGCATATCGTCCCTTCTGTTGGGTTTGCCTACCCTTTGATAGACATCACATCTATGACAGTACTCTTTCTAGCCCCTGTGAATCGTTGGCCACCATAGTCTTGCGCATAGTACCTTCTGCATGGTATCTTTTCCTACATAATACCCTCCTGTGATTCCCTCGTGGACTTCTGATAAAATTCTTGGCCATTCGTTCTTTAATACATACCTTCGCAAGATGTTGTGTGTGCCCATCTTGTATAGGTGTCCTGCAATCAGTTGATAGTTGGTTGCGTGGACTACCAGGTTCTTCTGATGTGCGGTGGTATATTCTTGCGATGTAGTGCCTGTCCTCAAGTACTGAATGATCTATGCGAAGTAGTCATCAACAATCTGTATTTAGAATATCTATGCATCCAAAAAGTTGTGTTCTAAATTCGTAGGTTCTTCTCCATTTGTGACCCTAGACAGGTGGTCAGGGCCTGCATTCATTTTTCCTGGTTTAACTATTACTTCAAAATCAAATTCTTTAAATAGCAGTAACCATTGACAGATTCTCCCTCCAACACTAGCCTGTTGACTAGGTATTTTAGGGTTGAGTGATATGTAAACATCTTAAAGTGTTTTCCAAATAAGTAATGTCTTAACTTCTACAGTGCATATACCATGGCTAGGCCTTCTCTTTCTATCGTGTTATAATTATGTTCAAAGTCTGATAATGTTCTTCTTGCAAATGCTATCAGATGATCCAAGTCTCCTGCTCCTGGCTATGCTAAGATATCTCCTAGTGTTGTCGTTGATGCATCTACATGCACATGGAATGTCTTTTCCTAGTCTATAAATACTAATATCGGTGCGGTAACCATATTTTCCTTCAGGCTATCTAGACCATGTTGACACTCGTCATTCCATTGATACTTTGTATCCTTCCTTAACAGTTTCTCCATTGATGTTGTGATCTGTTCATACCCTTTGATGAATTTCCTGTAGTATCCTGTGTGCCCTAATGTTGCTCTTACCTGGCAGACTTTTTTTGGTGCTGGTAAGTTAACGATGACTGCGATCTTTGCTGGATCCACTAGCAAGCCTTGTTTGCATACTATATGGCCCAATAGTATCCCAAACAGTGTTCCAAATATGCATTTCTTGATGTTCTGTGATATCTCACATTGTCTACATCTCTCTAACATCAGTCGTAACACTTCCATATGGTTTTTCAATAGACTATAATCTATCCAGTCACCTAGGTATACTTCAAGGAACTGATGGATGAATTCCTTAAATGTTGCAATGACCACTCTAGAGAATATTGCGGGTGCATTATTCAGTGCAAACGACATGAATTTGTACTAATAAGATCCCCATTCCATAAAAAATGTGGTCTTGTGTCTGTCCTCTTGTGCTATCTTAATCTGATGGTAGCCTATAAATCCATCAGTGAATGAGTAAGCTTCATGTCCCCCCACATTCTCTAACACTTCATCCATGAACAGTGTAGGGAATGGGTCATGTAGGCATGCATCATTCAACTTCCTCAAGTCAACGCATATCCTGATCCCTCTTCCTTGTTTCTTATCCTCTACTACCATTGGGCTTATCCATTTTGATTCCTCAACTGGTTCAATGATGCCAACTTCGAGCATCTCGTCGATCTCATCTTTAATTTTTGTTTATATATGTTTCTCAGTTTGTAGGGTCATTGTCTAATAGGTCTCACTTCATGTCTAAGTGGTATCTTCATCTCTCCTAGTTCTCTAGCTATACCCTTCATCTCTGTAAATGTTGTGGGAAAAAGTTCGTTATATTCATGCAACAATTCTATGATGATTTCTATTGTTTGCTCATCTCAGTAGTCTCCAATGCTAGGCATTTTGGGCTACTCAATTGTCCCAATGTTAACTTTATTTACCTTGATTGGCGCGGAAATGACTTCTAATTCTATGGGTGGTCCTTCCACATCTCTTTCTCCTTCTACTTCTTTGATCTAAATGTTGTGTGGGTCATCTTCATCTGGTTCTTCCTCCTGTACATGGTAAGATGATAGTAGTTCCTTGACTGTTTGTTTATTCTGCTATTTCTCTTCTATGATAAATTTTATTTCTGGTTCTTTGATGAATATTACTCCTCTGATTCGTTTGAGGGCTTCGTTTATATTGGGGTTCTCATGCTTAAATGAGAAATTGATTGTGAAGTTATGTTGCAATTTCCTCCATGTTGCAGTTCCTTTGTGTAATTTCTGGTTTGTATACTAGTTCACTAGTATGCCCTCTAAAGTATGTATGAAGTGATGAGGCCATTCCTCTGGTGGTGTCATTTTCCACAGCGTTTTGTACTTCCCCAAGTGTTCCATTGGTGCCTCTTGTTCGTCGTATTTATGGTTTTTTTTTTATTCCTGTTCTGCGTCGAACCTTATGCGTAGTAGTCGCTTACGTTGATACCAGTCTGTGATGGTCTATTTATGTGCGCCCCACCATCTTCCGGGTGTGGCCTTAAGTGCTAATTCAAGTGTTAACAGTTGTTGGTTTTCTAATACTTCATCTTCATATTGTGTCAAGAATGTTTCCAAATCATTTAGTCTGTGGAAACTAGGTGGTTCACTGATTTCTGTGCCTACCCATCTTACTGCACGATCGATTCTTGCACATCTTCTTCTGGATACTTCGTGTAGTCTTTGCTGCCAGTTTTCTAACCTGGTGTCTGAGTCTGTTGCGCATGAAGTAATGCTTCACCAGTTGAGTATCATGTATATAGTTGGGTTAACATAATCCTCATCATGTGTAGTTGTTCTGTACAACTGCCTGATCTCCTCTAAGTCCAAGAAAGTGGGTTCTACAAACCTCTCCCCTTCCAATGGATATAGTGGTGCTATGACCCTGTATTCTCTGGATTCAAATGTCTTTTTCCTGGTTTTCAAATTGATTATGGTCTGGTTTTGAAATGCCCAATCCATACCAAGAAGTTTTCGGTAAGGTGTTGTGTCACCCACTATTTCAATGACTTCAAACTCTGCTTTAGTGCACACTCCATCAAGATCTACTATCACTCCTTTCAGTCTACCTATTGGTAGGAATCTATGCTGGTTTGCTAGTTTCAATTGGAAATTTGAGTATCCCAGTGTTGTCTCTTCCATACATTGCCATGTCTTCTTTGGTATCACATTCACTTTGGATCCTAGGTCTAGTATAATGTCTCCCATATAGAAATCCCCAATGTTAGCATTTAGTCTAAATTCCCTACTTGTTCTTCTTCTTGTGTGTAGGTGGTTGGCGGTTTTTGGTTCTAGTTTTTCTTTCGTCTCACAGCTACATTTCTCTATTATGTTGTGAAATATTTTCATAGATGAAGGATTGTTATCGGACTAATCGGTAGGTGTGGACACTAACTGATCTCCCTAGATCCACCTAGATCTAGAACAAAACACACCAGAACATGACGCTTTCCTTAAGTTTTAGATATTGAATTTATTAACTAAAGAGGGATAGGTGACATACCGTTTAAATGCCACTTCCTCTCACCATCGCTATCCTAGCTCCGTTCCAACATTCATGCAATGATGATCCTGCAAAAGAATGCAACCAACCAAAGTGATAGTAATAGCATAAACTCAATATAAATCTATGTATGTGATAAAGGAATCATACAATAAAACACAACAAGCTTTATAGGAAAGAATCATATTACTGTATCATATTAAATGTGAAAGAGAGATTACAACCATGCCTTGATGTCATAAGGTCCCTTTCAACTATCCTTTGTTCCCCACACACTTCTTGCTCCAAGGATTCTGAGACCATGGATCTAATAGCTACTCACAATCTATCTTGACAAAGAAAATCTCAAAGCCACTCCAAACAAGCTAATAATTCCAAGCCAACCAAAGCTAAGTTAACTTTCTCCATGAGAGCTCATCTCCTTTTATAATATGAAGAGGATAAGGTGAGGAGGTTAGGATGATCCCACTAAATCATGAAAGTGAGTAAGATCCACACCATTTGGATGCCACCTCACCATGGAAGTTTCTCCTTTTAGAATATTCGAGGAAACACTCGTTTTTCCCACGTGTAAGCATTCTCGTACCCTGCCTATAGTGCAAATTGTGAACCTCTTGCAACCTAGATATGGTGCAACCTATGAGAATCATAAATTCTCACACCCTACCTATATAGCAACTTGCGAACTTCCTTTTTTATGGGGTTTTTACAAGGGAAAATGCAACTTCTTTTCTCAGGAAAAGTTCTTCTCCCTTCTCTCTTCAGGAACTCAGGCCACTGACCCCTCTAAAGGAAACAAATAGGTTTACATTATTAATGGTCATGGGGATGACGAAAATAATGTGTAACAAAGAGCCCCCCGAAGTATGAAGTTAGAATAGAGTGATAGCTGAAATACTTTGTCGAGTGTGTGTAGGGAACAAGAAACAGTACGTTGGAAACCTGCCAACAAACAAGGAAATACAGTACAATAATATATCATCACTGAGGTAGGCATTCCCATACTCAGAATACAAATGACTCAAAGCATAAATTCTAACATGCGAAGATCCATGTCAAGTAAAACAGGTCATGGCCACCAAACATACACTATGGATCCATGCCATTATGACTCAAATTTGAACATAGCCACCAAAAATACACTGTGGATCTATGTGTTAGAGATTCAAATTTGAACATAGCCACCAAACATACAATGTGGATCTATGCAATAGTACACTGAATATACTCCAATGCAACCTAGATCTATCAGAAAATATCCAGGGTCTTCATCTCCGCCACTCTATAGTACGAATCTAACCATGTGAATACATGTGTTGAATTCAAACATGGTAGAAACCACTTGATTACCGGTCATTAGTGTATACCATTAACAAGTATGAGGGAAATCATCATTAATTTCAATGACCCCCAAGGTACACTAGTACAATCCAACGAATGTGAATCAATGAGCTGAGGTTGAACACTCGGTGGAATCTCCCAATCAGGGGTCAATAATGAAAACCCACTGTCGAAAGCGAGGAAACCTCCCATTGAGTCATGCAAGTTCCAAGGTAACAATTAGTTTCTAAGTCTAATTCCTCGATAATGAGTTGAAGTCAACTGGAAAAGACTCATCATAGGAGGGCCTTAATGTATCCCACATCAATGACATGAAACAAGTAACAAGATTTGATGTAGATTAGAGTAACAAGTGATTCAGGATTGACTCAGGTATGACCGACGCAATAGAAGGCTTAAATAATGTAGAAATGGTCGACGCAATAGAAGGCTTAAAGACTGTAGAAATGGCTGATGCAATAGAAGGCTTTTCGGGTTGGACATCTTTTTGAACATATTGACGACATGACAACTGTCTTGGAAATACTGACTCAACAACAAGGATCACGGACCAATTTGTAATCGTATAGGAGTATGATCAGGTGACAAGTGGATTTTCCAACCTAGACGCAAGGCGAGTGAAAGGTTGTCATGTTCAAAAGCGACTCTTCCACAGAATACAGGTTTAGATACATTTCTTTCCCAATTTTTCCCCCACCATTTCTGGCAAGTACCTCTTTATTTTTACGCAATCTTGAGGAGGATAACATATGCTTGTAATGTAAGCTCATCCTTCAGACGAGTCCCTCAGATTATGTTTAACGAACCCTAGGAAGGAGTGGTTCGGTCCCATATGGGCCTTTCGATGTTTTTTTAACGAGTCGAAAGAAAGAAAACTCGAAGGTTTTTCATGATTATAGAGTTTGGAAAAACACTTAAAAGATAACTCTCTCAGTTCCTTTTTCGTAAAATAGTCTGATGAGACCGAAAAAGAGATAAATTATCACCTAATAGACATTTTCTTCAAATACTTTAATGAGCGTGAAAAGAACAAGATCGCTCGACAATCTTTTCATGTTTAGAGAGTCTAAAAAGAGCTTAAAGAGGACTCCAGGGGGTTCCTTTTTCGTATAACCTTTACAAGTCCGAAAAAGTGATAAAAGTATACTCAGTTACATTCTCATTGATTTACGAGCATGAGAAAGAACAAATACTAAGCTCGATAACTTATTCTAATGTATTTACGAGCATGAGAAAGAACAAAGACTAAGCTCGGAATTGTTTTCATTTTTACGCAAGCTTTAAAACAAAACAAAACTATGCTTGGGATAGATTTTAATTTTTACACAAGCTTAAAAACTAAACAAAACTATGCTTAGACCTGGTTTAATTTTTTCACAAGATTGAACCAGAGGAAACTATGCTTGAGGTAAGTTGTTTCATTTTTACACAAGCTTGAACCATAGAAAACTATGCTTGCAACTTCCCAATGCATGGTTGGTACTTATCCCCCAGCTTAAGAAACTAGCGGCTTAGCTTCAGCATGAAGTCCAAAGGCTAAGGAAAATGCCCCCCAAGCTTTGTTTCATCCAAATGCAAAGGAGAATGAAATGAAGCTTCAAATACTAGACGAAGGACTTGACTCAAATAGAGAGGGGGAAAACTATTTCATTTTTTAACGAGCTTGACATAGAAACAAGAACTATGATCGTAACCTCTATTTCATTTTTTAACGAGGTTGCTACATAGATGCAAAAAACTATCCTCAAGTCTTATTGATCATGGATTCCAAGAGGACAATTCTCCGGAAGGAGACCATGTCAAGGGAAAAAACTCGGTCATGGCTTCCAAGAGATCTTCACTGGAAGGAAGAAGCACACTCTGGAAGGACACCATGTCGAGGGTTGCAACAAGAGTAAAGAGATCAAGCTCTAACAACCATATCGAAGAGATCACCATGTCAACTCCTAGATCTAAGTCATCAAAAGTTGAATCCATGGGTGACAACGCCACATAATTGACCTATGGCGGGGGCGATACCATCTGCATATAAGAACCATTCAAGGAGGCAATCTAGGCGGGGTCAATGAGTGAAAGTTGATCAACAGTCACAACCTGTCCATCGTGAGGGAAAGATATCACACGAAAAAGAGTAGACACAATAGATTTCATGGCATAGACATAATCCCACCCAAGGAGTAAAGAAAAATCCAAGGGGTCTTGGACTACCATGACATCAATGAAGACAATTTTCCCTCCCAAAGTTACAGGAAACTAAGGAAGGGTCCCTAAAGGTTGACTAGTTCTTCTGTTAAAAGCTAACAGATTCTGCATAACTGATGCAAATGGAGGACAACCCAAATCTTCCCAAGCAAAAGAGGACAAAATACTAATAGACAAACCTTCATCTATCAGCGTCTGAGGAATGTCTCGACCACAAACCTGTACTGTAATCTAGAAAGGAATGTGAGAGGGAAGACGAGGTCCATTTACCACACCCCAATCAAAATGGATGGTCTCATTACTTGGAGGGGGTCCTATGGGAGAAGGAGGAATACCCCTCGACACGAGAGATTCTGTATGAATGAGAAAAACGTGGGCAATATCGGGTTTACTCTCTAGCGAGAGAGTAGGATCGACCGATGGAGAGATCATATCGACCACTTGAGTTTCATTCTCCAAGGAGAGAATGGGGTCGACAGATGGAAACAGATCGACCACTTGGGTGACACTCTCTAACGGGAGAGTGGGATCGATTGAGGATGGGATCGGATCGATAGCTTTAGTTTCACTCTCTGAGGGGAGAGTGGGATTGATCTAGGAAGGTATCAGATCAACCACTTTGTCAATTGGTTCAACTAAGGACGTGACCAGATTGACGATATGATCAACCAGATTGACCGGTGAAGGGATCAGAGTGATCATTCCATCAACTATTGGAGGGTTGAGAGAAAGCTTATCATAAGCAGCTGGAAGTTGAGGTTGTGAAACAATCATGTCTTCCAGTAATTTCGAGGCTTCTTCCATATGAGGACAAAGATGAGTTAGATGACACCCTTTGCATAAAATACACGGGAACTTGGCTCTACTTTTCTTCTTCCCAACTATATCATGACTAGTCGATGGGAAGTCATCAGCATGTTGTTCAGAGGCTGACGACATGGGTTGGCGAGGATGTGTAGACCATATTTCTATAACCTTAGATAGATCAGGGAAATCCTTAAGAAGATGGATACCCTTACAAAGCTTGCAAGGGTACTTGGGCTTAAGGGTTGTTTGCGTGATCTTGACATCATCAACACTCCCAGCATGACTAACAGTAACTGGTTGTTTGACAGTGGTTGTAAGCTTTGACCCTTGTTTATCTTTCTTCTTCTTAATATTCCTTTTCTTCTTCTTCTTATTCACCAGGTTTCTAGCTTCAGAACTTTCACTCGACGAAGAAGATGAAACAGAAGGTGACATTGCAAGGGAAGAAGGGGAAGAATACCTTACTGGTGAAGAAGGTGAAGGATCAACGTGAGTTTGATTCTCTTGGGGGCAAGTGCTTGTGGATTACCTGAGTAGAAAACAACCACACCGGCAATCCAATAGTGAGACCTAGAAGGCTCAAAGTAGTGATGTGGGGAGGACCAATGTTTCCATAGGAAGGAAAAAAAAAAGGTTCCCCTGGAGCAGGGGTTCCTTCATTGGTCATTCTGGGAACTAACGCCATTAAATAAATCTAATGTAGAGTCTGCTAGGGAAAACAAACAACACACACTAAAAATCTAGTAAGCAAGAAAGCAAACAAAACCTTCTCACAATGAATGCACTAGTTGGTGATGAAATCCAACGTCATGGGAACAAAGTAAGAAGGGGATGAGATAGAGTGGGTGGAAAAGTTACATTCACAACCTGCTTAACGGACTTACACCCTGGTGCAAGCTCCCACACATAATCATGGGTATACCCTCCAAGGAGCCCAAGTGAGTTTAGCCAATGTCGATTCCAGGTACTGTGAATGCTTTCCCCTTCCTAGTCACCTCATGTAAGAAACTAGAAAGATATGCCACTAAGGTTACCACCGACAAAAATAAATCCTGGGGGGATAGTCGACAGTCTGATCCACACGCAAGGGCAGGGTATCTAGCCCAAAATCAACTTGAGAAGCTTCCACTCATCATTGTGGGTATACCGTCAAGTGACCCTCGTAATACGTGCAATCTCTACACCAAGACAAACAAAGCAGGCTGAGTAACTCTGCCAGTCTCAATGCGACCTCGTGATTAACCCTTGTGTTAGAAGGGCTTCCCAGGACAAAATGTAATAAGTGGATTTAACCACTCCCTAACTCAAGATTCTATGTTTGTTTGCAACTTTGGAAAGTTATCTTTCACACCTATTCCAAATCCCTACAACTAATCTAATGTAGGTTTTCTACCAAAGAAGACAAAAATGTCTAATCAATTTTTATAAGTGCTTTATTTTATGGCTGTTGTTACTCAACAGGAAAATGGCGTGAACAATATGGTGTTTTGACCGACTCGAAAGTTATGTAAAGAGATGAAGATGCAATATTTTAATTTTGATGAAAGCTATGCTACGAGAAGGAGAAAACATTTATCATTCCCATATGCACGATGTCCCAAAATATATTAAACTCATCAATATCAAGATTCTCAAGAAATGAGAAAAAGGTACTGAACACCAATGCAAGATCAAAAAATGCCAAGAATCATGCAATTTCGCTACTTCAAATGCAAGGATGCCCCCAATCTAATATAAATCAAGAAATCAAATATTTTTGTTTGAAAAAAGAAATAATGAACTTTCTTAAAACAAAGAAACCCCATCTAAAAGTTTTCTTTTAAAGCGAACTATTCAGAAGAAATCTGATCCTTCCCAAAACAATTATAAAGAAAACACATGCTTTGTAATTGAAAGACACTCAAAGAAAGAGACTAATCCTTCAAAACCAAACAAATAAAACATGGCTAAAATCAACTCAAAGAATGTCAAGCAGACTGTAAACAGATCAATATAGGGTCCAAAAGTTCAATCCAGCTATTTAAAGAAAAATTGGGCATAAAAAAATGACAAGACCCAATCCAAAAATTTTTACAAACAAGTTCGCAAGCTAGCAATAGAGTGCAGTGCGAGAATTAGGTATTCTCGTAGGCTAGACATTGGTAGGGTGCAAGAATTTCGCACCTCACTGAACAGTAGGGTGAAAACATCAATGATTCTCGCAGGCCACTAAAGGGTACAGTGAGAGAATGCCTGTAAACAAGCAAAAAATTGAAAAAGGACTAAATTTGAGTGAACTTTTAGATCCAGAGAATCTGGATGGATCTCCCACAGACTCAGAGACCAGAAAACAAGCAATCAAAGCAAGGGAAACTAGACTAACTAGGAAACAATCCGTTCCCCAGTAGATTCGCCAATATTGTTATCAAACCAATCGGTAGGTGCAGACACTAACTGATCTCCCTAGATCCACCAATATCTAGAAAAAAACACACCAGAACATGACGCTTTCCTTAAGTTTTAGATATTGAATTTATTAACTAAAGAGGGATAGGTGACATACCATTTAAACGCCACTTCCTCTCACCATCACTATCCTAGCTCCGTTCCAACATTCATGCGATGATGATCCTGCTAAAGAATGCAACCAGCCAAAGTGATAGAAATAACATAAACTCAATATAAATCTATGTATGTGATCAAGGAATCATACAATAAAACACAACAAGCTTTATAGGAAAGAATCATATTACTGTATTATATAAAATGTGAAAGAGAGATTACAACCATGGCCTTGATGTCGTAAGGTCCCTTCCAACTATCCTTTGTTCCCCACACACTTCTTGCTCCAAGGATTTTGAGACCATGGATCTGATAGCTACTCACAATCTATCTTGACAAAGAAAATCTCAAAGCCACTCCAACCAAGCTAATAATTCCAAGCCAACCAAAGCTAAGCTAACTTTCTCCATGAGAGCTCATCTCCTTTTATAAAATGAAGAGGATAAGGTGAGGAGGTTAGGATGATCCCACTAAATCATGAAAGCGAGTAAGATCCACACCATTCGGATGCCACCTCACCATGGAAGTTTCTCCTTCTAGAAGATTTGAGAAAACGCTTGTTTTTCCCACGTGTAAGCATTCTCGCACCCTGCCTATAGTGCAACCTATGAACCTCTCGCAACCCAGCTATGGTGTAACTTGTGAGAATTAGACATTCTCGCACCCTGCCTATATAGCAACCTGTGAACTTCCTTTTTTATGGGGTTTTTACAAGGGAAAATGCAACTTCTTTTCTCAAGAAAAGTTCTTCTCCCTTCTCTCTTCCGTAACTTAGGCCACTGACCCCTCTGAAGGAAACAGATAGGTTTACATCATTAACAGTCATGGGGATGACGAAAATAATGTGTAACAAGGATCACTTAATACCTTCACATATGATTGCAAAAATCCTTTGATTGTACTTACTTGTCCCTCAGGATGCATTCTGTTGGTATGATCCAATGATGGCAGCATCTTATATTCCAGGGCTTCCTTGAATGGTTGTGCAGTTGAAGTCGACGTTGTGTCCTCCTTCTAGAATTATTGTCTGGATTCCCTAAAGGTCTCATTTTATTTTGGCACGTCGAACTCCTTTCTTGGTTCAGTGTTCTTCTTTACCCATTGGTTCTATGTTGGTTCCTATCGAACTGCGTCATTTCCTATTTTCATTCCTCCATGAGTGACTATATTGATGTTTCATCTGTCATCCCTTGCTTTGGATGAAATCCACTGGACATTCTGATTTTTCTGGTTCCTCTTTTCCTGAATATTTACTAGTAGTGTTGGGCATTCCTCTGTATCATGGTCCGATGCACAGAAATACATACAAGTTGTTGGTGGAAGTGGACATTCCCATGCATAATGTCCTAGTTGTTGACAATTGTGACATTTGACTGGTCCTCTACCACGTTTGAAACCTCCTTTGGCTTGTCCTCCTCCTTGGTAGCCTGGTTGGTCACCTCTCGGAGCATTATAATGTGGTGCCTAATTGTACTATGGGGTATTGTACTGGGGTTATGTCAGGTTATACTATGGTTGCACATTATTGTATGGTTGTTGCGCAGTATTGTACTAATGTTGTGCATTGTTGTATGGAGATGGGGCTTGATTGAAATGTGGTGTTTCTTGCCCAATCATCATTTCGGCATGTACCCTGTATGCATCTGATGTCCTTTCCCACATCATCTCCATAGTTCTGCAATCTTTGTCGACGTGGCCCACTGACTTACAAAAGGTACAATATGATTTTTTTGGAACTTTCTGGTATTTTTGCATCATTGTGCAATGATAAGGGTCGTGATCTGGTTTATTGCATATTTTGCACCATAATCCTCTGTGTGGTAGCAGATTTGGCATACCTGTTTCCATATACTACGTGAATGTTTGGCATTTGTTCTTGTGGTGTCCTTCTATCCTTCATGTGATACACCAAATGACTTCTCATTTATCCTTGTTCTTATTCTAGTTTAGCTAAAATGTTAAATTATTCAAATCCTCCTTCAGTTCTTCGATAGCTGGGTCTGTCTACTGGTATTGGTTCTCTTCCAGTTGCAAGCCTTCCTATAGAGCCTCTACCTGCGTCTGAAACTTTTGTTGTCGTAGGCGATATTTTAAGTGTGGGAGTAGTGAGTTGACAAACAGGTGCCAATGTTTCATCTTGGTCATATGGTATTTTAGTTTTCCCTTTAGGCGCTTGAATCTATGGTCAATCTCCCATACATAATCTTCTATTTTTTGTCTTATCTCGATCGTCTCATTCATGTAATGATCCTCTGAGTTTGGCTTCTGGAACTCATTAATCAGTATCTTCTTAATGTATGCTAGTGGCTTTGTCATCCCATGGGCACTGTTTATGTCTAGACTCATGTACCCTTCTAGTGCGCGGTCTCTTAGTGTAATCGCAAGCTGTGTGATTTTGGTATCTTCATCAATGATCTTCTTTGCTTCCCAGATATTTGCACAAATGAACAAATGATTCTCAGTGTCTTCTACTGCTTCTCCTTGAAATTTTGGTAATATGATAGTGGGATTGTGTCCTTCCATTCTGAATACTAAACTAATTCCTCCTCTGTGCAGTGTAGATACTTGACTAGTGTTGCCTGAACTAGCTCCTCCAGTTGTTGCTCCTAGTGTAGATGTACTTCTTGGTGTCAGACTTCCTACAAACTTTGGTTGTCTAAATGGTGGTGTTCTCTTTGGTGTATTAGTCGCACATGGGTTTATGGGTTCCACACTAACATTAATATGGATAGGATGGTTGCCTTCTACTCCCTCTCTTGGGCCTCGCATCTTCCTCTCATATGTTGTGCGTAGGATTTCCTCAATCTGCTCCACAGCTTGGAGATCCTCTACCTCTTCCTCATCGCTTGCTAAGCCTTCCATCACAGCTACAACTCTCTTCTTGGTATTCACCTTATATTGGCAGGGTACTCCGCTACGCGTCATTCCTGATGACGCTAGGATCCACTTGAGTTGGTCATCATCCATCATGATCGGGTCCAAGGGTTCCTCCTCCTTCTTTCCTTTATCCTTACCTCTTTCTATTTATCCTCTCTCTGTCAGTGTTTCCCCCCTTCCCCCCATGCACAGAGGGAAGTTTAGCTGTCTGATTCCATTGTCATTACACCTTTGTTATATAGCAGTATCTTAATAGAAGTATACAAGGATTGAATGTACCTTCCTAGAGGTCCACATAGAAATTCTTGCTCTGTTGCATTGTATGACTTCTCTGTGTCAACTACAAATTCGGCGATGAAACCTGCCACAATACTGTCAAGCCAAAAGTCTATTGCACGAGTGAATTTGTTGTTCACCTGTTGTAACTGCTCAATCTATATTGGGGTCCAATCTAGCTGTCGAATCTGGTTTGTCACATGGTTATCCTTCAACCTTAGTATCCACTCCTATAGTAGATGCAGAAAATCACAGAAAAACACTTCGTGTAAATCAGTAAACATGTATTTGTCCAGATATTTGCAAGGTGTGATTCTAGGGTTTATATTGTCTTGTTGTGCAAACTCTAGCCCTTTGGTTCTCAACCAACCTTCGATTTCTTCTTTTGTGGGGTTCCAAGGTCTCAAAATTCCCTTCTAATGGCTCATTTCTCTTCTTGTTTCACTCGTTCTTTTCACATTCAATCTATCCCATCTACTCAGTCCTCTCTTGTTCATATTAACATGGCAATGAAACCATTTTTTGTTTACTACTCTCCTCTACCGTCTAATTTATTGACCCAGGGTTCATGCCTTTTGGGTTTCCAACAAAGCCTCTAAAACTATCTATCCTCCTGGTAAACTAGAAGGCAACACAGTACGTAAAGTGCACTGTGCAATATCACTCGAGATAGCTTTAAATGGGTGGTTGTAAGAATCAGGTGTTTACAACCTAGGATTGAGTATGAGATATGGTTTTATTAATCAAAGACACATACTATGAATTGTGATTGCTATATACTATTACTCACAGGTGTGCATCTATATTTCACAGTTTATTTCCCGAACAACACAATCATATTCCATGACAATGTATTAACTCGTGCATTAAGAATAACAATTAACTGTTGAAAGCAACAAATATATACATGCATTCATCACATTACATAGATATTACCGTGGTTCACACCCTCATGGGCTACATCCACAAAGATTTGGCTCTTGGCTCTTCTATTATGGTAGTTCTACATCTCCAGTGCCACACGCTTACAATCCCCTCATATGGGTAAGATCTGTATGAGGTGAACTAGATCACACCAGGCTCCACAACTTGCGATCTAATCCTTAGATCATCCTTATGTCCTATGTTCTTAGCTCAACAACTTACAAAAATGGTTCATAGCAGTATTACATAACGCATCCACTCGTACATAACTATGATAAGAAATTACAAAAGAAGGGGAAGCACCCACTTTCTACATGGCCTCATACCTTCTTGAAGTCATCTGCACAAGGAATGTCTTTGCTGGAATGAATTTAAGCTAGCATGTTGTAGAGCTCCCGGTCCACATTTATTTCAACATACTATCGGATAACATGTAAAAACAATCTTACGCACTCATGTGAAATGAATTCATCACCCATATTCATTTTATTATTTTTAGGAAGGAATGCCCAATATTATCCACAAAAACTATGAAAATGGTGGCAAAGGTAGGCCATTGGTATTTAGACGAATGCTCAACCTATATCAGGGTGTTTGGGGAAACTAGAGCACCACATATCCTACCCGCTCATGTCCTAGACCGGCTCGTTGTGGGACAAATTTTCTATCAGACTATTCTGCAGGTCTATAACACCACATTAGTCAAGGACACGAAGCGGGCTTTCATACCCTATGGTTTCCATGTGGGGTTTTATTTGGTAAAGGATACTGATCAAGCCAAATAAAATGGGTTTAGACAAATTGAATTTAGGATCCCAATAGGTCGATTCCGCAAGCACGACCCTAAATGCCTGGTCCTCCAACACACTTCACAGGTATCATCCTGTTGTCCATACGCTCATGATAAGTTCGAGGATGAAATTTTCACAAAGTGTGCCCAGGACTGGGACGAGGTGGTACAGAGAATGGCCAACCCAAATATGACCAGTTACAAGGCCATGAGCATGGATTAATAGGTGGAAAAAATAGAGCAGTCGACTCAAGAGGCCCTCAGAGCCAGGGAAGAAATCACATTGGCAGAGGCAACAGAGGCACAAAGAAGGGGATTAATCTTGCTATAAGGGGAACAAAGAATCATTGATCAATTGAAAAATTACCTCGATATGATAGAAATGATGAGGATTCTCGATTATGACCCAATCAAAAACCAAGGGGAGACAAGAGGACTAGAGCCGATGCAACTTGAAGAAATTATTGGGTCCAAAAACCCTAAAGTTACACCACCACAGATCATATCACTAGGGGAAATTTTGACTCATCCTGAGATAGCGAGGAAATCAGGAAAAAAAAGTGTACCAAATCCATTGTTCGACTTAATAACCATCTATGATGATGAGGAGAGTTTGTAAGTGTCCCTAGTGACACCAGTGCCAATTACAGAGGAGAAATACCCTGAGAAAGCATCTACCCTGGGTCTCAATGCTCTAGTTCAGAGTCGTCCATAGAGCAAGCATGAGGTCAAAAGCGCCTTAGATACTAAGCCACTTGACATACTAGGAACCCCAATGGACAATTCAAGGGATGAGCTAGGATCGAGTGGAGAGGAAGAATAAATTCCATAACAGGAAATTGACATTTCAACAGCCTATTACCAAGTAAGTACCGAACCTACCCCTGATTCCTTATTTTTGGCCAATACCTTACCAATCGATTAGCAACAACCAGAATTTGAGCCATCGAGACATATAGAATAGGTTCAAGAGCACAACCTAGAGCAGATATACACAATTGGGAGCCTGAGAAATACTCTAATTTAGGGAGAACAACAAATCCTCGAACCTGTTGATGAGGTCGCCGATATAAAATAAATCGCCTACGACCAAAAGAGGAAATCCATCATGAAGAGAACCACTAAGAAGAGGAGGATTATGTTGGATAGTTTGATCCTCATCACCACAGAGGAAAAATTGATTAGCATGGATCATGCCAAGACGTTTGAGCTTATCGGTGTAGGGATGGCCATCACAGATACCACCCTGGATAGAGCAAGAAAAGATGAAGTGGAGTTGGTCATTGTGCTAAAGGAGTTGGATCATCTATGCCATTTGGAGAAATACTATTAAGACTCCACACAAGCCATAGTGTTGTTGAGAAGTGAGTTCCAAGATTCTTATGACAAATTCATGAATGAACAATGGTTTTTCACTGCAAGGATATCTGACTTCCAAGAAGACACCCTTATGGTGTTGGTGACCTGCAAAGACGTGGAAATATGGTACGAGTAGGCCCACCAAGTAGTGGAAAGAATTGATTAAATCAATGCGGTTCAAAAGGGTCAAGACATTTAAGAGCACGAGAATTGGGTGCTGAGGGACAACAACATAGATCAGATAAGGAAAGCGGTCGAATACTGGGTGAAAATGGCCCAGGAACCTCAACAGGAGATTCAATAAAAATGTGTCGATTGCAAAAAGAGTTGGGTTGAGATTAATCGGGAGATGAAATAAATTGGCCTCCCATAATTTGGCTCACCTAAGGACTTTGTCGACTTGCATGACATAGTAAAACAACATGCAAAAAAAGTCACGGCTTGGACTACAGAGATAGCAAAGGTGGAGAGCATGGTGTCAAGTCAAGTACAACAGCTCATGGAGCACCTGATCAAGGTTCGAACAGTATTGTAGCAGTTAAGTGTCAAAATAGTTAAGTATCGGGCACATGCAATAGAGGTAAAAGAAATCCTTTTTTCCCCGATGGACCAACACAAATTCCATTATGCCAACACATGCGAGGAACTCTTCGTCAAATGGTCAGAGTATGAGTAGAGTCATCCACTTCAGTGAAACTATTTGATGACTCTTAGAAGATAGAGATATGGAAGCGCCATGTGGATATGTTTTGTTTTACTTAGCTTGCACTTTTGATAGTTATTTTTAGTTAATGATTCGTTATAATTAAGAGGATCAACCTTTTAGAAAAGGTTGATGGTTTTTGCAAAGACCCTCATTTTGGAATTGTAAAGAACTATTTCCGAACTACTTTAATTGAGAAGTCATGTTTAGGAATGGAGAAAAACTTATTTTTTTTCATCAAAGGCGTGTTTGATTGGATTTGAGGAGGAATTACTTCTGACTTTATTTCATGAATGGATGTTGTAATGAGTAAGAGTTTCTGAATCTATTGATATGTTAGTTGTTTCAATATTTTTTGTAGTTCTTGGCTCTAATGATGAAAACAAATCGTTGCATTAATATGTGATTAATGCTAGAGCTAAGGAAACTATTTTTCTTGCCATCGTTTTATTGGATGTATGTTTTCTTTCGATAATTGTATCTCAGTCAATAATTGAAACACCAACAAGTTGATGTATTAGTACTAGGCTTGTCACAGGTGTGAAAATATTTGTCTGCATGCTTGATCACAGGGGTTATCAAAAGCTCAACCTTCTTCAGTAGTTAAGATTCCCCCCTTTTACCAATAGGTTTATACCAGCACACATCTTTTTATCAGACCCATCTAATAAAAGAAAATACTGATCCAGATTTATTTTCGGCACAAATTGAGATTGGACATATAATAAAGTAATGTACAGAGATATCACAAATATTCAATAATATAAAAAAAATGTATCATATATGCAACCATAAACACAGATATACAATAATACACAATTTATATTAATGAGAGAAATGTACAGAGACTATAAAAACATAGAGTGAAAGACTCGTTAGAATGGTGGCAACTTATCTCTGAGAAGAGATGTGACAGCTACTCACATTAACAAGAAGGTGATTACAATGAGGATATGAAGGCCTTTTTACAATAAGTAGGAATGTAAAAAAACCTATACATCCAAAAACCTAACCCTAGGAGATGAAGCACCAAAAGTCATGTGGGCCCTGTTTGGGTAAGTTAGTACATCAACTTCCCGGGGTCATAACTTTTGCATATGATCTCCATTTTAGGCATATGATAGCCCATTAGAATGGTATAGTCAAGCAGATTAATTTTAGGTGAAATATGGAAGGAAATTAAATATTCCAAACATTTTTTCCCAAATAACATCGTATAGGGCCTCAAAACAACTCTGGAAGTGAAACTGCTAAAAATAGTAAATTACCAAAATTGCCAGAAAACTATTTGAGCCAGTTGAAAAAGGTATGTGGCCATCGATATCCACCTAGATCAATCCTCCCTCCTTAGGAAGAAATATTCTCCATTGCATTGAGTTCCCAGGGGAGAGGAAAAAGTGTTTTCTGAATCTGAATCTTGGTGAGTTGCTTGCTTTGCTAGAGACGTCGCACTACTCAGTTTGTCAAAGTCTATCACAAACCTATTGAGTCTGAGGCTATTCAACAAGTTAAGCCACATGAGAGGAAAATGTGCATAAGGAATCTTTTCACTTTGCTGCAACCTTGTCGACCTGCTTCTATTGGATAGAAGGTGTCTGGGGTGAGGCTGTAGTGGTTGTAGTGTCCTTTTGTTCCCCTTTTAAAAATATTGTGAAGAAGCTAAATTTTGCAGTATGAGATATTACCTTGCAACAATTTTTAGGTGGAACAATAGTTGGAACTACCTCTGGTATTCTGTAGAGGTGACCCCCCAAAGTAAAAATGACACTACGGGGTCAAGACTCATAAACAACATGGCATATCCACATATATGGTTGGCCCAAGAGAACATCATAGACATCCAGTGGGGAAACATCACATAATACCTCATCCTTGAAGGGTTGGATGTCGTATGAAAATCGACACTGTTGGCCGAAACAAAGATCTAATCCTTGGCGAAGCCACCCAATGTTGTATGGTTGCGGCTATGGTGTTGTCAACAATCCCAACTGTTTGAAGACCTCTGCTGAGATGAGGTTCTTTTCACTTTCTCTATCAACAATAAAATGCAATGGGTTCCCCTTCACCCACATCTGTGAATGAAAAAGGTTCTAACCTCTTTAGGATCTGTTGGTTCTTCTGGTTGAATTGTTGTGGTCGCGACAATAGCAGTGGGGTCTGTGTCAATGATCTGTTCTTTACCATTATTTTCATAATCAAATTCGGAATCAGGGTTCGGCTTCTTGTCTTTGATATCGACCACCAATGATTGTTTTGAGAGTCATTCATCGATGTTTTGTAAGGGGATTTTGTGGAAATCTCACCATTTTCAAGTGTCCTTCTTTGTCTTCCCGTGACCCTTCTTTTCCTGTGGCTAACTGGTTTTTAGGAGACTGTTTGCTAGGGTTGTATTTGTCATACTTTGGTTGTTGAAGATTTGCAGACCCGAACTCCCGTTTGTTCTGGTACTTAAATTTCTGCTCGATTTTAACAGCATATCGATAAGCAACATCGAGTGATGAGATGTCCAAAAAATCCACTTCAGTTTGAATGTATCTGTGTAGAGCCTCATGGTATTTCATAACCAAATGTCGTTCTAAGTATTTGATACCGAGCTTGGTGCACAAGGTATGGAAGGTATTGGTGAACTCAAGAACTGCTTGGTCCCTCTCTTGCCACAGTGTGGTCCATCTCATGTATTGGTCCTCATAGTTGCCAATAGGGTAATATTGTTCCTTTACTGCGTCCACAAAAAAATCCCAAGTGGGCTCGGCCCCATATATTCCAGACTTCTCTATGGAAATTTTCTCCTAGTAAGTTTTCCACCAATGTTTGACATGAGGGAGATATTTAAGGAGTGCGAAGGTGATTTTTTCTCTATTGGAAAAATTGTGAACAGAGAAATACCCTTCTGGCAGATTTAACCATTTGTCTAGGGATTTTGCATCTATCTGTTATTCAAATACATGAATATAAAAATTAGCTTGTACCTTGAAAGGTGAGGTGCTTCCAATGTGGTCACTTGATGAATATTCTCATGTTTCTATCAGCAGACGTTGAAGGATGTGGGAAAAATTCCCCATCATTTCATCCCTCTGTAGCGTGAAAGCTTACTAAAGCAACAAACTGATAGGATTGTTTGCTCCATCGTTTTTCTTTTCTTCTACCATTGAGGATTTCTTGGGTGTGAGAGAGAAATTTTACTCAAGAGAGACAACCTCAAGACCCAAATTTCTATACTCAGACCTCATCAAGGACATGCACTGAAAAAAAATGATCAAGAACAACCTGTTTTGATACCACTGATCTAGATTTATTTTCGGCACAAATTGAGAGAAGAGATATAATAAATAAATTTACAGAGATATCACAGATTTTAAATAATATAATAGAAATTTATCAGATATGAAACCATAAACATAGATATACAGTAATACATGATTTCTATTAATGAAAGAAATGTACAGAGACTGTAAAAATACAGAGTGAAAGACTCACTAGAATGGTGGCAGCATATCTCTGAGAAGAGATGTGATAGCTAATCGCATTCGCAAGAAGATGATTACAATGAGGCTCTAAAGGAATTTTTACAATAGGAAAGAATGTCAAAAAACCTAGACATCCAAAAACCTAACCCTAGGAGATGAAGCACCAAAAGTGATGTGGGCCCCGTTTGGGTAAGTTAGTACATCAACTTCCCAGGGTCGTGCATACGATATCCGTTTTAGGTGCATGATATCCCGTTGGAAAGGTATAGTTGAGGAGATTCATTTTAGGAACAATATGGAAGGAATATTCATATTTCAAACATTTTTACCCAAAAAACATCGTTTACGGCCTCAAAACGGCTCCGGAAGTGAAAACTGCTGAAAATAGTAAATACCAAAATTGCCAGAAAACTATTTTGAGCTAGTTGGAAAAGGTGGGTGGCCACTGATATCCACCTAGATCAAATAAAAAAAGAGAACATTCAAATTGAAAGAGCAGATTTCACAAGAAGATATCCTATCAGTCACTACATAAAGCCCATCGATTATTTGGTCGGACTGAAATATCTGGAGAACCATTCCACTATCATATGTTGTTGAGTATAATTGAGCCTCGGTGGCGGGTTTGGATCTTGTTTTTGAGTTAAATGGATTTATGACCCCTCAATATAATTGTTGCTATAAGGAGGGCCTGAATGAATGGATGGCTAACAATATCTCTGATAGAATATTTCACACAACCTATAGATTCAAAACATCCCACATGCATGGCTAGTCATTCTCAAGACAAAATAAATACACTGAGTACTCCTGAAATGAGTAACTCACCCCAAAAAGAGGAAGAAAATTTATTCTTTGAAATACCTTACGCTCTTCCCCACGAGGAGTTGAACTAGTTCAGAAGAATCACAAGAGCTTACACCTAGAAAATTGGATCATTACCCTTAGCTTTGTTACTTCCTCATAGAAAACAAGTAAACATAGCAGTGGTCAAAACCCCCAACCAGGTTTTTGTTCACACAATAGAAGACATGATATATTTCACCCTCACCGAGATTGAGAAACTCCTTAATCTAATCCCTGAAACAACATCTGGTAATTACTCTGAGCCCAACGATTTTGAATCTGACGAGGAAGGATTTAACTCAGATCACTCAGCTTCAGAGTCAGACGACATGGAGGATAATAATGATTATACTGAAGAAAGGGGAAACCCACCTCAGAATAATCAACCTTGGTTGGAAAAATATGCTTTGGCACTCCCTGGACGAGTACATAACCTTCCTCGACATCCAAAAAAGTTACTCCCTAAATTTGACCCTGAAACCTCAGGATTGCCTGAAGACCATATCAAAAAGTTCATACTAGCTATTAGATTGATGAATGTCCAACATGAATACGTAGTATCTAGGATTTTCCCCTATACCTTTGATAATTCAGCCTCTACGTGGTATTTTAACTTGCATGTAGGGTCCATAACTAGTTGGACAAAGTTTTAAAAAGATTTTTTAGATAAAATTTTTGGAAGAAACCACTAAAAGAACTTTAATGGCCGAATTGTTCGTCGCCGCCATTTGTTCAAAAGAAAAGGTTAAAGACTTCAATAAACTATTCACCACTATACTGAAAAAATTCCAACTTGAGGCTAAACCCACTCAGGAGTTACAAATCGAAGTATACGCTAACGCTCTCCCTACTTCTATTTCCATGATTGTAAAAAGGGCTGCCAAAAAAACCCTAACTGAGAATTTCGAGGAAGACAAAACAATTGAATTCCAAATGAAGGGATGTAAACAGGGCCATGTCTCACTAGTTAAGAATGAAGCTCAACCTCCACCCATGACATGAGTCTTGTTGACCAGACACCCAAGGAAACAAATAGAACAAGGTCCTAAAAAGGGAAGTATAGACATAGAAGACCTACAACGAATGATTAAGAAGCTTTCAAATGAAATTGTAGACATGAAAAGAAGTGCAGGGGAAGGAAACCAAGGCCAAAGTCCCTATAAATCCATTTATAAAAGAAACCCATAGTTCAAAGCAATTGAACCTCCCCCATCTAACTTAAACATTGACTTGGGAAATGTAGCATCCGACTCGTTATATACCTATCACCAAGAGAAACATTATGAAAGAGACTGTCCAAAATGGGTGCAGGCCATGAATTTGATGTCCAATCGGTTCCTAGATGAGTTTTCCCTTTTTGAACAATCAAGCGATTCAACGATGAATATTTTTGATCAAGAAGAAGTTGACCCGCTGGAAGAAACAACCATGTTGTTGTGGGACCCTGACTTGCCAATGCCTTCTGATGATCTATTTGAGGTTCAAGAACCACCCACTGAGGTCTTGGTTGTGCAAACATGAAGTCGGGTTCATTTGGTCTCAAATGACCTTACCATTACCCAAACTTCGAGAGGAAAAAAAATATATGATCACCCAAAATCACCTTTTGTCTCCCAACGAAATCCTATAAACATCCATACACGAGAATCACCCAAGCTAGACTACAACATAGTATAAGATTTAGAAATATTAAAAGTAAATGTATCGGTCATGGACATGTGTAGAATTCCCCAGCAAAAGGACTTTCTATTACAATCCTTGAAGACAGTAGAGACTCATATAAAAAACACTAACCAAGGGGAAAATACAGCCCCCACAGATCTAAAAAATAAACCAAATGTGAACACTTTCTCTATATATAAAAAAGTAAAGCCTATTGTCCCACCATTCCTTTTGACATTTGAAGTCTTTAATAGAAACCTCCATAATTGTTTAGTTGACTAGGGGGAATCCTCTAATGTTATGTCATTATCTATCTGGAAGAAATTAAATGCAGTCCCTCTCAAAAGTGATAAACATGTGATACAACTCGACAAAACCCAGGTGAAAGTTATTGTAGAACTCAAGGATGTCATGATCATAATGGCCACACACCCAAAAAAATTTCAATTAATTGACATCATTGTAGTAGATATACCAGAAGATTATGGACTGCTACTTAGTCTAGATTGGTTCGAGAAGTTGAGTGGATACTTTAGCACAAAATGGGATCACCTTTGGTTTCCATTAAAGGGAATGGTAAACATGATTAGGATCAATAGGGAAAGGTATCTCAGACATATTATCACCGATTTAGAAGCCCTCAACAAAACCTCTTCAGCAGATTTCCCCATGCTAGGAAACTACTCTTGTGATTTCGATTTCAGTAATTTATATCTCATATGATGTTCCTCTTACTCAAAACTCTGAAATTACTTTTCAACAAAATGTACCGACAGTGGTAGAAGAAACCCTCTTCTGTCAAGAACCTCTATTGAAAACCCTGGACGAAATAAGGGGAGGGGAAGAAGTGTGTAGGCATGGAGAATTTGATGATTATCACTCGCAAGTATGGACCTTGTACTTTGATGGGTCTAAATCGAAAGAAGGACCAAGAGTGGGGTTTATCCTCAATGTTCCAAAGGGGAAATGAAATTTCTTGTCCTATAGACTAGAATTTGAATGTACTAATAACATCGTCGAATATGAAGCTTTAGTGCAAGGACTAAAAATGTCCATAGACTTAAATGTTAAAGAACTAAATCTTTTCCAAGACTCTGAAATCATCGTTAGGAAATTAAGTGTTATCACATAAACTTGTCAGAGTCTTGTGGGTTTGTGGTTTCTACCTAAGTCTGTATTTTTTCCCTTTCTCTCTCTTTTTTGCAGACCCAATCTTAGGTTTTTCTCTCGACTTGTAGTTTTTCTTCTGTTAGCCTTCATCTATTTGATCGACCTATTTTCCCTTGATTGGCTTGCCTGAGAAGCCTTGTCCCTAAGATTTCTTGTTGAACATGGCCCTCTCTACCTCTGTCACTGATCCTTTTTCTTTCCCAAGCCCTCAACCAATCATCCAATTATTTCTTTTCATCGACCATAGCCACAAGTTCAAAGCGCAACACTTAGAGTGGTCGGATATGGACACAAATCAAGCGAGCGAGCAAGTTCATTTTGGCGAAGTAATTTTCATGAGAAAGCTTAGTGACTGTTAGCGTCAGAAGTCACTCTTCGATTGCTTGCAGGAGCAGAGCCTGACACCCATCAGTTTAATGTCACGATTTGTTTGAAAGGGGTGATCAAATGAAAGCAAACTCGGAACAGTCGTCTCGGCTCTGAAACTAGACTAGGTATGCATGAACGAGTGAGGTCTTGATAAACTTCAAATAGTGAGCTGCAATAAGGGTGAGTAGATGGAAGACTTCATAAGAAGGGTGCAAGGGTCTGCTATAGGCATCAAGATTCTAACAGACTGTGAGAGAAGGCATCCGAAGACAAGATCTTCTTACCTTCAAATGCGGGAAACCAGAGAAAACAACAATGCAACAATAAATCATTTATCATAACATAACTGTGTTAATTCATACGAAGCATTCGATCATGAACTCTCCAGCAAGAAATGAAACATAGATAGAAAAGGAAAACTATTTTTCATAAAACAAGAAATCTCAAACACAGATACATAACCGGGGAACCAGAATGTTCGCTGAAACTTTACAGTCGAGAGCTTATCTCTACCATCGATAGATACAAAAATGGTGAAAACGTCTTCATATACTCAGAACAACAATAGCAGAGAAATAAAGACACTACATTGAAGGCTTTGCATCTGCATGGATTTTTGACAGTCAACCTCTGAGAGATCGTGCAACTTATGTCAGACGCAATCTAATTCTTTGACAGTTCTAACAGTGAATCGACGTGCCTTCAATTTGTTTCCGTGCTTTCCCATTATGGCGGAGGCGATGTCTAACCACCACCAATTGCTTCAATAACTGCTTCATCGGGATTGAGGATGGCCCGACCAACTTGGCATTTTTGGGATGTGGAGGGCCTCTTGCGCTGCCACCTGGAATAACTGACTGACTTGGCGAATGAGCGTGGAGGCCAGCGTGAAGGATGGGGCGCATGACAGGAGTGGTGGCATCAGATCATGAGGGCGTGAAGGAAGTGTCGAGGTGCGAGGGGGGTGAAAGAGGAGGTCACCTGGTGGAAGACAATAGGCAGAAAGGGGAAGAGCAAATATAATGGACTTGCGCCTTGGCGAGGTGCTGATGTAGAAAGGAGCGGGACACATGGCAAGCGACAAGTGGATGATGAGAAGGGAGGAGGATTACGCGGACCAAAGAGAGGAGGTGGATGGATGATACACGACAACAGGAGAAAGGCGGTTATGGAAGATGACATGATGAGAGAAGGGTCCACGTTGGCCAAACACAGAGCAGCTGGGAAGGAAGGGGTGGCGTGAGCGCCATTGATCCGGGCGCTAAGATCTCGGCCATCGGAAAGTT
>JZKD02S0367243.1:1605054-1618344 GCA_000966675.3 Picea glauca
ATCGTCATTGATCTGGGTGCGCTGATCTAGTTCATTGAAGAGGTGCGCCCTGGATTCCGGATCCCCCCCCCCTCCGCTTAAAGGTAGAAAGGCGGGGGGGGTCCGGAATCCCACCTGTGTCGTTGATTCGGGCGCTGCGATCCCTATCATCTAAACTTGGCTTTCATTTAATCATGGGCGTGTTAGCAACCCAAACTTAGGACAAGTGGGTTTTTAACCCATCCTTTCGCATTCTAACCCCCCTTACAAGAAATATCACTAACAGTGACCAACAACAAATAATAAGTGTGGGAATCGGGAGTTTGGAATGTTGTTGAAGTTATTTGTAAAGAATCTGAACCCCCAAAATCTGAAATCAATAGGAGTCATCTGATCCAACAGGACGAGTGGCACCAGATCCAAATCAGGGAGAAAGTCATTTCGAGAAAGTTGAAGTGAGGAATGCACAGATTTCCCAAGTCCCAAAATTCCAAAGACCCCAAGTCTCGAGATGCCAATATTCATATGGGTCGTCTGATTCAAAGGGGCACGTGGAACCTGACTCTAGAAATCATGATTTCACGACTCAGAGGTTTTAGCATGGAGCACTGTGTAGATTTGTGAAACACAAAGTCATGAAACCTGAAGTCGTAAAAAACGAAGTCGCGAAGAGCCCAGGATTTGGGCCCATAATCATAGAACTTGGTTATATGGGAAGCAGGGCCATAAAGAAGGGTAAGCACTTGTTGAGCCGGGGGTGGATGAGGTTATCGAGTAAGCATCATGTATATTAAATTCAAAGAAAATCTGACCTTTGATCTGGATGGGCTATTTCGCAAATTTGAGCATCGGGATATTTGGAATCAAGTGGAGTGAAGACCACCGAAATGAGAAATCCAAAAAATTTTCATAAGAGCCCTAGTTCATGGCTTGAGGTCGCATGGAGAAATGAAAAGAAGCTGCTCCAAGGATAAAAGAATTCATAATTTTCACAAAGGAATATCTGCGTGGTCTCGAGGCGTCGGGGTTGACTTGAAGGAGCTGTGAATGTCTCCTAGAAAATTCATGGGTGTCAGGTTTCATCTCGATCCCGATGAAAGTATTTAATGGAAATGGGGGAGGTGGTTGAAACCTCATTTCACCCCATAAATGGAAATCATGGAAAATATGGTCGTGGAGGCAGACTATCAGCCCAGAGTCCCCCTGTCAATGGATGCTCATGCAAAGCCCATGTTGATCTGATATTGCATCTGACAAAAGAACGTGAGTGCAGCCTAACAGAAAAAGACACAGACGCAAATATTTGACTGCTATAGTCGGGTCACACTCTTGGTGGTGCAATTTTTCCTGAGTATAAATACTCGATTTTGATATTTTTTTAAGGTAGATGGTTGAGCTAAGATCTTGTATGGTAAAGTTTTAATGAATATCTGGTTCACTAGTTATGTAACATAATTTGATACTTCTAGTTTAATCTAAGTCAACGTATTTTCCATCTTCTTTACCTCTAATGCTGGAGTGTCCATGATCGAAGGATTCACATGGATTTTGGTGACTATGTTGTAATGGATGTTTGATTACAGTGAAGTTATAGCGTTTTCAGTTTCTTAAATCTTTGAATTCAAGAGGATCTTATTTTCAGAGTTTTCCTCCTTAGGTTGTTGGAAGACCTGATGTTCAGAGAAGACCTTTACATCTTCTCCTCGATTTCTTCCTCCTACTCACCCTTACTACAACTTACTGGATAAAGTTGATCAAGACCTCATTTGTTTGTTCATACTGCCCCATTTTTCTGATTTTAAATGATATTCTCTCGAGTCTGACCCATTTGACCTCTTTAAATCCATTAACCGTGACATATAAATTGATGGGTACTGGCCTTATCTCTGTCGCAATCCAAAGGCGACTTCTGGTGCTAACATTTCTGGCACCATTGTCAGGGACAAATTGAATATTTTCCCTGGGATAGAATGACAAAGCTTATTGATACTGAAGGTGCATCATAACTCAGTATCATTGAAGATTGTGACCTGCACATGATGACTCCACTGGTTCGACTCCACTGTTTTAGGTGGCTCTGAAAAGCAGATACATGAGGTATCACCCATATCTGCCTCTAGCCACGCCTAAATATGACCCAAAGAAAATTATCAAAAAAGGAAAGACCCCTCAAGAAGGTAATTTAGCTGCTAAACCAGGTGATTCTGGTAATTTTCATCATCCTCCCTTTGAAACTCCATTAGCTTCTTCTCATACTCTTATTATATCTTCTGTTGGATTTTATAGAGCCTTAAATTTTGGGATTTTTCCTGTTGTTTTCTCCTCCCCTGGCCTTGGTTTGGAAGGAGAAAGTTTTGACACTCCCAATTCCCCTGAAGCTGTTCCCTAGCTCAGGCCCAGGACCTTAGGATATTTTCCCACTCCAGGTTTTATTATCCCTTCCCCTATCAGAGTTGTTGTAGGAGAAGCCTCTTTTCCTACTAGCTCTACTACCTTTTTCCCCAGAAGTACATTTCCAGTCTCACCTATCCAAACTCCATCTCCACCTGCTTCTCCTCCTATTCACACTCAAATGGCATGAGAAAATCCCCCCAGAACCAGAATGGAAGCTATAATAGTTGCTAGGTATTCCCCTCTTGTTTTTCCTCAGCCTCTAAATGCCCTCCCAGCTGATGGATACCTTAAGCAGTTATCTAGGTTCACGGGTGAGGGAGACATAACTACAGAAGCACATCTAGAAGCCTTGTATATTTTAACAGACAATCATCCCATAGAGAATGAATATTTATGGATGAGGATATTTGTTCATAGCCTCAATGGTGAAGCTAGGAAGTGGTTCAGGGACTTTCCCCCTAGATCTATTGGTGAGATTGAAACACTATATGAAGTCTTCTTAAAGGATTGGGGAGACAAAAAGGATCTCTTGTACTATATTACAGAGTTTGGGGCTCTGAAGAGAGAGGAAGGGGAATCCATGTCTAATTTATCCAAGAGGTTTAATAAAATGTATAATAAAATTCCCACTTAAGTTAAGCCTACAAAAACCTATGCAAATATTACTTATGCTAGCGCTTTTGATCCTGACTTCTATCTCCTGCTAAGAGAAATAAGAGCTACTTCATTGGCTCATATGCAATATGCATCCCTTGAAGTAGATTCTAATATATTTGTAGCTCATAAAATTAGGAGCGAGGTTGACAGAGACAGAAGAAGAGGTAGGTCTAAAGTTTCAACCTTTGGTTCCTCTACTGTTCATCCTCAAGTTGATAAACTTACTAAATTAGTAAAATCTATGTCTCCTGAGATGGAGAAGTTGAAGCTTGAAGGAAGACAGAACTATATAAATCCACAAAATGTTGATAACTTAGGTAACTTCAGGATACCTAACAACACTCCTTGGATTCTTCTAAGAGAGCATAGGAACAGAGATAGAAATGATCATAAAATCCAGGCCCGTCTCCAAAAAAAAAAATTTATAGACGATGAAGGTGAGGAAGAGGAACTTGATCCTGAAATCCACTGCCTTGGAGACACCTCCTCCTTTCCTCATTTGACTCAATATGCATAAGAGGAATCTCTCATGGACAACCAACTTAATGAGTTGAGTAAAGGAGATAAGTCCAGCAACAACACAAACATATATAATATGAGGTCCAAGAAGAAAGAAGGAAATCCCAATGTTCCTGAGCAACCTACCAGAACAGAGAAGCCTGATAAATATATAATAGACAACAACAAAGGTAAGAAAGTGTAAGCACCCTCTCTAGTAATTAAGTTTCTTATTCCAGAAGTGAAATAAATTCTAAACCCCCTCCCTTTTTTGATTTTGACCATGAAATTCAAAAAAATAGAATCCCTGTACCCCTTTCTGAGCTGGTCAAACATGAAGATTTCAAAAGGAGACTCTCTAAACTATTGGAGTCTGAACCCATGTCTCATTCCACAGACTCAGTCAATTTGCAATATGAAAAGCCAATAGTAATCTTAGGTCCTTTAGTAGAATATAGAGATGAATCCTCTCCTCCCTTCTATACCTCACTGAACATACATGACAAGGTGTTGCACAATTGTTTGATGGATTCAGGGGCATCTCACAAATCTATGCCTAAGACTGTCAAGGAATAGCTTGGTCTGGAGATTACAAAAGCCTACCACAACCTATATTCTTTCGACTCTAGGAAGTTCAATTTCCTTGGGGTTATCAAACACTTGGTTGTATCTCTGTTCCAGCTGCCAATGAAAAGTGTGATCATGGACATCATGGTAGCCGAAATTCCTCCTAAGTTTAGGATGCTTCCATCTAGATCTTGGATAAAAAGACTAGGGGGAACTTTGTAGACGGATGTCACCTATGCTACCATTCCATTGTTTGGGGGCAAGCACAGGAGACTTTACAAGGAAGCTCAGTTGGCCTACATTATTAGTGATGAAGCAAACCCCATGAACCATCCTATATTTTCTCTTGACACAGATTTGGGATCTAGCTTGTTGCAACTCACCGACACTCCTGAACCTCCTCTGGAAATAAAAAAGAGGCCTATTACTTTTTGTGAAAATTCCCCTCCTATCACCTCTGTGTGGAAAATTTTCTTCGATGGAGCCTCTTCTAAGGGTGGTGTTGGTGCTGGAGTGGTTCTTGTTTCACCTACTCCAGAGATTATAGTTCTGTCCTACAAGTTAGAATTCGAAGCTACCAATAATGTGGTAAAGTATGAATATCTTGTTTTAGGTCTGAGGGCTGCAAAGGGCATGGGAATTGAAGATATATTAGTATTTGGGGATGTTGAGTTAATTGTCCATCAAGTCAGAAATCTCTACCAATCTAAGCACCCTAGGCTAAGAAGTTATATAAATGAAGTGTGCGACTTTATTGAAAAAATTTTCCTAGATTTCAACATTTCATTTATTCCAAGAGAAGAAAACATCATGGATATTCTCTGGTTGTTTTAGCAAGCAATTTCATAGTCCCTTTGCCACCAAAGCTCAAGTATGATGTAGAAGTAAATTATAGACCCTCTATACCTGACAATGTCTAGCATTGGAAAGTATTTGAGGATGATCTTGAGATCAAAAGATTCCTTGAGACTGTTGATGAGTTTTTTTCACTACATATTGATCAAGATCAGGATTCTGAAAGTAATCCTCATGTTTATGTTTTCCTGGACAAAATCGCTAATCACCATATTGTTCAGTTGCCTAGAAATCACATTCCGAAGGGAATAGTTCCTTTGGAAATACTATGTGACATAAATTATGTGGCAGTGAAAGTTAAAGGATTGGTTGATGATGTTGATGTAGCCAAATGGAACATTGGTATAGAGAAAGATCCAAAATTTGTCAAGTTGTCGAGCAGTCTGTCAAGGGAACAAAGGGTTGAATATGTTGAGTTATTAAAGGATTTTGTCGATGTTTTTTCCTAGACTCATGAGGATCTCAGAACATACAACATAAGAATCATTGAGCATAAGATCCCACTAAAGGAGGAGGCAAATCCATTTAGGCAAAAACCAAGACAAATAAACCCTATGCTGCTACCTATCATGGAGAAAGAGGTAAAAAATATTTTAGATGCCTAGATCATCATTCCTTTGAGGTATTCTAAATGGGTGGAAAACTTGGTCCCACTGAGAAATAAGATTGGATAAATCATAATTTGTGTCGATTTCAGAAACCTAAACAAAATCTCCAAGAAGGACAATTACCCGTTGCCGAAAATGGAACACATATTGCAAAGGGTGACAGAGAGAAGACAACATTCACCACTCCATGGGGTACATTCATGTATGATAAGATTCCCTTTGGATTGATAAATGTAGGAGCAACTTTCCAGCATTCTATGGACATCGTCGTTATTGGGGAAAGGGATAAATTTGTATTTATTTATCTGGATGACATTACAGTTTTCTCCAGGACTGATAAAGAACATTTTCATCATCTGAGAAAGCTCTTCCAAAAATGCAGAAAATTTGGTCTCTCCCTGAATCCCAAGAAGTCATTGTTTACTATGAAGGAGAGAAAATTACTGGGGCACATAGTATTGGTTGAGGGAGTAAACATTGATCCTAGCAAGGTGGAATCCATCCAGAGCTTAGCACTCTCTATATCCAAGAAAGAAGTTCAGTCTTTCTTGGGGAAGATCAATTTTCTGAGAAGGTTTGTTTCTAATTTTGTTGAAGTGGTGAAGGACATTACATTCATGTTGAGGAAAGGAAATGAAATCAAATGGATTTATGAATCTCGTAGTTCCTTCGATCAAATAAAGAAGGACATGACCGAAGCACCTATGTTCATCAGTCCTAATTATTCGAAAGATTTTATGATTTTGTACTTTTCTTCATTCGACACTGTGACAATTATTTTGTTGCAAGAGAATGACGAAGGAATGGAGCAACCTATTTCCTTTTTCAGCACAGCATTAAGAGATGCAGAGATCAAATATGACATCATGGAGAAGCAGCCCTATGATTTTGTGAAATCCCTCAAATATTTTAGGATCTATGTCTTGCATTCAAAGGTCATTGCATATGTTCCTTCATCTTCTATGAAGGACATTCTCATTCAGCCTGACATAGACGAAAGAAGGAGCAAGTGGATTGCCAAAATCCTTGAATTTGACCTAGAAATAAAGCCCACCAAACTAGTTAAAGGCCAAGGTTTAGCCAAGATTTTGAATGAATCTAATTGCAAATATTTGGGGGTTAACTTATTCAAAAATTGCTCAGAAAATAAGCAAGTTAAGTTCACTGATATAAGTTCTCAGGGCAGCCCTCCGCTGGTAGAATGCACCTAGTACAAATACATTATATATTTTCTGCAGGAGTTAAGGCCTCCTAATGGAATAGGAAAAATCAAGGCAAGAGATTTAAAACTTAAAGCAATTAAATATTGCCTCATTGACCAAGTTTTGTATTGGAAAGACCCTCTAGGAATGCGTTTGAGATGTTTAGACCCACAGGAAGCCCAAAAAATTATGTTTGATTTTCATGACAGCCTCTGTGGGGGACATCACTTCTGGAGGACCACAGCCTAGAATATTCTTAGGGATGGGTATTTCTGGCCTACTCTAGTCATCGATGTCTGTGCAAAAAATAGGGCTTGTGTCAAGTGCTAGAATCATGTGGTAGCTTCAGGATCCTTTCAACAATGGGGCCTAGATTTTATTGGGGAAATTAATCCTTCTTCAAGTGGATAGCACAGGTGGATATTGAATGCCACTGATTACTTTACCAAATGGATATAAGCCATCCCCACAAGGAGTGATTCTCACAAGGTAATCATTATTTTTCTGGAGGATATTATAGAAAGGTTTGGTTGTCCGAAAAGAATTATAACTGATAATGTTGCATACTTTAAGGCTGAACCATTGATTCAATTCTGTGAGAATTTTGGGATTTCATTGATTCACTCAAATCCTTACTACCCTCAAGGGAACAGATTGGTTGATTCCTCTAACAAGAGCCTTATAAAAATTATCAAAAGACTGCTAGAGGACAACAAGAGAGCATGGAATTCAAAGATCAAGTTTTCTCTGTGGGATAATAGAGTGACAATGAAGATATCTATTGGTGTCTCTCCTTTCCATATCATGTATGGAATTGAGGCCATCTTTCCTTCTTAGCTCGCTTTGCCAGTGGAAAAATTATTCCAGGACTACCAAGGAGAACCTGATGACATGGTCAAGAGGATATTGCAGTTGGTATAAGTGAAGCAGACTATGGAGAAGGTACTGGAAAAATCACATGAACATCAACAAAATATCAAGCAGGATTTTGATAGGAAATTAAGAAAGGAGGATTTCCAACTGGGTGATCCAGTGCTAAAATGGGATGCACCCAAGAAGGACAAAGGTAAACATGGTAAATTTGATTCCTTGTGGATCGACCCCTTCATAATCTCTGAGATATTCCCTAATAATACTTACAGGTTGCAAAATTTGGAGGGTAATGAATTTTTTGGTGGCCCTGCTAATGGGAACCTTCTAAAAAAATTTTTTTTTTAAGCCACAGTTAGCGTCCCACCATTGTGAATGTCGTTCCTCTTTTTTTTTATTATTATTTTGTTTTAAATAGCTAGACTCCATAACCTAATACTAAGACACTGGAACTACTTTTCTTGGTAGCTCATAGGGAGCATGTCATCCCCTGTGGAGCCAAATGTTATCACATAAAATTGTCAAAGTCTTGAGGGTTTGTGGTTTCTACCTAAGTTTGTAGTTTTTCCCTGTATCTCTCCTTTTTCCAAACCCAATCTTAGGTTTTTCTCTTGGCTTGCATTTTTTCTTCTGTTAGCCTTCATCTGTTTGATCGACCTGTTTTCCCTTGATTGGATTTCTCTAGAAGACTCATTCCCAAGATTTCTTGTTGATCACCACCCTCTCTACCTCTATCACTGATCCTTTTTCTTTCCTGAGCCCTCAGCCAGTCGTCCAAGTATTTTTTTTCAGCGACCACCGCCATAATTTCAAAGTGCAACACTTATAGCGGTCAGATATGGACTCAAATCAAGCAAGTTCAGTTTGGTGAAGGAATTTTCATGAGAAATATCAGTGACCAATGACAAATAATAAGTGCAGGAATCGGGAGTTAAAAATTTTGTTGAATTTATTATTAAAGGATCTAAACCTCCAAAATCTGAAATCAGTTGGATTCGTTTGATCCAATAGGATGCATGGAACCAGATATGAATCTGGGAGAAAGTTATTTCGGGAAAGTTGAAGTGAGGAATGCATAGATTTCCCAAGTCCCAAAATTCCAAAGACCCGAAGTCCAAAAATGTCGATATTCATCCAGGCCATCTGATTCAAAGGGGTGGGTGGCACCTGACCTGAGAAATCATGATTTCACGACTTGGAGGTTTTAGCATGGAGCACAGTGTAGATTCATGAAACGCGAAGTCATGAAGCGCCCAGGATTTGGGCCCACGATCACAGCCCATGGTTATATGGGAAGAAGGGCCATAAAGAAGGGTAAGTGTCTATTGAGCAATAGGGGGCTGAGGTTATCGAGTAAGCATCCTATCCATTAAATTCAAATCAAATCCGACCATCGATCTGGATTGGCTATTTTACAGATTCAAGCATTGGGATATTTGGAATCAAGTAGAGTGAAGACTCCTGAAATGAAAAATCCTGAAATTTCTCATAAGAGCCCCAAGTCATGGCCCAAGGTCGCATGGAGCGATGGAGAGAAGTTGCACCAAGGATGAAATAATTTGTATTGTTCACAAAGGAACATCTGGGTGGCCTCGAGGTGCCTGGGTTCAATTGAAGGAGTCATGAACGTC
Source organism: Picea glauca (assembly GCA_000966675.3). NCBI lineage: Eukaryota > Viridiplantae > Streptophyta > Pinopsida > Pinales > Pinaceae > Picea > Picea glauca. The sequence goes on from JZKD02S0367243.1 coordinate 1,614,316, forward strand.
TCCTTGAACATTCCTGGGTGTCAGGTTTCATCCCGATCCTGATGAAAGTAGTTAATGAAAATGGGGGAGGTGGTTGAAACCTTGTTTCACCCCATAAATGCAAATCATGGAAAAGAAGTTCATGGAGGCAGACTATTATCCCAAATTCCCCCTATCAACAAATGCTCCTGCAAAGCCCATGCTGATTTGATCTTGCGTCTTAGAGAAGAACACGAGTGCAGCTTGACAGAAGAAGATGCAGACACAAAGCTTTGATTTCTATAGCCAGGTCACACTCCTAGTGGTGGAAAGTTGTCCTGAGTATAAATACTTGGTTTTGATATTTTTTTAAGGTCGATGGTTGAGCTAGCCTCCTGTATGGTAAAGTTTTAATGAAGCTCTGGTTCACTGGTTATGTAACAGAATTTGAGACTTCTGGTTAAATATAAGTCAGCTTATTTTCCATCTTTCTTAACTCTAATGTTGGAGTGTTCATCTAAAAATAGAAGGCTGACTTGTTATGCTATGCAAGCACCCTCTACTTCATTAAAATAAACTTTACAGGACCTTGCTTCATGTGTTAAAATATGCCAGATAAATTATGTGCTAAGTTTTATGCTTCTTCCTTTAAATGTTTATGTGTGAGGAAATGTTATTTTAGATGGTTAAATATGTACTTTAAATAGATACACAGTGACATAACTTGCATAAAATAAACCATCAAACTCACAAAAAGAACAACATGATAAAGGAGTTCACCCCCCTCCGGGCTACATCTCCTTGAGCCTCCATCAATGGACTTGGCTCTCTGGGATTAATTTGTCAAAATTTATTTTACAAGATACTACTCAACTCCAATGGAAAAATATACTGTAACATTGAGATCAAAACACATAAAAACCCCAAAAATGACTAATAGAACTCTGAAAACGGATCATGGCTCATCCAGGCATGACCTCTTCTACATGTGGCCATAAGCTTCACTGAGATTCTCTTTGGAAAAAACACATGTAAAAGTCCTTAAAAGCCTCTGAAACCTGTCCCAATGTGTTCAGAGCATAACAATTAGCCAAAAATGATTATTCAATCACAGAAAACAAACATAGGCTCACCAAAACATGTCTTCCATCAATGAGGGCTTCAAGCTCCCTAGAGCTTGTTGAGACTTCAATGGTGAAAAACATGCAAAATAAGTCTTCAAATGGCTTTGAAAATAGTGCCAATGGATTCAGTACATCCAAAAACCCCTAGCTGGGATTTTAGAGCACCTCAATCGGCCAAAAGATGAAGAAGATAGGCCTCCTGCCATTTTCCTCCTTCTAGTTTGTTGTCTCTGCATCTACAAAATGCACCCTTGTTAAATGAACCTGGCACACACGCAATATATAGCATGAAAACCCAGCATCGGGTGCAACTGTGCCAACAGTGCAAACTGTAGGATGGTTATGGGTGCACCAGCCCCTAACCGCCTAGCACCTGGGCACATGGGGGTCCATACGACCGCGCGCAAATGTAAAAAGAGCCAACTGCCAAAGCCATTTTAAAACCACCATGCTAAGGTTGAAGTCATATGGACTAACACAAAATACCATGGGCTAAAACTTCAATCATTTCAACCATATTTAAAAAACCATGCGCGCATGGTGTAGGGTCACATGTAATACGCTATGTGACCAGAGGCACAACCACTTGCCATAAACCAAAAACCATGCGCGTTGTATTGTGGTTATATATAAACCGGGACTGGGCTCCGTGTACAATACCAACTCCCGCGCAAACAAATATGGCACGGCCATATGTGTAATGTAATAAAACCTCGGGTCAGGGCTAAGCCCTGGCCCGACCCCTCGTCGAATCAGAGGTTACATCAATTTAAATATTTTTAAATACATATAACTATCAAGGATCAATGCATGACCCATTGGCACGACAGACTTTACCAAAGCTTTGACTATTGTGGGAGGTCCGGGGTTCGAATCCCACAGACTCCATAAAAAAATTTGATTAACAAACCAAATAGACCAGTAACAGGGTGCCACATGGCAGCCCATGACTGGGCCACGTGGCACCTTACCATTAACCAATAACTACCACATGTCACAACAACATTCACCCAACTGTCATCCAATAAATGAATGCCACATCACCTACCACATCAGCATGTATGATCAAGCCACGTCACCTCTACCACGTCAGTGTACGGTCATGCCACGTCAGCATCCGTACGAACTGTACAGACTACACAGTCAACATCCATTTTTTTTACCTATTTGATGATTCAGACAGATCATGATATCTCTCACTCCCTACATTTGTTTGAGATGAAATGAGTTGCATTGAGTTCACAACGATGAGGGCTACACTTCTGTTCATTTTGAGGCAATTCAGAGAATGTTGATTTTTGAGCTAAAATTTGACCCCTGGTCCAGATTTTGATCACACCTTCCCACTGAAAGGATTTTGGACCCACAAAAGATTATGATTATCTATATTCTTTCAAGTTATATCAACTGATTCTACTTGAAAAGTCCTTTTGACAATCACCTGGATACTTTGGCATGCCTTGCACTGCAACTGACTATGTCCTTCAACCACTGTTCTCTGGCTGCTGTTGACCCACTGTTCTCTTTGTGCTTGGAAGAATTCCAACCTTCCCAATGAGAATTAAGTCCCTCTTTCAAACTCTTTGATGTCAACACGGTCATCTCTCCAATGGCTGCAAAAACTTTCCTGCGGCATCTTGTCACAAGCCAAGAAAACCATCAATCTTGAAAACAAATGATACAAGACTGAAAATGATGCCAACAAAATATTTTTCTCTTCAAGCAAACTGTTGCATCTTGTACTTCATCAAAGTACATGGCGTTTTCCTGCATCTTAGTGTACTCAAAATCAACTTTCAAGCCAACAAACAACATCGACTAAACATAAGTCGAAAAACATGATCGACACACATAGTCGTCAGACAATCATTGACACCAGTTGAGACTCATTTGAAACATATCAACCTTCCCAAAATGACAAGTCGACAAACATGATACACAATCATGTTACAATCATGAATCATTCATGATGAGACATCACCAGATTCACTGCTTACACATACATAAAAACAAATGCATGTGCATGACTCTTCAACTCTCCTTCCAGTACAAACATAAGTACATAAAACCGAAACATGTGGGTACATAAGAGTTGAACATGAAAAAAAAATATATAGTTGTAACAAGTGAACATCATATCCATCTTTTACATCCTCCTGGCGACGTTGTGAAACAAACAAAAATGCCTTCAAAATGGATTGCATTCACATGCAACTTTCATCATGCAAGTTGTGATAAACTGCAACAACTTATCATGCTTCCCATAAATGCACACATAATGCTGAAAAGTGCATTTACAACAGAAAATGCAACCCTTCCTTGCTCAAGAAATCCAACCATTTCTTACCAAGCCAACTCAATGGCGACTTTTTCTACTGATCATCATCCTCTTGTGAATCATCTAGACTCACATCGATGATGGAATCTCCTCTTCCATTCTTGCCAATCTCTTTATCCATCTGCTTCTTATGTTGTGGATGAGTGGTTGGATGCAATGTCCAACATTGGTCAATGAGATGACCCCACTTCTGACAATGAGTGCAAATCTTTTGCATCCTCTTTTCACGTTGTCTTTGTTTATAAAGTTTCCTAAAATTGGCCAATCTTTTACAACATTTTGAAACATGATGGTTATATAAACCACAATATGTACATGGATTTTTTTTTCCATTTTTACATATAAATTTATCATGCTTAACATAATCAAAAGCAACTGAATGATAAGAAAAATTATACCTTGAACATTCACCTTTATCGCCTCTTTGAGGAGGTGAATCTGAAGAGTTACAAGCTCTCCTTTGAAGACCATCGCTGTCACAACTCTTTTGTTTAACACATTCGCATTCATCTTGAACACAAGCCTTGCATGCTGGAGGGATTGAACTTTCAACAAAAGTTCTTGAACTTTCACCTTTAAAGCCTTCTTGAGGAGGTGAACTTAAAACAA
>JZKD02S0367243.1:1626244-1642488 GCA_000966675.3 Picea glauca
GTCTCAGATGTAGCAGCGAAACCCCAAGACCTTGAGCTCTGATACCATATGTTAAGAACCAAACATCAATATAGCATGGAAAAACCTCAGGAAAAGTGCTCAACGCCTTGAAACAAAGATAATTTCAGATAATAAGCCTCTTTGAGGGGGCAACCTCATTTTACCCCACTTAAATGTTCAAGTACAAGATGATCCAAAATGAAAATGTCTCCTTGGTATATATAGGACACTAGGAGGTATAATTACAAATAATGTCTTAAAGCCGACATAATTAAAATAACATTACTAATCTAAATTACAACTAATGGCCTAAAGACGACATAAATAAAATAGCATTACTAATCTAATATGCCCCAATTAAGGGGTAATGAGCTAATATTAGGGCTTAACAAACACATGCCCTTTGGGTTAATCAATGCCAGGGAAACCTTCCAAAGGGCCATGGACATAGCTTTTCAGGGAATAATCAACACATGTGTAGTAGTTTATTTGGATGACATGACTATTTATTCAAAGAATAGAGAATATCACATCTAACACCTAACCCAGATTTTCGAAAGGTGTAGGAAATATGATATATCTTTAAACCCTAAGAAAACTATCTTTGGTGTTGAGGAAGGGAAACTACTAGGTCATATTGTATCTCAAGCAAGAATTCAGATAGATCTAGAATGGATTAGGGAAATAGCTCAACTTCCCTTACCCCACAACAAAAAGGCTATGCAATCCTTCTTTGGGAAAACAAAATTTGTGAGGAAGTTCACCCCCGATTTCGTTGAAACTATCAAACCCTTACAAAAAATGATCTGCAAAGATTCGAATTTAAGTGGGATGATGAACGAAAAAGTGATTTCAGCAATATTAAGACTGTAATATCTCAGGCCCTAGTGTTGCGAAGTCCCGACTTGAGAAAATATTTTTTCCTCTATAATTTTTCCTCCGACCAATCGTTAGTTGCAGTATTGACTCAGAAAGATGATGAAAACAATGAGGTGATGATCTCTTTTATGAGCACTAATCTCCAAGGGGCTGAACTAAATTACACTACTATAGAAAAATGAGATTATACGGTGTACAAGAAAGTAAAACATTTTTAAAAAACCACACCAACTTATTGTGCCTCATCCTGCAGTCTGATCCCTATTCACTCAACGGGAGATGGGGGAAAGAAGAGGAAACTAGATGGCAGTGGTCCAAGAATTTGAACTAGATATAAAACCTGCCAAACTGTTTAAGGGACAAGGATTGTGTAAAATGGCCGTTGAAGCCCAGGACCAAGTAAATGAAGACCCCAGGTGGGAGAATGAATTGGCATTATGGTGTAGTGAATCTTTATATGTTCCCCCAGGGTAGGAATCTTGGTATGGGAAAATAATTTATCTCCCACATCATGGGACTTGCCTAGAAAAACTAAACCCTAAGGAAAGGATAGCTCTTAGACTAAAATCGACACAATACTCCCTCTTCCACGTGAATTATGATGGGGTACTTTTAAGATGTCTCGAACATGAGGATGCAGACAAGGTTCTGAAGGAGATCCATGATGGTCCTGTAGGTGGACACTTTGTAGGGAATACCACCGCTCACAAGATACTAAGAGACAAATATTATTGGCCTACTCTATTTAGAGATTCTCACACACATGCTAGAAACTGTAAAACTTGTCAAATGAGTGCAGGGAGGGAAAATAGAGCAACTGTCCCACTCCAACCTGTGGCCATCTCCAGACCATTCGAGCAATGGGGGTTAGATTTCATAGGAGATATTACACTGAGTTCTTCAAAACAACATAGATACATACTCATTGCTATGGACTATTTCACGAAATGGGAAGAATCCATCCCTATGACTCATGTAAACGAAAAGATGGTAAACCAATTCATAGAAAAACAACTCATCATAATGTTCAGTATGCCTTCCGTTCTTGTTTTGGATAATGTCACTTACTTTTCTTCTAACCTATTAACCGATTTTTCTCTGGACAAAGGAATCATAATCATATATTCTACAAACTACTATCCACAGGGGAATGGAGTGGCAGAATCAACCAATAAGAACCTAGTGAGGATATTGAAGAAAGCAGTTGCAGACAATCAGAGGAATTGGCATAGTTCACTTCATAATTCCTTATGGGATGATAGAGTAACACCCAAGGAATATATAGGGAATTCCCCATACTTTCTGGTATACGTAAAAGAAGCCATTCTCCTGAACGGGCTATATCTTCCATCTCTTCATCTTGCTCAGGGTTCTAGAGGACAACCCTCATGGGTTATTCAATGAAGAATTGATACCCTCCTCATGCTGGAAGAAGAAAGGGAGAAAGAAAAATCAAATTTCATCACTCATCAACAGATAGTTAAAAGGTGGTTTGACAAGAATAAAGCCAAAGAGAAGAATTTTGAAGTAGGAGACTTAGTCCTGAAATGGGACAGAGTAAATGAGCCAAAGGGAAAACATTCAAAGTTTTAGAATCTATGGCTCAGACATTTTTAGGTAGCCGAGAAACTTGGGGCAGGAACGTATCAGTTGCAAAATTTGAGGGGGGAACCTGACACCCTCCTGGTGAATGACCAATCCCTAAAACAATATTTCTATTAAAAATAAATAAAAAATGTGTGTGTGTTTCCATGTTATTTTATTTTAGGTAAGGTTGATTGCAGGGTCCTTTATTTCTGTTTTATTTTGTAGTATTTTTGCACTTTGAAGTTGTGTTTCACAAGGCATTGGTTGACCTTAACTCATACAGTATAGAAAACTATGTTCCTGAATCATGCTTACATACAACACAAGAAATGTTAGGTGAATTGTTGTTGTCTAAAAGGAGTTCTGTATCAAACCTTTGCAAATAAAAAACCTTTGCAAGTGATGAAGTGTCCACTTAGTGGTCTGGTAAACCAAATGGAAATTTGGTAAGATGGAAAGCACCACATGTACCTCAAGACAGAGCTAGTAAAATTTCACCTTAACCACCTCATCTTGCAGACAACATATGTCCTCCTCTCCCACTCGCTCAGGGAATCTATGCCAAAATTAAATAAATTATATCAAATTAGCATGAGATAGGAGAGGGTATGCAGATAAATCCGCGAGGGATATGGATGCTCACTAGCAGTGGAGCAAGGTCTGTGACGTCAGGGTGAATCCATCGGGGCTATGGACACTTGTTGGCAATGGAGAAACACCATAGCAAGTGAATGATGATAACTGAAAGGCCTAGTGCCAGTGAATGTTTTACTCGACTCTTTTCAAAAGGGAGCATGGGTCATGGTTAAAGGGAACAGAGGTGGAATAAAGGTTGAAACCCCATAGATAGGCCCAAATTCACGAACCGAGGGAATTTCAAACGCAAGGATAGAAGAGACTCTGGTAAAAAACAAAACCAGTTAAGTTCTTAACCAACTTTTGCATCAACTAAGCTCGAGGAAGTAACAGAGATGTTGTTTTCACCCAGTAAGTCACCATTTTTTGAGAGCTCAACACACCCTAAAATCCTTATGAAATTTTGTCACTTTTTGGGTACCACGTTTTTTCCTTTACTGTCTAAATATATTTCACTNGGGGGGGGGTTGTTTTGTTTTGTTTTGTTTTCATGACTCTTATTGATCGAATCAAATGTGTTTTAACTTGTTAAAAGAAACCTCATGTCTAAAAGAACTTGACACCTAAATTAAGAATCGACATCTAACACTGCACCTAACGTGCTCAGGTTCGGCATCAGAAAAAATTCAAGCAAGTAAAGGGACCACACAGTTATAATAGTCATCGAGCGTCAATCCCCATCGACATCAATAGAAGGTGGAGTTGGTTTGCGTAAGTTATTCGCATGAATTTTCAAGACATAGTCAATCCCCTTCAGCATTGGAAAAATAAGGGAATAATATACATTGACAAAGGATGTAAAGAAATCACTGATAGTCGATGTCAGATGTGCTTTATCAGGGTCGGGGAAATCTAGAAAAGTCAAAACAATCATTTGTCTGTGACAAACATATCGTCGATCCCCAATGTATTTTCGGCATCACGAATTTTTTGAGAGTCGATCTGAGATAACTTCGGTAGGTTTATCACCGATCGTCGATCCCTGATACTTTTCATCATTGGTAAGATAGGATTGGGTTTTATAACATATAGCTTAAAGAAAGTATCGATTCTGATTAACACAAATAAATCAAGATGTCGGTCTCGAGTGCCATGTGTCTTTATCATGTAAGAGTGTTGTACGACCTAGTTTCATCTCGAGTCATCTAAGGTTTCCTATGCCCTAGTCACACCTCCAGGTCAACTTCTCCATGTCATCCATGTATGAAATATCGATCGACGTCGAAGCTTTTGCAAGAAGTTATCAATGAAAAGTGCTTGAAGCAGAACCCCAATTCCCGACTCACCAACTGGACTAGCGAAATGATGGGATGTTTTTGGCATAATATACGATCGTATTTATACATTTAATAAACCAATTTTGTCTAGGTGTATATCGGTGGCCACCCACCTTTTCCAACTGGCTCAAAATAGTTTTCTGGCAATTTTGGTAATTTACTATTTTTAGTAGTTTTTAACTTTCAGGGCTATTTTGAGGGCCTAAGTGAAGTTTTATTAGGATCAAGGTTATTAATGATACCCAAAGGCTTTTATTGAGCCCCCAAAATGAATCTCCTCAAAGACACCTTTCCAACGAGTTATCTTGCACCCCAAATAGAGATCATATGCCAAAGTTACGCCCCCGGGAAGTTGATACACTAAACTACCCAAAATGGGAACCACAAAACTGTTGGATTTTCATCTTCCAGGGTTGGGGTTTTGGATTTTCTTTATGATAAAAATGCATTTGGAGCCACATTGTAAAATCATCTTCTCACAGCCCCCGGGAGGGCAGCTCAATTGGCAAGTGCCGTGAAAATGAAGTTCCATGAGGTTTCGAGTTCAACTCCCCCCGACTTACCTTGTGTGCCGCGTAAGGGGCATCGTGGGTGCACCTGGAGGTTATTGTGGTAGAGGTTGGATAACACGGCCCCGTGTAATGCGAGCATGTGCCCAACTAGTTGTTGATTCCTCCAGATAAAAAAAAAAAAATCATCTTCTCACAGATGCGAGTAGCCATCACATCTCTTCTTAGAGATAAGCTGCCACCATTCTAGCGAGTCTTTCACTCTGTATTTTTTACAGTCTTTGTACATTTTTTCTCATTAATAGAAAATTGTGTATTACTGTATCTTTGTTTTTATGGTTTCATCTATGATAAATTTCTATTATATTATTTTATATCCAAGATATCTCTATACATTGCTTTATTATATCTCTGCTCTCATTTCATGCCAAAAATAATCCAGATCAGTGGTATCAGAGTTGGCTGCTCCTGATCATTTTTTTTAGTGAATTTCCCCAACGAAGTACAAGTATAGAAAGTTGGGTCTCGAGCTTGTCTCTCTTCAATACAATCACTCTCACACACCCAAGAAACTGTCCATGGTGGAAGAAAATAAAAACAATGGAGAAGATGATTCTATCAATTTGTTGCTTGAGAAATCTCTCACGTGACATAGAGACGAAATGATGGAGAATTTTTCCCACATCCTTCAATGTCTACCGATAGAAACAGGTGCATCTTCATAAAACAACCACTTTGGAAGCACCTCTCCTTTCAAGGTACATGTTAATTTTTTATATTCCCGTATTTGAAGGTTAGATAGATGCAGATGCCCTAGACAAATGGTTAAATATGCTAGAAGGTTATTTCTCTCTTCACCATTTTTTCGACAGGGAAAAGATCACTTTCACACTCCTTAAATCTCTCCCCCATGTCAAACATTGGTGGGAAAATTACTAGGAGAAAACTTCCATAGAAGAGTCTGGAATATATGGGCCCGATCCCACTTGGGATTTTTTTGTGGACGTGGTAAAGGAAAAATATTACCCTGTTGGCAACTATGAGGACCAGTATATGAGATGGACTACACTACAGAAAGAGAGGGTCAAAATTGTTCTGGATTTCACCAATACCTTCCATACCTTGAGAACGGAGCTAGGTATCAAAGACTCCAAATGAAATTTGGTTGTGAAATACCGTGGGGCTCTACACAGATACATCCAAACTGAAATGGATTTTCTGGACATCTCATCACTCGGTGTTTCTTATCGATATGTTGTTAAAATCAAGAAGAAATTTAAGCACCAGAACAAATCGGATTTCGGGTCTTCAAATCCACAACAACCAAAGTATGATAAAGACGACCCTAACAAACGCTCTCTCGAAAACCAGTCCAAGCCACAGAAAAAAAAGGGTTGCGGGAAGACTAAGAAGGACACCTAAAAATGGTGCGATTTCCACAAAATCCCTTGGCACAACACTGATGAATGTCACTCAAAATAGTCATTGGTGGCCGAAATCAAAGACAAGGAGCCAAACCTTGATTCAGAACCTGATTCAGAAAATATCGATCGGATACAGATCATCGATGCAAATCACACTGCTATTGTCATGACCATAACAATTCAACAAGAAGAACCAATAGATCATGAAGAGGAAGAGTGTCTTTTTCATTCACAGATGTGGGTGAAAGGGACTCTGCTGCATTTTATTGTTGATAGTGAAAGCCAGAAGAACTTCATCTCAGCAGAGGTCGTCAAATGGTTGGAATTGTCGACAACACCACACCTGCAACCATACAACATCGAGTGGCTTCGTCGGGGATGATGTCTTCATGTCAGCCAGCAGTGTTGATTGTCATACAGCATCCAACCCTTCAAGGATGAGGTATTATGTGATGTTTCCTTGCTAAATGTATGTGATGTTGCCCCGTTGGATGTATGTGATGTTCTCTTGGTCTAACCATATATGTGGAAGCGCCATGCAATCTATGAGTCTCAACCTTGTAGTGTCATTGTTACCCTGGGGGTTCATCTCTATAGGATACCAGAGGTAGTTCCAACTATTGTACCACCTAAACAATTATGCAAGTTAGTATCTCATACTAAAAAATTCATCTTCTTCACAATATGTTAAAAAGGTGAACATAAGGATACTGCAACCACTACAGCCTCGGCCCAAGAACCTTCTATCCAATAGAAGCAGATCAACAAGACTATAAAAAGGAATAAATATTCCTTATTCACATAGACATATCATGTATCCATACTAGTTAAAAAGGTCCAACCCTTCCAGCCACAGGTTCGTGAAAAGCTTCAAAAAGCTAAGCAACGCAAGTTCTCCAACAAGGCAAGCAACTCATCAAGATGTAGATTCAACAAATTATTTTCCCTCTCCCCCGAGAACTCAATGCAATGGATACTATTTCTTCCTAAGGATGGATGATTGATCTAGGTGTATATCAGTGGAAACCCACCTTTTCCAACTGGCTCAAAATAGTTTTCTGGCAATTTTGGTAATTTACTAGTTTTAGTAGTTTTTAACTTATTGAGCCCCCAAAATGAGTCTCCTCGACGATATATTTCCAATGAGCTATCGTGCACCCCAAACAGAGATCGTATGTCAAATTTACGCCCTCAAGAAGTTGATACACCAAACTACCCAAAACGGGGTCCACAAAACTGTTGGATTTTCATCTTCCAGGGTTGGGGTTTTGGATTTTCTTTATGATAAAAATTCCTTTGGAGCCTCATTGTAAAATAATATTCTCACAGATGCGAGTAGCCATCACATCTCTTCTCAGAGATAAGCTGCCACCATTCTAGCGAGTCATTCACTCTGTATTTTTTATAGTCTTTGTACATTTTCACTCATTAATAGGAAATTGTGTATTATTATATCTCTGTGTTTCTGGTTGCATATATGATACATTTTTGTTATATTATTGTATATCCAATATATCTATGTACATTTCTTTATTATATCTCCACTCTCATTTCGTGCCAAAAATAATCTAGATCACAATTAATGCTTGATCTTGCATTTGTTGCTACCTCGTGTGTCGATTAAACAACAACAATTTGAAGTCACCAATAGACCACGTTACAACTCGTAGTTATGTCGTCAAGCCGCAATGAATTTAATTTTAAACTTCTTTGAAGATCTGGCAGCAGATTTAATGAAATTACACTCATAAACTGAATTGAATGGATGATGCGACAAGGTAATTTCATCCCTGTTTAAATCTCTAGAACAATTTTGAAAAAATTCATTCTGTGCACAAGTTGAGTTGCATAGAATCTAAAAGAGAAAATAGAGCGTCTCGAGACTGTACTGACCCTCAAATTATCAAAACCAGGTTATACAAGTTGCAGAGGTATGTGTTCAAGTTTTTCAATTCATTGGTCGTAATTTATATATGCATCTGATTTCCTTGCATAATCTCTAAACTATGTTCTAGCTATAGGTAAGATGTCGGCTAGAAAGCCAACCACCAGATGCTCGCTAAGGGCACCCAAGATAAAAGAAGCTGAAACAGGTGAAGGTTCTTCTTCGAGGACCATGAGGCATTTGGAGTACGCTCCCAGGGTGGAGCCTGTCATTAAAACATCAACAAAAAAATATTTTGTCCAGCCTTCGGCGATACAGAAGCAAGCACCGGATCCAAAGTAATGCTCCCACAGTGGGGGGACCTCTTCAACAGAATTAGTCAGGAATAATAACCGAAGTGTATCCCACATAGCTACCCAGAGGTAAGGGTGATCGATGATGAGGTGTTATCGAACATCCGACGGTCATATTTACACATGGTGGCCATCAAAACCCGAATTTTCCCTTGCATAGAAGTTCTGAAATGGTTAATTGACCATACAGACAGGTAGAAGTGCTTGATAAATAATGAGAATGGCGGGTGTGTCAGATTTTTCCTCCCAATAGAAGTCCAGAAATACTACAAGCTCAGGGACCCAGAGGAACGACTAATAAAAAACTTAGTGGTGAAGTTCTATGAATTCCATGACACCAGCCAATTGATGGCCTCATGGTAGAAGGAGGACAAGAAGTTTACCAACCAGAGAAATGGTTGGTATGGGATGATTAACCTGAGGGAGCCATACATCTATTTGATGGCTCTCATATGCCGACTGTATGAAGAGAAGAACTGCTCCAAGTTTTCAGAAGCATGGATGCCCTTGGAATACACAGTGGTGATTTTCGGAAGAAGATTCAACTGGGGAGTGATAATTTCTAAACAATTGAGCATCTATGTACAACCTGCTCAGACACCAAAATAAGGGGAAGCATCCACTTTCTACATGGCCTTATACCTGCTTGATGTCATCTGTGTAAGGAATGTCTTCGCGAGTGTGAATTTAAGCCAGCATGTTGCAGAACTCCCAATCCACATTTATTTAAGCATACTATAGGAGAACATGTACAAAATATATTATACACTCATATGAGATGAATTTATTGCCCGTATTCATTTTATTATTTTTAAGAAGGAATTCCCAAGATTATCTGCAACAGCTAAGAAAATGGTGCCAAAGGTAGGCCATTGGTATTTAGACGAATGCTCAACCTATATCAGGGTGTTCGGGGCCACCAGAGAACCACATCTCCTACCCGCTCATTTCCTAGACCAACTCATTGTGGGATAAATCTGCTATCTGACTATCCTGCAGAGATATAACACCACATTAGTCAAGGAAAATAAGTGAGATTTCATACCCTACGGTTTCCATGTGGGGTTTTATTTGGTAAAGGATATTTCTCAAGCCAAACAAGAAGGGTTGAGCCAACTTGAATTCAGGTTCCCGACAGGCCGATTCTACAAGCATGATCCTAAAGGCCTTGTCTTCCAACATACTTCACAGGTATCATCCTGTTGGTCATACACTCATGATAAGTTCGAGGACAAAATTTTCACAGAGTGCACCCATGACTGGGACAAGGTGGTACAAAGAATGGCCAACCCAAATATGACTAGTTTTAAGGCCATGAGTATGGATGAACAGGTGGAAAAAACATATCAGTTGGCTCAAGAGGCCCTTAGATCCAAGGAAGAAATCAGAGTGGCAGAGACAACAGAGGCACAGAGAAGGGGATTACTCTTGCTAGAAGGGGCACACAGAATCATTGATAAATCGAAAAATTACCTCGATCTGATAGAAATTATGAGGATTCCCGCTAATGACCCAATCGAAATCCTAGGGGAGCCAAGTGGCATAGAGACGATGCAACTTGAAGAAATCACTGGGTCCAAAAACCCTGAAGTTCCACCACCACAAATCAAATCACCAGGGGAAATTTCGAGTCATCCTGAGATAGCGAGGACATCAAGAAGAACAAGTGTACCAAATCCCTTGTTTGACTTGATAACTATCTATGAAATACTATGATTATGAGGAGAGTTTGAAAGTGTCCCTGTTGACACTAGTGCATATTACAAAGGAGAAAGACCTTGAGAAAGAATCTACCCTAGGTCCTGATGCTCTAGTTCAGAGTCGTCCACAGAGAGAGCATGAGGTCAAAAGTGCCTTAGACACTGAGCTACTCGATGTACCAGGAACCCCGATGGATAGTTTAAGGGATGAGCTAGGATTGGGTGGACAGGAAGAAGAAATTCCACAATAGGAAATCAACATTTCAACAGCCGATTACCAAGTAAGTACTGAACCTACCCCTGATTCCTCAATTTTTTCCAATACCTTATCGACCGACGAGAAAAAACTGCAATCCAATCCATCGAGACATATAGAATAGGTTCAAGAACCCAACCTAGAGTATATATACACAGTTGGGAGCCTGGGAAATACTCTAACTTGGGGAGAACAAAAAATCCCCGAACCTGTTGATGAGGTCATCGATATACAAGAAATATCCTACGACCAAAAGAGGAAAGCCATCATGAAGAGAACCACTAAGAAGAGGAGGATTACATTGGACAGTTCGATCCTCATCACCACAAAGGAAAAATTGATCAACATATCACGCCAAGACGTCCGAGCTTATCAGCATAGGGATGGTCATCATAAATGCCACCCTGGATAAATCAAGAAAATATGAAGAGGAGTTGGTTTCTACACTAATGGGGTTGGAGCATCTGCGGCATTTGGAAAATTACTATCAAGACTCCACACAAGCCATAGTGTTGTTGAGAAGTGAGTTCCAAGACGCCTATGACAAATTCACGAATGAACGAAACCTTTTCACTACAAGGATATCCAACTTCCAAGAAGACACCCTTACGGTGATAGTGACCTACAAAGATGTGGAAAGATGGTATGAGAAGGCCCACCAAGCAATGTAAAGAATTGATTACATCAGTGTGGTTCAAAAGGACCGAGACACTGAAGAGCATGAAATTTGGGTGTTGATGGACAACAACATAGATCGGATAAGGAAAGTGGTTGAATACTAGGTGAAAATGGCCCAAGAAACTTAGCGGGAGATTCACAAAAAATGGGATGATCGCAAAAAGAGTTGGGTCAATATTAATTAGGAGATGAAAGACATCAACCTCCCAGAATTTGACTTACCCGAGAACTTTGTCAACTTGCATGACATAGTCAAACAACATGCAGAACAATATGCAACATGGACTATAGAGATAACAAAGGTGGAAAGCATGGCACCAGGTCAAGTACAACAGTTCATGGAGCACCCGATCAAAGCTCGAACAATATTGCATCAATTAAGTGTCAAAATAGTTAAGTATCAGGCACGAGCAATAGAATTAAAAGAAATCCTTTCAACCCCAGTGGACCAACACAAATTCCCATATGCCAACACATGCAAGGAAATTTCCATCAAATGGTCAGAGTATGAGAAGAGTCATCCACTTTAGTGAAACTATTTGATGACTCATAGAAGACAAAGAGATGGAAGCACCATGTGGTGATGTTTTGTTTTACTTAGCTTGCACTTTTGATAGTTATTTTTAGTTAATAACTCGTTATATATAAGAGGATCGACCTTTTAGAAAATCGAGATGTTTTTTTCAAAGACCCTCATTTTGGAATTGTAAAGAACTATTTCCGAACTACCTTAATTGAGAAGTCTCGTTTATGATCAGAGATAAACTTCTGTTTTTTCATCAAAGGCGTGTGTGATTGGATTTGAGGAGGAATTACTTTCAACTTTATTTCATGAATGGATGTTGTAATGAGCAAGAGTTTCTAAATCTATTGATAAGTTAGTTGTTTCAATAATTTTTGTAGTTCTTGTCTCTAATTATGAAATAAAATCATTGTGTTAATGTGGGATTAATGATAGAGCTAAGGAAACTATTTTTCTTTCCATCATTTTATTACATGTATGTTTTCTTTCAATAATTGTATCTCAGTCAATAATTGAAATAGTAGCAAGTTGATGTATTAGTACTAGGCTTGTCACAGGTGTGAAAATCTTTGTCTGCATGCTTGAGCAAAAGGGTTATCCCAAGATCAGGCTTCTTCAATAGTTAAGATTCCCCCCTTTTACGAGTTGGTTTATACCAGCACACATATTTTTATCAGACCCATCTAGTAAAAGAAAATACAAAAAGAGAACATTCAAACTGAAGGAGGGGCTTTCAAAAGAAGATATCTCGTCAATCGCTACCTAAATCCCATTGATTATTTGGTTAGATTGAAATATTTGGAGAACCATTCCACTATCAAACGTTGCAGAGTCTAATTGGGCCTTAGTGGTGGGTTTGGTTCCTGATGTTGGGTTAAAGGGATTTAGGACCCCTCAACAACACTCTACGTGATGAATGGAAGAGTAACCAGCTGGAGGAGTATCTTTGACTCATATTACTGGGATGACTCCTAGGAAATCCAAAACCCAGTTATATGATGAGGGCTCAAACATGTGCCATTTTCACGGGAAAATTGACTGACACTGCCAAATTTAGAATATACCAATGGTAAGAAAAACCCACTGTTTTTTTTAATTTTTTTGTTGTTGGTTTTTTAGTGTCTCATTCATGTTTTAACACACATGAAAGAGAGATAAAAGTATGCTCAATAGTGTATTTTTCGTTCAGTTTTAACAATCCCAAAAAAGTGTTAAAACTATACTCGTGATGGTGTCTTTTTCGTGTCTTTTTATGAGTTCGAAAAATAATTAAAAGTGTACTCGAAAAGTGTCTTTTGTCATGTCTTTTTATGAGTATGAAACAAGAGATAAAAGTATACATGTATGGAGAGAATGAGTGGCTTAGCAACATGATTCTATGTTCCAAGTGCATGGACCAAGCCTAAGAAAAATGAATGCAAATCGTACTGGCAAGTGAGACCCACTCTTAGCATATTTTCTCTCCATGGGTAGGTGGATGCAAAACGGAGGCCAAATAATGCAAGAGGCATATGGTCAAAGGATATTTCAATAATGGTAAGTGGGATCTGGGAAAACAACAACGCAGTGACAAGATTTATGATGAAAGCAACAAATTCATAGGTGACCATTAAGCAACATAAAAAAAAATTGGGAACCCCCTCAAGATATGGCCATAATATAGATGAACAGAGGAGAATGAGTCTCAATGTCAAGTCATGGAAGGGCTAAAGGAGGGATCCTAGGCCTATAGGGAAATCATAGCATGAGAACGGAATGGAAATCCATGTGATAACTATGGTTCCCATGAAGAGTAGGAACTATCGAACAAGTTATGACATGCAAAATGGAATGGCTAATCTCACAACCTGGTGAGATCGAACCTAAGGTATGGTGATGGAAAAATGGACGGTTAATAATGAAATATGGTAAATGTAGGGAAACACCTATCCCTATATTCCAGTTTGGGAACCTGTACCATAAGTTCAGTGGAATTTTCCATCTTCATAAACAATTCCCCGTAATCCTGTCAACAAGTGGAAACTAGATGCCAGGGTCAATTTAATTAAAAATGGCATTAAAATAACAATAAGATCAAATAATTAAATAAAACCAACATACTTGGTCTCAAAGTGAAAAAATACTTTTTTATTCCCAAAAGTGCTATAAAACAAGACTTACCATGGAAAAAATTCCATTCTTCATTTGCAAAGAGAGGTGAGTAGAGATCTTGTGGAAAATACCCTCCTCTAAGTGCAAGTGTACAGAGCTCATTACAAGGGATTTTCTCAAGCATTTGGTGTGTCTTCTGTTCTAGGTAAAAACTATGAATCCAATATTTATTTTCCTTGTCTTTTTCATGGGATTTGTTGAGGAAATGGGTGGTCCAAAGGCCCTATTTTCTAACGGTCAAGAGAGCGCCAAGAAGATAAGGGTTTGTAGGGTCATTGTATGGCTCCTTGTTGGTGTTATGCGTCTCATCGCATGACTCCATCAAGTAGTCACATGACGACCTATATATGTGCCCTATATCAATAGGCCATGGGTAGGGGGTTTTGATTTTTTTGTTGACATGTTTTGTTTCTAATAGGTTTTCCCCTTGATGGGTTTCTTGTTTTTTGTTGCCTAGATGTGTAGATAAACAAAAAGGATGATTGAGTGGAAGGAAATATCCCATGAGGATGATGAATTTTTTTCCCAAGAAGATACAAATACTCTGATATCTCTTCGGGATTGTGTGTTACTGAATTTATTTTGATTCTCATTTCTAGGGTCCCACGAGTATATACTGCATACATTGGTTCAGTATTGGGACCCTAACTAGGAATATTGCATTATCTAGGGTAAGGTAGTGCAGCTGGATATAGATTATATTTATTTATTTACCAATTTTTCCTAGAGGGGAGTTCCATGGTGAGTGGATTATATGCTAGGTGGCGATGATCGCTCCATGATGGACTACATTGAGAAATATAGTTGGTATGGGTCACATCAGTCGAGCGACAAGATTCTGATCGGAGATATATTGGAGTTTCCACTCATGACCATACTATTTAGTATAACCCAAGCAACAAGTTCAACAACCCCGCATTTAGCAACAAATTCCAACATGTAGGTGGAAACGATGATCCTGCAACTAACTATATTTAACTAGTGTGAGGGAGTCCTTGGAAACATGAATATGCAACTGTCTCGATGTAAGAAGGGAAAGTAGAAATATTTCTGGTATGGCTCCCTCCCAGTGATAATTTTTATGGAGAAGGTACCTCAACTGAGGCTCGAGATAGTGATGGGGGAGTAAATTCCCTAGGATCCATGAATGGAATTATGGGATGAGTACATGGGCATAGTACCAAGGGGATATCATCTAGATCATTATGGGACAAGTTTCAACATTTGGTGGAATCACCAGATTGTGATTATAGAGGATTCCCTTATGCTAGTACCGACTTCAGACATGATATGAATCTTTCACTCCCCTCCAGGTGAGGTGTGGGCCCCCACGGGTAAGTGTATTTTTGGAATATATTGTTTTTTTGGTGGGTGCAATGTAACTGATACAATTTCGTTTTGTCATAGATGTAGGTCCAGAGTGTCTATAAGGATGGGGCCAAGGATTTCACTTAAGAAGTGGCGAGGATTCATTGGTGGGGGAGGGAGGTGGAAGAAACAAAGAGTTCCATCCTGTACAACACAACTTTGAGGGAATTACCATGAGATTCCCCCCAATGCCAGAGGATGAGATGTCACCGCACTTGTAGTGACATGCAGAAGGTGTTTCCTACCTGTCTCACTGACTTATCCAGAAGGTACCTCAAGTAATGCTATGCTAACTACTATCACCCTATAAGTTATAGGATCAAGTGATGACTGGAATATTATCTATCTCTAGTGTTTTTGTTGACAAATGATTTTTCATTCTGCAAATAATTTGAAAAAGAAAAGAAAAAGAAAGAAAAGAAAGAAAAAATAAAGAAAAGAAAAGAAAAAAGAAAGAAAAGAAAAGAAAAAGAAAAGAGGGCATAAAAGAATTTCAATAAAAGCCCCATGCAATAATAGTAACTTGGTCCATACCTTTCAAGCATGGCCAAGTTCTTTTTAAATTGATGTTGATAGGATTAGTGAATAATCTTGGCTAAAATGTTCAATCTTAGCCAAACGATCTAGGGTAGATTAGTGAAAAAAACTTGCCAGACTGTCTAATCTTGGTCAGATAACCCCAGGGTAGAGTAAATTCTTAACCCAACAGTCTAATCTGGGTTAATTGTCATAGGAAACTAGGTTAGAATATAGGCTACTATCTTTACTTCAATAAAACCAGCTTGATGATCAATGTTACACCATGATTTGGATACCTAAAAGGTTGTTTGGTGAACCCCTTGGTGGTGTAGACATGAAAAGCCTTGGGAAAAAACCCGTGAAATGCACTTATCCTAAGTTTCTCGGTGCATGTATTTTTCGTACCCTCAATTATGCTCCATTCATATATCAATGGTGTGGATGATTGCACCCAGATCTACGGTGAACAAATTTTTCCGGACCCTCCCCCGCCCCCCCC
>JZKD02S0367243.1:1642537-1655078 GCA_000966675.3 Picea glauca
GGGGTCCGGAATGGAATCTTTCCTCTGGTCGGCCCCTATCTATACGTGGAATTAATCTACCGGTCTCGAATTCCACCACCTCCTACCGTCTGACATACCTTCGTCACCTCCTAATGTCATCATCCACCTTTTCTGAAAGAGTCACATCCCATAATTTATGTCAGTCCTTCCCCCTCATTCACTCATGGCAAGCCCCTCACCATGATTTTTACCCCAATCGGTAACCGCCACTTCACCTGTTTGTATTCCCTCAGTTGTCGTCACCTGCCATATCACATTCTAAATGATCTGTTGGCTATTTATTACTGGATAACCTATCCATTAACCAGTTCATGACCTGTCTCCCACACCCAACGAACACCCATTTACTCAAAACTACCCTCACCCTGCTTTCTTTCACCATTTACCCTCTCATCGCACCAGAGATTTTTTACCCTGTTTTCTCCGTTTTGTCAGTCACCCCCACCTACAGTCATCCCCTCTAACGTTTTTTTTTGCAGGTACTATTGCAGTTATGGTGCCAAAGTCAAAATGAGCAGAAGGAAAGGATAATATGTTTCTCCCACCTCTTGTCGACCTTGACAGGATACCACTGGCCAACAAAGATTATTTAATCACAAACACTAAGTGTGATTTCGATTTCGAAGACCTCTAGTCATGGCTCAAATAAGTTTTCCTAGACCAAAGTGATGAAATTGGACTCTAGGAGTCCAATCTACCCCTGTACCTCTTTCCTCAGATTCACTCTTTTCCAGATTTTTCCCTCAAATGCCAAGCCCACTACATTCCTGAGCAAAGAGCCATCGTGTCCTCCTCTAGAGAAGTTATTTTCCTCATCACGCCTAAAACCATTGACCAGATGATGAAAATACCTCGAGTTGACTCTACATCACCTTTTAACCTTGAAATCCTCACCAAATTATACCATAAGATGACCTTCCCTCAAAGAGCTCAAATATTTGAGCTTTTCCTCCCACAATCTGCTCAACTCCCCACTACAAATCCCCCTTATCCATCTTCCATATTTTCAACCAAAGGAAACCAAATCATCACGTCCTTATGCGCCTTGTTGGGTTATTACTCAGATCAGTGGGTAGATGAACCCATTCTGGTATTTTTATCTATTTTCTCCACCGATGAGAAGCCCACTACCCAGTTCAACTTCAACATGTTCCTGGAAAATAATATTCACGAACTGTTTGTCAATTTCATCACAGAAGGCATGTTCAGGTATTCTGCAATACTGGCATACTTGTTCATTTTCTTTCAAGTGGAAAAATTTACTTTTTCCATGCAGAAGATGGACGAAGATGGAAAACCCCAGGTAGTAACTGCATGGACCTCCCTGCTCAGGCATAACTCCACAGAGTTCAGTTTCAAGGAGTTCATCGATCAATTATACCACCCATTGGTAAGTATGCTTAGTGGCAGGCCCGAGCCTAGGATAAATGATGAATTTCAGAGGATCCTGCATCTCTCGGATCACACAAAGATAGGTGATTGGTATTTATACCAAAATCACACTGAGATCAGAGTATATGGGTCTGAGTTGGCACCATATAAGCTACCCAAATACCTGCCTGTCAGAATTTTTGCCCTGGATTACATAAGGCAGATGATAAACTCTGATGATATTCACTTCGTGTCACTAAAGAAAAAGAAACAACTCAGAATCAAAGGGAAAATTGACTCTTTCATTTGCAATAATCGTGGTGCTGGAGAAGAAGCAGACAGGTTGTTGAAGGAAATGAAGTTCTTCATGAGTTTCACATGGCACTATGATCCATGCAGGATCATCTCCGAGATGAGGGTGAAGAACAAGAATATCCCATATGTCCATGAATCTAGGCCCGAAGTCGAGAAATTCCCAAACCAAACAGTATGGGAACCAAACACTTTGGTTGAAGCAGAACAATAGGATCCCCTTGCCACTGTATCACAAACAACCACCCCACAGGTTCTGAACGAGAAAAGGCCTAGGAAAGATTTGTCTCTTCCTGTCACAGAAGTGTCATCATAAGAATTCTAGGTGCATACCAAGAGGTCTAGAACTAGTTCAGCTCCCGACCCGACTGGGAAAAAGGAAGTCCCATCTACTACAATGAGCAAGGTTGGTAGGATGCCCCTCAGTGAAATCCTCCAGCATATCATAACCTCAGTGTTGCCAAAGAAATCTATAGATAATCCACCAACCACCCAGCCAGGAAAGGTAGGACCGAAGCTGAGCATCTTTGAAAAATACAATCTTATCAGGAAAAGTAATCAGACTCTGACCAGTAGCACTTGTGCCCATTTCTGGAAGAAGACGTCAAATGCACAACATAGGTTTCTATTGGAATTTGACACGGAGAAGGGCATAATGCATATGGAATTCCTCAAAGAACAGGTGCCAGATCCAAAGGTAATCACTAATTACAAAAGGGCCGCCTTTGAATTCCAAACTAAGGATGTGCATCCAGCCGATCAGATGGATCTGCACAAGCAAACAGGAGAGATGGTTTTCTATACATTGATGCATGCTTCCACAACTACGTCCAAATTGTAAGTGTCCTTGAACAATGTCCAAACATAGTTGAAGTTGGAAAAGATATCATCCTTTGCTAAGGACAACAGGATCAAGAATTTGGAGGAACTGGTCCTCAAGATCAGTTACAATCCTTCGAACGTGAAAGCAGCTGAGGAGATGATTAAGAAGAAAAATGCTGACATGACCTTCTTAAGGAAACAACTGAAACTGTCACCAACAGAGGATTCGGAGGCGAAGGAGATAGCATAGACAGAAGGAGAAAAAGATGAAATGCTCAAACTACTCATGGAGCAGAATGCCCAACTAAAGGAAATGAAAGCTGAGATGGAGAAGCTAGTAAAGGAGAAGGAACAACTGAATCCAATGGAAGTCATTCCATTGAGTTCCATTCCACTTTCGGGAGTAAGCACAACGTCAGTAACAGAAGTCCCATCCGTGACTCCACTGACATCCCTGGAAAAGACCCGAATTGGCTAAATCTATGGAAAAGATGAACCTGCAGGAAACAGAGATTAGCAGGCTCAAAAAGGATATTGAGAACCTTCAGGAACTCAAGTATTCCTTTTAGATCAGCCTCTCCAAGGAAAATCAAGTATCAGACTAGCTCAAACAAGAGTTACAACAACTCCTGAAGCAAACAGTGGCAGGTAAAACTTTGGTCGAGGTTAAAGAAAGTGTTTGGACAGACATCACCAAGTCTATGAATGATATATGGCCCATGATACAGATCATGTTTGAGCAAAATGAGTTGGTGCAGAGAAGAAAATAGGCCATTGAGAAGATCAGATCGAAATTGGGAGAGATGCCTACACTGGCTAATGAAATCATCAAGTTCCTAAATTCTAAGACCATGGAGGAGTTGGAAGAGCTTAAAATTGAGGATAGAACAGAGGCCATCCTTGAGGTCAAAAGAGTTTTGACCAAGAGAGGATTAATGCTTCAGTTGGAATAAAAGGTTCAAACCATGGATCTAGGGGTACAAAGGTTTTTTAGTAAGATTGAGTCTCTACAGAAGAAAGGTCTTCCTGGTCTGAAGGTAATCAATGACAAATTGATGACACTCACAGACTACAAAAAGAGATTGGTCGATGTGGCTAAGGATAGTTCAAAGTTTTCAGGAATTCAAGGAAACATCACTGGCAAGGCATTTCTAGATGCGCTTTAGTGGGACATCAGTATTCAACATGAGATTCGATACATCTTCGTCGCCAAATCTACCTTCGCCAAATACACAGAAATGGATGAAGTTTATCGAAGGCTACTCAAAGTCAATGTGCCCAGTCATCTTCAATGGGAAGAACTTTGTGATCTGATCGAGTAGAAGATGAGCTGTCCCAACCCATTTATTTGTCCAGTCAGATGAGGTTGTGTAGAGGCCTCACCAATGGTTCACCCAAAAAAACAACATGCAATTGTGACACATCATCAAGCAGTTCCTAGATTTATGAAATTTGGTAAGTTAGTTAGGCTAAAAATAGATTTAGCACGTCCTGGTCTTTGATGACAGGATGGTTTGTAATTTTGAGTTATAAATACTTCATCTTTCGAAGTATTGAGGGTTGTTGATCTCCACACCCTGAAGCTATCAGACTGTAATATTTTTGAAGAGATCTCCCATTAATGCAGAGAGGCATTTTACAGGATTCTTGCGTGTATTCACTGGTGACGTTTTTCTCTCTAAGTTGAATGTTATTCTCGCTTTGTTATCACATTGTTTCTAAGTCTAATATTTGGAAGTAATGAACGTTGTAGGATTTATCTCGTATACCTTGTTTCTAACTTGAAATATTTTAGTGTTTATCTTCTCATTTTACAATAAAGAAATTCTTAACTGCTTCTTTGTTGTATTTGTCTTTCTCATCTTTTCTGTTATTCCTCATTTATGCTACTAAAGAATCTAGTGATTATATTATATTGCCCTGTGAAAGGTTTTCTTTGTTTTTCTGGTTTGGATTTTATTTTTAAGACACAGACCCCATAGCCCAATGGATGTGTAAACTATCTCAACCAACTCAACCAACACTACGACAAAAAACCGACTTATTTATTTATCTAGCCTAATATTTAAAAATTTGAAACATATCTAAGTCATATAGAGAGATCCCTCTCTGAAGTTGGAAGGGCTAGATCCCAGCTTCAAAAGTGGTTGGATAAAGTTACCTCGCGTAGATTTCTTCTTCTGAACAACCTCTAGGAAATTTACAGAGCGCTAACACTACCATGGCAGTGAAAATAGGGATGAGTATCCAATGGAACCCCTATTTTGTACTAGACACAAATAGTAGTCTTTCAACATTGTTTGTATCAGGAGGCCAGTAGAGCCCAAATTTTGTATTTGCACCTCATTTTTTAAGGATGTAACAAAATTTTTGGTCTATATATACATGTTTGTTTTGAATGCTACTTATGGATGTCTAATTATGTGATTGATAACCCATGTTTATGTACATGCATGCTAAAATCTTAATTTAATGAGACTAATTCCAATCTAACAAATAATTAGCCAACGAATTAGACCTTCTTAAAATGTGACAATACTCAATGTACTCAAAGTAGAGTTTAAGAGGGAGAACCATCAAATACTTACGTAATAGGACATGATGTTTGATGCTATATGTGTTATTCAACTATGTACCACAAGTTGGGAGTACAACTTTACAAGTAAATGACAGATGCCTAGGGTGAGAGACTCTAACAATAGTTCAATGACAACACTATATTCCATAATGTTATTGTTTGTAGGACCAGGGTAAAAACCTCCTTAACTCATGAGCTTGTCAGTGGGATAAATATCATCCAATTGGTGAAAATGATATTCTAGGTACTACGAATGGCACCATCAGTGTATCCCACATAGATAGAGGAGAACGATGACTAACTGATCATTCAATAAACACAAAAATAAAATCACACCACTCCAAAACAAAAACACACATATGTAAAAAACATCACATGCCTGAATGGCCTAGGTGTAATACTTTTTAAGGTAGATCCCATTGCAAGGCTCTGAAAGAGGATTTCTAGCATAGTAAACTAGCTCATAGGCCCCTCGTTTCAAGACATGCTTAACAATGTAGGGACCATGCCAAAGGGGTTCAAACTTACTGGCACCTAATGTGTCATGGTCCTTATCATAAACCAAGACCAAGACACCCTATGAAAATACACAAGGATGAACAAATTTATCATATTGGGATTTAAAGTGTCTCTTGTGAGCTTCATTGGCCAAGTTGGCATTGCAATATTGTTCATCAAGATGGACCAAGTAAAATATATTCTCCTCCTTGGAAGACATGTTAGGAAACAATTCTGCAACAATTTTTAAATATGCGATTTCACATTCAATCGAGAATATTGCCTCCAGACCATATATAAGTTGGATTGGTGTAAATCCAATGGTAGTTTTGACTGAGGTACAATAATCCCACAATATCAAAAATAACATAAGATTCCAAGTTATCTTGTAATTCCCTAACATCCTCTGAATCATAGTATTCAGGAAACAATTGATGGATTCTACTTGACCATTGGCTTGAGGGTAATAGGGCACCGAGTTCTCATGATGAAAACCCAACATAGAAGATAATTTATTCATCATCTTGTTACAAAAATGGGACCCATGGTTCATTACTATGGTATTAGGAACCTCAAACCTAGAAAAAATGTGATTGAACATGAAAAGAGCAATGGTGGTGTCATTTTTGGAAAAGGTGGGCAAAGCCTTGTCCCATTTAGTGAAGTAGTCAACAACCACATGATGTAGCCATGACCATTACCCGAGGTAGGATTACATGTCATGAAGTCAATCCCCCATTTGCAAAAGGGATCGACGGTCACCATAGGATGAAGTGGAGAAGGGTGAGTACACATATTATGTGTGAATATTTGACAGGAGTGTAATTTTGGACCGCATTCATACAATATTTGAAAATCATGGGCCAGAAGTAGCCTACGCGCAATAATTTCTCAGTAGTAGCCAACCCAGAGAGATAAACGCCACATGCTCCCACATGAACATCATTTAGAATCCATTCAACTTCCTCATGAATAAGGCAACGACATAAAATAAAATCGACCCCTTGATGATAAATGGTATTTTCCATAATTATGTAGTGTTTATCCTGATGCCTTATGTGACGATGTTCATCATGGGAAAGCTAAGGATGGAATTGTTGAGTCTGGTGGTAGACCAAGAAATATTCATACCATGGATTAGACAATTCAATGATGAATAAAACCTCATTAGGGAAAGATTCATTAACGACGAGTTCATCATCGACTCGGGGAAGTTCAAACATCAACTCCGTGAATGAAAAAATATTTCTTAGACTTGGAGGAAACAAAATCCAAGTCAAAGTCTTGGAGGATAAAAATCCACTTCGAGTACTTGTTCCCAATGATCTAATGGTTGAGGATGTGATGCATTGGGTTGGCATCAGAAATAGCAATGGTCTTAAACATGAGTATATGATGTCATAATCATTGGACATCATGCACCGCTGCAAATGCCAACTTCTCCACATGAGAGTATCTATGCTCGGGACAAGAAAGTCATTTTCTAAGATAGTAAATTATGTTTTCTTGTTGCACATCATATTCCTGGATGAGCACCATTCCAATGGTGAATTCAAAGGTCATGAGATAGAGCAATAATTCCTGGTCGTAGTCATGAGGGCTCAATAAGGGGGTCGACATCAAGGACTTCTTCAAGGTGTCAAATGACTGTTGAGGTTGGTCATCCCAAACAAAAGGTACAACCTTCTTCAATAGATGCATAAAAAATTTAGTGATCTCAACATAATTGGCAATGAATCTACACAAAAAGTTTACCTTCCCTTGCAAACTTTAGAGTTGGATGATAGTATGAGGAGGAGGAAAATTGGCAATAGCCTCGACCTTCAAGGGATCAACCATTATCCCTTACTTGGACATGATGAAACCTAGAAATCACATAGACACTACACAAAACATGCATTTATTTGGTTTCAAACAGATATTATAGTATCGACATCAGGTGAAAATGGCCTGCAAGTGACTAGCATGATCCTCGTGACACTTGGAATGAGAAGCCAAATCATCCAAATAGGCCTCTACAATCTGCTTGATTTCATGAAATGCATATGACATGGCCCACTGGAAGGTAGCTCCATTCATGAATTAGAATATTTGTCCCGACACATTCATCTATGATTTGATTAATGAACGAGGTTGGAAAATTATCCTTTGGACAAGCTTTGTTCAAATCCCTATAATCAACACATACCCTAATAGTGCCTTATTTCTTTGCGACTAGAACAAGGTTGGAAACCCATTTCGTCAAGGGAACTAGGTAGATAAGTTGTGCATGAATAAGTTTTTTGACCTTTGTCTTGATGGCATCAAATGTCTTTGGGTTAATTGGACAGAGCTTCTATCAAAATGGATGGGCTCCCTCATACACTTTGATTTCATGTTTGAAAATTTGGGGATCAATGCTAGGAATGTCTTCATAATACCAAGAACAAACACCATGGAATTATTTGAATAGGGCCGTGTATAGTTCAATTTATTGGGGCGAACAATCAACACCTATCAGGATGTGTTCCAGGACATCAAGATTGTAGGAAATGCTAATGGGTATAGTTTTGGAAATGTTGGCCAAGTTCCCTTCTAAAAATACATCAGTAATCATAATGGGAGATTAGGACCATTGAACATGACCATTGGCAACAATATTTTGAATGCCATCCTCAAACCATTCCAAATCAGGAAGGAAATATGCACGATGGTGAAAATATTCCCATGGCATATCAGGTGAAGCCATGACCTTTATGTAGCTTCATATGATGGAAGTAAAATATCTAGGAATTCATCATAAACATGATGAGGAGGGATGGCCATGGAAGGTCGTGGGTACTGATCAGATTCCACATACCTAGGAGAATATAAATCATAGCTAGTAGAGGCTCACTAGATC
Organism: Picea glauca; assembly: GCA_000966675.3. NCBI lineage: Eukaryota > Viridiplantae > Streptophyta > Pinopsida > Pinales > Pinaceae > Picea > Picea glauca. The sequence goes on from JZKD02S0367243.1 coordinate 1,651,021, forward strand.
TCCTGATAGGAAATCTCTACCAGAGTAAGAGGTATGGATGCTCCATATGAATCAACATCCTCAAGATGAGAAACCACCCAAGGATCAAAATATCTAAGGGATCCACTGGTAAATGATTAAATCATGTTGATAGGAGAAATATTCATAGTAGGATATGGTGGGGGAAGGGGAAAAACACCCATGAGTGAATGATATTTGAACATCCCTACACCAACATGCATATAAGACTATTAGGTATCACCGACAAAGGGTACATTATACCTCTACCTCTCATTGGATCCAAGTTCTAGGGTACATAACACAAGTTTATCAATCGTCACTATATTCCCTTGATGGGGGAAGCATAAGACCCTAAAGACAAATAAGATGAATGTAGTCATCTCATAGAACCAAGTGTGCCCGAGTAGAAAATTGTACTTAAGAGGTGCATCAACGACCTCCAAGACAACATATACAGTATTACCACCTAGCTCTATGGGTAAGGCAATGATTATTCCATGAGGATGGAACATATTTCCATAAAATTCTTTTAAAAGTGTTGCAGAAGTGTCGATGGCCTTCCAACAAGAAATATACATGATGCAATTCGAGGCTCCTTCATCAACCATGATTCAGAATAAGTTTCTCCCCATCAAGCACACTTTTATCTAGAATGTGACTTGATGGGAGAGCCTATGATTAACTTGATCAAAATCAAAGGTTATCAAAATTGACTCTGAGGGATCAAACCCTCCTATAACAAACAACAAGGATTTTCGTTGCACTGGGAAACTTTGGAGGACTTTGAGCGTTGACATGGCACAAGGTCCCTAGGAAAACTCTTCCAAAACACTGTGGGAATCCCTTCGAGGGGAGAATCATTGCATTAAAGGATGTCTTCTAAATATGAAGAGGTCCACCAGGCTGGGAGGAAGATGTTAATTGATTCACAACAAGAGTAGGCTTGGAATTGGCATAGTTCTTGGCTCGCATTTTAAAATTGACCATTTGTTCACACATGAAAATAGAAGCATTTGATGAAGACCCATCATGATGAGGGGTACCTTACATACCCCTTGAGGAGGGGAAAGATTTGTTGCAACCATGTGTTGAGGTTGTGGGAGAAAAGGATGAGTTAATGCAATAGGTTGTTTGGGGGTATTTTGCTATGCCAAATAGTGATGGATTTCATCCTTTCAAGGACACTGATAAGCAAGGTGGTCCTCCCCACAAATCATGTAGTAGAACCAACTCTTATTTTTCTCTTTAGTTCCCCCCTCTTGATTGTTTTGGATGGAGGAATTCCTTTTCTTAGTATTGGAATTTTTCTTCTTATTCCTCTTATTTTTCCTCTAGGTTGGTGAGGATTCTCAGTTGCATGGAATACAACAAATTCACCTCAGAGGTTTGAGTAGGGACTATGGAATTTTGAACACTAGAGCCAGAAGTTGGTGGGTGTGAAAAAATAGACATGTGACCCATCTGGTCAAATAACTGTTGCATAGAGGCGTGGGATACATAACCAATCACAACATCAGCATCGGGTCCTGGGTTTGGATTCTTCAAATTTCTTGACGTCCTGTGATCATGGGGGATAATGTCATAAAGAGTACTAGACTAAGAGTAGATCAAATCTAAGTGTTTGGCACACATAATGGCTTTCTCCTTGGTAGCCACCCAGACCATAGCTACATCCTTGGAAATGGTTGGAAGGAGGGATTTGGTGAACCACTTCATCAAGAGCTTATCTGAGATATGGGTCTTGATCATCCTTTTCCTTCATAGCCACTCATGTATATGATAAAAAATGTGGGTGGTAGTATCTTGACACATTAATTTCAATATCTTTGTTCCTATATCGTACCAAATGGGTAGTTGGTAATGCATTAGGAATGTCATTTCCAAGTCATTGAAGCTTTTGAAGGAAGCACTTTAAAAATAAATATACCACATAGAAACACTTCAGGTCAAGGATATTTGGAAAATACACAGCCTCACACTACCATCCTTCAAGAAATTGGATGAGCACCACAAGTGATACGTCATAATGTGTGTGGAGGGGTCTCCTTCCATCTTTCCATTGAATTTTGGAATGTCTAGTGGGAGCTTTCCAGGCATGGACACCCATGAAGTGTTTTGGGAAATAGGTTCCTTTGTCAACCACGATAAATAAGTTAAGTCTAATGTTGTGAGGATGGGTAATGGTGTATGAGCATAAGAATACTAGGAAGGAGATGAAGTATGTGCTATCACATATGAACCCTACAGTCCCCATACATTTGTATTACCAGAAGGATCAAGTTTTCCTAAACAGTGATTTCCCCTAGTGATGGTGGAACTTCTAGGAGCATGATTGCTCCCTGGAATAGACATTCCCTTGAGGGGATTGTCCTCTGGGATAGGTGTAGACCCTCTAGGAAAAACATTTTAAAAATTAGTCCCATGGAAGATCCCCTCGGAACCCGAGGTATTGATAGAGGAAAAGCCTCCCCACTATGAAAAGTCACCCCCAAGGGATGGTCTCTTAGGGAAAGGTGTGTTAACCAATGGGAAGTTAAAACCTCCTGGCATATTTCTTCCCCCATATTGACTAGATACAGCCCCAAAACCACTAGGAATATTCCATCCAAAAGGTACACCCACACTTGATGATGTTGGGCCGCTCATAGGAATGGTGGAGGTGGAAGGAATTCCACCTCCATGCTAAAACCAAGGCTCATCCCCCCACTGAAAAAATATCTAGAAGTGGGCATCAAAATATAAGGGATGGGCATATGAATTCTAGGTATACTAACAGATGGAAAAGAAGATACAACTAACATCCCCCCAAATCGAGGGACCTATAGAAAAAGGCATGGACGATGTAGTTCCAATGGTTCTTAGAGAAGGTATAGTGGACATTACAGGGATGCCCCCAATCCCTCTTGAATATGGTATTTATGGATCATCTACAATGGATGAAACACTTGGTCCTAACATAGTGTGAGGATCACTAAACAAAGAAAAAGGGGCACTAAATGGTTCCCTTACCTGGACAAGTATGGGTGCTTCAGGATTAGTAAAAGGAGAGTTAAATTTTGGTGGAGGATGTTCATCAACCACTTCCACTTCAACCAAACCAGTCTCCTCGAACCAAATATGGGTTCTTCCATGATGGGTTCTAGTCCTCATGATCGACGGGACCGACACGGTAATTTAGCCATGGTGAAAATAATATGTGTAAATCCAAACACAATTCAACCTAAGGCCAACGTAGACTTTGAACCAAAGAGCACACCCATATCAAAATCTAGGAAACAACAAAAAAAGAAATGGCTCTAGGGGACTTCCGAAAACCAACCCTCTGCGGAGATTAGGTCCCCACAATATTAGCTAGAGAAGGTATGAGGAGAAGTTACAATAATCTCCATGAAATATCCTTGACTGGTGCAAGCACTCTTTATTAAGGAGGACACCCTCCAAGGGAACTAATACTATGAACAAACATCTTCCCCGGGTACTACAGGAATGTCCCACCTGCAATCACCTCTATTGGTTACCTGAGAAAGGTCACTAAGGGTACCACCTCCCAGTCAATGATTGATTCTGACTAGGATGGAGAAAATATTGATCGTAAGTCCACATCTGGTTACTCACTCAGTCTCGGTTCTAGGCCCATTTGTTGGTCGAGAAAGAAGCATGCTTCTATTTCTCTACATTCAGTCGAGGAAGAGTACATAGGGGTAGTTAATATAACCATTAAGGCTATGTGGCTACAACATTTTCTCACTGAGTTGGGAATTTTGTTTCACCGGTTGATCATCATCCGATGTGACAACTGGACAACTCTCAATTTCTGCAGAGATCTAGTTCAGAGGCAGTGCACATAGCACATCGAGATTCAAATGCACTATATCCAAGACTTAGTATACGAGGGGATCATTGAACTACAGTTATGTTCTTCAACAGAACAAATTGCAGACATCTTCACCAAGACCTTCAATTAGAAGAAGTTCCATTCTATGCACAGTCATCTTGGAGTGAAGGACACAGTTTCCTAGTAACTGTCAGTTATTTTTTTGATACATTGTACCTTGAGG
>JZKD02S0367243.1:1655112-1671143 GCA_000966675.3 Picea glauca
TTCCCATGTTTTTTCCCCTCTTTCCTCATTTATTTCATTGTGTCTTTTGTTTTCAAATACCTAACATGGCCTCGTTGTCGAGACCCATTCTTTTATTTTCACCATAGTGATGTTCAGGGGGGGTGTTGGAGATACTTCACACACACCTATCATTGCTTTTTCCTAAGGTTTTCCCTATGTTTATTACTCATTACCCAGTATCCTATATTTTAGGGATAATATTCCTTTTCCTACATTCTAGGAGAATATTCTCTTCAGTTCACACTTCAATTGGATCAGTTAAGTGGATTCTTGATGCAACATTGGTTCCATAACCATGAAACATTAGGATCATCACTACTAATGTGCATTGTCCTTGGGATTATCACCAGAGTGGTGCATTATTGATGCTTTCAGTTACTCAACTAAGGACTGAGAGACTAGTTGACTTAGACTAGTTCACAGTTAACTCCCGTAAATGTCGGTGTGTGTCCAGATCACACTAGACTCTTTTGATGCCACTTTGATTCCTATAAGGCTATCAAATCCTAGCATTTTTTCAAAATTACTCCAAGGGAATCCTCTTCCAAATAGGAGAGAGAATCCACTGGATTATCCTCCAGAAGAACCTCTAATTTATTATCCACCTCCTTTAGGTATGATTGAGTTTATTCATTGAAACCACATGCCCACCTCTTAGTAACCGCAACCACTTTAGAAAGTTTACATGCAAACTGATGCATAAAATAAGTGTTTTCATCCTCTTTCAAAAGAACCCAATATTTTTTAATCAGAGATTTGTAATCATCTTCCTTTAGCCAAGACTCATTAAATTTCGTCGAGGCAAGAGGCTTCTTTCCTTGAGGCTCTATTTTAGGAAAATGGGAAGATTATTGGAATATCCTCCCGCCAATACCTAAGAATTCCATGTCGAGTTGTTTAGAAGAAAATATTTGGAAATGAGAAAATGATCTAACCTTTTAGTGACTAAATTTTTACCTTTCCTTCCATTTCTCTATGCTTGACAAATTTTAATTAGATCCAAGCCCACCAGACAGTTCCCGACAATCCATTGAGAGAAACAAAATTCTTGAGGGTGCCTATGTGGATGATCCCCCCAAACCTCCCATAAGGGAAGAGTGAAATTTAAGTTGCCACCCAGAATAACATTGGAGGTATCCACCATCCCCGAATAGCTTAGGCCTTCCCAAAACAAGAGTCTCTCAACATAAGGACCACAAATATTAATCATTGTAAAAGTAAAGTTTAAAGAACAATCCTCTAAATCTACTACGATCCTTGAAGTAGTTAAAATATAATACAAGACATATAGTCTCAATCTCTAGGAAGTAATAATTCAACCCGACATTCTTGATGAGTCAGAAAAGAAAAAGGACCATCCTTTTAACCGGGGCCTAAAAGCTTCCTCTTCCTTTTCCCCTATGCACATAGTTTGTTAAACGAATATTACATATTTTATGAATTTGAGCTATAGTCTAAAGGTGGGAATTTCATGGGATCCCCCCATACCTCAAGAATTGAAGGACATGATGATCATTAAGTAACCCATACTTGGGTTGTCCCCTCTCTAAAGGCCCGTAAAATGGTATATTTCCTCCCATTCATTGTATCTTTTTTTTCCTAAATCTAGGCATGTGTGATATACGATTTCCTTCCCACCTAACCCACATAGTCCCTTTCCTACACCAGACCCCTTTCATTGGAATTCAATGACTTTGGTTTGACCTTAGATCTTAAGAGATAAACTAATTTAATTGAGTGTGTTGACATTAGTGATTATGACGAGACATGAGAGAATAGTTTGAAGGGGCCTTAAAATTGGGGATTCGGAGGTAAAGACCCCACACTTGAGACATGAAAAAGGGAATCCTAAAAGAAAGAAGATCACACCTTAGGAATACAAGATTTTAGGTCAGAGGCTTGACTCGATGGGGAACTTTTTGTAGTCTTGTTTGAAGACTCATGCACATAAGATGAAGAAAATTTTCTAGAACAATTACATTATCTTTAGATTGAAAAGAGGAGGAAGAGAAAAAAAATATTACCATCCACATCCACATTTGGAAAGGAAGGAGGCTCTTGGGAAACTGAGATCCCAACACCTAACATTTTCCTACACCTATCGGTCACATTATTTTCCCATCCTTTGACACCTTCACTCTCTTCCTACTAAATTTTATGCTTCCATACTTTTCCGAAAGGAGGAAAACTTGAAGGAGGTATGCGACACTGAGATTGGATGTGTCCAACCTCATGACACCCATAGCAGAAAAATGGCAACCTCCAATAGTCAACTCTCTTGTTCCAAGAAGAACCCCCATAGACCAAATTTATTTCTTCCACTAAAACCTCATAGGGGTCCACTTTGATCTACAACCAAACCCATATTATTTCATTTTTCGACTCCCATTCTGGTTCAAAACTGCATAAATCCCATAGCTTGTTTGCAATATATTTTAACATGTCATCTTGACAAAACACTAACAGAAGATCAGGAAAATTATCCATACTTTCATTGGCACGAGTGTGTCATGTGATGGATCAAAATTTACCACCCATTTTTTATAGTGAGGCATGAGGAACCCCACCCCCACATTCTACTAAAAATATTCTCTAAATCCTCCTTGTATTTGAAGATAAAGAAATTCAACCCTCGCGAAAGGATATGAAATTTTGGGAAATATCCTAATACCTTGGACCATTTTTTTCAAGCCATGTTTGAAGCATCAAAGGACTAACAGTCTTCCCATAGAACCGACGACTTTCGTTCTTCCTTACAACTTTGGGATGGCCCCAATGACCACATCATATCCTACCACCATGTTTCATGTTTCCCACTTCACCTTCCAACACTTACCTTGATGAAATTTCGAATGTTAAGTAGAAAGAGAACCCAAATTTTATGAGTGTTTTCCAGGAAGAGAGGAATTGACCACCCCATTATGAGTGAGACTTGCATGAAAAGAGCATAAACAAACGATCCCTTCCACCACCCTTTTTGTTGTATGCATTGAGAAATGTGGAGAGTTATCACCTAGAGATCTGATTTCATTACTAACCACCCTATTTTCTCTGCAAACCTCCTTGGAATCCACGATCAACTAATCACCATTTTCCAAATTATCTAATGGACTAGGATCCACCTTAGGAGAGACCTTCTTGTTGCACTAGAATGCCTTAAATTCCTCGTCTGACATGAAAATGTCCTCAGAATCACCTTTTCCCCCTTTTAATACACAATAACTTCATCCATATGGATCAAATAGGGTTTGAAATAAATTTCTCTATCACGAATTCAATCATTGATTGATCACATGTGTGAATCCCTTCCCACCCTGGTAGAATAGGTTCTGGAACCTCAACCATAAAACATTTTTGCTGCTACCATCCAAAGGTCTCCTTGAAGTCGATCACTAGCTAAGTCCTATGAACATTTCATATGAATACTAAGACTAAAACCCCAAACTATTTCCAAAAATATTTTCTACCATCATTTGAATCAGGGACGAAATTGATGAAGGGTTAGGGTTCAATTTCAACCTATTGTTTCACTAATAACTATATATGCATACAAGAAATGAATACTGAATTGAAAACATGGAAAAGAGGGATGTGTCTCATCCATATTCCTCTTAACCAACATCACCATTTCTTTCAATTATCACTAACGGCAACTACTACTTTCATAAGCATTCAAAATTGCAAAAATTACACTTTAAACAAGGAGAAATATATGTAATATTTCCAACAATTTACTTATTAAACCCATTTTCCATAACTATAAGAAATTTACTTGCAATTCCTTGAATCACTAAATTTTATACCTACACTTTATTATCTCATTTCTTACGGATTTTTTTATGCACATTTAAATAAAAAGAACATGAGTTCAAATCCCATTAATCACAAATTTTTGAATATGCAAACTTAAATAAAAAGAACATTCCACTTCCCATTGCTTTAAATTTCTAAATATGCATACCTATAGATTTACACAAATTGTCTTTTGTCATACAATCATTTGATTTGGTTGAAACATTTTTACAAACACTTGTCATAAACCAAAAAAATTAATGGAAGACTCTGCTCAACCACCATTTCAACAACATTATTATTTATGAAAATTGCCAATTCACTTATAGTTAGGTCATTTCTCATTGTTGAGTGTTTTAAGCATGATAGTACGTTAATTATAGTGTTTCACTCATAGTTATAGACCCCACACAAAGATATGGAGAGGTCATGGGTATGAGAATGCCTTATATCCACTTCTAATATGATTTAGATGGATGGTAATGTTACCATTAACCAAATGTCTCAACAATTTCATATTTTCCTAAAGGAACAACCTCCAACTATCAAATACAAGAAGAATAAGGCAATAAATATTATTTCTATAGCAGTGGAATTCACTAGAAAAAATATCTTAGGAAACAAACTATTATTTCTATAACAGAATTCACTAGAAAAAATATCTTAGGAAACAAATTGTGAATGCAAATGAAAGTCAAAGATTGAGAAGACTAGTTATAATATATAGGCATTTTTTAGCTTACCCATCGTCTAGTTAAATTTTTGGGCATTTTTAAGCATACCCACATGTTGGTTAAATCACCTGGGGATTTTTAAGCCCACCCATAATATGGATTAAATTTCCTAAGAATTTTTAAGCATACCATAGTTTGGTTAAATTACTTGGGCATTTTTAAATCATACCCATAGTGGAAATTTTCTTCCATATATGATAACGATTCCTTCTTACAAATTGTTCTAGCTAAGCACATAATAGAGAACAAATATTAATAATTATCAATAATGATCTATACCAATACTCATACTCCTAGATAGGATAATAGGGAATATATGTATTAATAGCATATTCATATATCCATAAGTTCTTTATTGCTTTTCCATAAGGGTGAGGAGGAGAAGGAATGAAATCGCTCACCCGCATTGGGAGCCTTGAAATAATAGTATACGACTAATATTTTTGGCTATTTTAAGTGATGTTAATAGTATACGTTTTCTAAGATTTGATTGAGCCACTAATAATTTCCCTCTTGTCCAATTCAATTTAACCATGCACAAGTATAATGCAACAAAAAGGCATATTTTGAGCTTCCATTTACCCATTCAATTTGATTTACATTACCATAGATGAAACTCAATTAGAATTCCAAAGTAGCGATAATTGTTAACACATTTTTCATTTCCATTTAGTAGGAGGCAAAGAGATTTACCTACCAATTTATTACATCCAATTCCATTCACATAGATTCATTCATGGTGCAATAAAAACAAGACATAAATCAAAGAAAATGAAATGATTTTACTAGTGTTAAGTTTCCCAAGTACCAAATTATAGAACTAATTCACCCAAACAATGAATTGAATAACAACAACAAAATAGAATTTTTGCTAAAATTTCAAGAACAATTATAAAATATGCCTGACCAAGTTCCCAACTCCAACAGTTGAAATTATGCTTTAGTTCCAATTTCCTTGCCATTTCCAATTCTCATGATGCCAAGTGGTTTCTTCCCAACAACAATTAGAGAAAAACTATTTCCCTAATACCCCCAAGTTGTGTGGGATCATGACTAGTTTCAAGTGAAAAATATACACAACATGGATTTTACCATCCTCTGGAAACATCCAAATTAGTCATACTAGCTACCAATCTAGTTAAGTTATTCATATTGGTATAATTGATGCAACAATTATTGAGTCTCTAGGTTTCCTCCCTCAACCATAGATTTTCCCATTTATTTATAGACCCTAGTGAGGCTAGCTACCTCTCCCCCCTTAATGAAAAATTAACTATTTTTTTATTCATTTTATTTTTAATTCCTTATTATTCATCACCCCCCTTTGAGGTGTCAATGCCTCTTTTTTTTCTTAATTTTTTAATTTTTCTTTAATAAATAATTCATTTTATCAAATATAATATTTATAATATATTCAAGAGTTGTAACATACCTATCCACCCACAGGTTGTCCATGCTACTTCAAAATTAACACTTCAAAACTGATTTAGAATTTCTGATGAAATTTAATTAATAAAGAAGCATGAAAGATTCACATGCAATCATCAAGATTCATACTACATCATAAAATAAATGGAAGATATGCCATGCACAACAATAATAAACAAGCAGGCACATTAAAGACACATATCTCAGAGATATTAATTAATACACAACGGAAATATAAATATACAAGCATAGACACACATGACAAAGATCACTCATCTTTAACAAAATGATTCACCAACTGGTTGCAGACCAAGGACCATTTGGTCTTCCATATCCTTGAGAAATTATGGACCAAGTACTTTGTCTGTTGGGTTGTCCCAAATTACTGGAGTCTTTCATTTCCTACCATACAAAGCTTCAAATGGGCTCATTTTCAATGAAGCTCAATACCCATTGTTGTAGGAAAACTCAACCAAATGCAAGTAATCTTCCCACTTAGATGGATTATCCATCACATACATTATCTTTAATTTTGTGTTGTATGTTTTCTTGTTGTAAGCTTTCTTTTACCTATAGGTAATGTTGATCTATAACAACAATATCTAAAATTCTTCTCTTCAAATCTGACTAATGCATACTAATGGTTGTAGAATGCATGAGATGTATTCTTATACTAAATGTGTTAGCAACTTTATTTTCTTTTCCTTTGATATGATTGATGTCAAAATCGTATTCACTTAAAAATTCCAACCCTCGTGTTTTCTTGGAATTCAAAGTTGGTTGTTCAAAAAGATATTTCAGACCACTATGGTTTGTTCTTAATTGAAATCTCTTTTCGATGAGATAATTCCTCTATATATTCAATTCATGAGCAATGGAGGCAAGCTCCAAGTCATGCGTGCTATAGTTCCTCTCATGTTCTTTAAACTTTCTGGATTCATAACCAATGACATGTCTGTTTTGAGTGAGGGCTCCACCAAGTTCTTCCTTCCATGCATATGTAGATACCAAACAAATTTCATTTGGGTCAACAATCTTTAAAATAGGTGCACTAGTAAGTAATTCTTTCAAAACATTAAAGTTCTCTTCACGCTCAACTATCCATTCAAATTTAATTCCCTTATTTTTCAAAGAATTGTTGTGATGAGAAATCTTAGAGAACCCTACTATAAATCTTTTGTAGTAACCAACTAATCCCATAAAATATCTTACTTCGGAAACATTCCTAAGTGTTGGCCATCCTCTAATGGCTTCAATCTTCTCTAGATCCACCATTATACCTTGTTCTGAAATAATGTGCCCCAATTAATGGATCTGTTCTTGGTAAAAAGAACTCTTACTAAGCTTGGCATACGACAGATGTTCCCCCAACACTTGCAACACCAACCTCAAGTGATGTTTGTGCTCTTCTTCTGAATTAGAATAGATAAGTATGTCATCCAAGAATACTATGACAAACTTATCCAAATAACTTATGAATATGTCATTCATTAAACACATAAATAAAACTGGTGCATTGGTCATCCCAATTGGCACCACTACAAATTCATAATACCTATACCTGGTTATAAAGGATGTCTTGTTGATGTATTCTACCTTAATTCTTCCTGGTGGTATCATGATATCAATTCTGTATTTGAAAATATATTTTCCCCTCTTATCCGATCAAAGAGGTCATCAATTCTTGGTAGAAGGTATTTTTTCTTCAAAGTGGCTTTGTTTAATTGTCTAAATTCAATACAGAGCCTCAATTTTCCATCCTTATTTTTGACAAAGAGTATTGGTGCTCCCCAAGGTGAAACACTTGGACATATGTAGCCTTTCTTCAAAAATTCTTCCAGCTACATTTGTAATTCCTTTAATTCTAATGTACTCATTTTGTAAGGTGTTTTTGATACTGGGGTATCTCCTGGTACTAAATAAATAGAAAAATCTATCTCCCTGTTTGTTGGAAACCCTGGTATTTCTTGGAATACATCTTAAAACTCTTGTAGTACCAAAAAAATATTCAAGTCTTGGCCCTTTTGTCTTTTATGGATCCTCCACATGGAATGCATACAATTAAAAACCTTTCCTAAAACATCTCTTTAGATGTAAGGCTGAAATATCCCTTATAGAAATGTGTATTGGAATTCCTTTCACATTTCTCTATTTTCCTTCTTCATCAAGACATGTAATTGTCTTGTTATGAAAATCTAGGATAACATGATGCTTGTCCAACCAATCCATTCCAATTAGAATATCATAAGATCCCAATGGTATAATATTTATATCAACATTAGTATTCACTCCATTAAGAATTATGGGAAAACCTCTGACCATCTCATTGATCCTTCTTTTGGTTCCAGTGGCTAGCCGAACCAAACTTTACTTTTCAATATCGATTTTCTCCAGATGTAATATATCCACTATTTTAGGATCAATGTAACAACGGATTCCTCGTGAATCAATTAAAATAACAACATGATGATTGATAATATTACCTTCCACCTAAATCATATTGGATTGGTACTCTTCTTGTCGATCTTCTAAGGATGCATATAATCTACCCATGTCTTTTGTTGTTGTAGCCTCTTGGATGTTGTGCATGGTATTCACTTTGTATTTTCTGTGAGGCAAATCCTTGTACAGGTGATCTTGTTTGCATCCCAAACATTGGATTGGTGGTCTCCCCCCTTTTCCCAAGGAGTCTTATCTCTTGGATTCATCCTTAGCAGGTTGGTATTGCTGATTTTTATTTGGGCTATTTATATTGAATGTAGGTTTGAATCATTTCTTTCTCTAATCAGACTTCTCCTTCTTCTTAACCTTCCAATATTTCTACAAATATTCTCTGCCCTTTCCTTGGTCATATAGGTACTTGGCCTTCCTGATGGTATAATTCAATGTACCAGGCTCATCATATTGAACCTTATATTTATAAAATGAAAGTAGTCCACTCAAAAACCTCTATATTTTCACCTTCTCATCCTTTATAAACCCCACATACTTTAGAAGTCCCAAGAACTTCTTTTCATACTCTACCATGGTCATGAATCCCATCTCGAGTTCAAAGAAATCCTACATTTTATTTTTATATAAGTTCTTTGAATGGTACTCATTCTGAAAATATTTCTTGAATTGATTCCAAGTGATATTGCTCTCATTTAGGTGTTCAAATTGCTTAAATTGATCCCACCACATAGCATTTTTTCCATGTAGATGGTAAGTGGAAATTAGGGCTTCTAGGTTTGATGAGTAGTTATGCAATTCAAAATAACTCCTGAGTCTAAGAAAACATGATTCAACACCATATTTCCTTTCTCTTTCACCATAAAAGTATGGTGTCTTAATCTTCCTCAACTCTCCTTGCAAACCGTCCAATTCATGTCTTCTTCTTTGGTTCCTAACATGAGACACCTCTAGACTACTTATGGAATCTTCAAATGCATAAAATTTCCTTGTTGAGTAAGGAGGTGAGTGATGTCTATGATTTCTGATAGCACTTCTTGAATAACCAACTCTTTTGTATTTATCTCTTCTTTCATGATATCTTCCCTCTTCCTCCAGTCTTGAGTTTGATCCATTCTTTGCTTTCCTCTGCAACTGATTTAGGCTTTGCATCACTTGATCATTTATCTGATTTTTTTCTCTTATCATCCTCTCATTGTTTTATTTTTAGCTTTGTACTTCTATTATCATGATTCACAAAGTCTCTATTAATGTTTCTTTCTTCCCTCTACCCTTGTGTCCATTTGATTATGTCTCTGCATTACTAACACTAATATTTTGTCCTTTGGATTCTTTATCATGACTGAAGGATCCCTCTCCTTCTTCCATTTCTTGAATATGAATTATTGTCCTAAAATGATATGTTTATACCCCTTAATTCTGCAAAATGTGCAAGCAACCATTTTTGTTAGAAATATGTATATCATAAAAAATGTCAATTAATACTACATGTCCTTTTTCTGCTCAATTTATGAATATTTATATCATAAATCTCCAAATTCTAATAATTTCATGTTATTCTCCTCTGAATAATATTTCCAAATACTATACTCATGCCCCAATATGATATTCTAGCTAAAATTTATGGCTTCCTAAAAAATCCACTTTCACCCCATTTGTACATTTTCTCCATTGGTGTAATTTTATTGAAATGCCAACTTCAGTCAACTACATAAGAAAATATGTCAGGAAATAAAGAAATGTTTGTAAGATAAATAGATAAAAATAATGGAAAGGAATTCATAAAAACTCTCATATTTTCAATCTGATGCTCAAGTCAAAAACTGCAACAATATGGAAATGACTATTTTTCCCTTTTTCACCCCTTTTTCCAGACTTCAAATTTATTAGCAAAATTGGTTATCTCTCAATCTATGAACTTTTGGAAAAAATTTACTAAATCAAAGTTGTTTGTATTGATTACCGTATAAATTTTTGAGTGCATAAAATGTTTCATTTTTGTGATCTTGGGTCACTTTGCCTCCTACGAAAATCTCAAAAATCCCCAAAAAGTGGCCCATAATAGTGGATTTTGGCCTATTTCAACATCCCCATTCCAATCCCCTTAGGATTTATTCAGTTCCTTCATGGGTTATTTCTGTGTCTTCTTTCTGGATTCTTTTCATGAATTTTGTCTTACTCTGGACCTTTTCCAATGATCTGGACCCAGATCTTTAAAAACCACTATTTTACAATTTCTAACAAATCCAAGCAGAAATGGACAACGACCTTGTCTAAAATTTTTGTATATATCCTCTCTGTGGAAAAAACCCATAAGTTTCATTTCCATCTAAATTAATATGCTCATGTTATGGACAAAATACAAAAATAGATCCAAACTTAGTTTTCTTTTTTTTTGAAAGTGATGGACAGTTTGTCCTATGTGGCAATATGCACGGTTGATCTCAATTAAGAAGAGATCTAGACCATTGATATTATTTGGCACCTTTGACCATTAGAAAGATTCAAATTGTTGGTCATGCGAACTCCCTGAAAATCATAGTCCAAAACTCTATTGGACTGGCTCTGTCAGACTTCATCCATCAGAAACTCCAATTAGCGAGCTACGTGGATCCCTCTAAAATCCGCAGTATGAAAAAATATCAAACTCATGTCATTAAAATACCTTCGTCTAAGGACACAAATTTCCATGCTACTCATCCTTTATGAACTCTGAGCTTTGATAGCCTCCTTCTGAAGATTTTCATTTGAATGTTATGTGGCACTAGTGGATTCACCCACTCTTCATGAAGTCTCCTCTGACATGGCATGTTGACATGGAAACTTTTGTGACATTCTCCTCAGCCCTCATCCCTTCTAAGATAGCATGCTCATTCGATAGATTGGAGGGTTAGGAATCATTCTGATCAATGACAATGATTATATTAGGGTCCAAATATGTTCACTGGTTAGGTCGGTCAAACTGACTTCATCAGAACTTTTCTGAACAAGGTCTTCCGAAAAAAAATTCTGAAATAACATCTCTGCAATATCTGATGGTTGAGAATGAACTTGACTGATCTGACGAATCTTGTTATTCCAGGATCGTGTCATCGGAATCCTCCCTTTAGACTCAACCTCATGCTCGAATCCAAGTATTTTTCTACGGTTCCTTCCCAAAGGCCTTTTGGGAATGCCCTGCACCGATCCTATGCGACTAAATCTCGACCGTTTACTCTCTAGGTCGAATCAACATGGTCTGTTAGTCCACAAAACTACATAATATCCATGAAACTCATAGGAATTTGAATTCCAAAGCCAAATTCAACTCTACAACTGTAGATTGACACCATAAACCACTTCTTTGACTAGTTTGAAGCACTGAAATTTGAAATCTGCTTAAAATTTGGGGATTTCACTTTTGTTCTTCTCTGTTTTCCCCCCAAATTCATCATAGAAAAATCTACATCAACTAATTTGTCAAATTCACACTCGTTCTGGCCCATACCACTCTGGTGTTGAACTAGAAGATATGATACCAATATGTAACATACCCAACCACCCACAAGCTAGCCATGCTACTTCAAATTTAACATTTCAAAACTGATTTCAATTTTTTGATGACATT
Source organism: Picea glauca (assembly GCA_000966675.3). Taxonomy (NCBI): domain Eukaryota; kingdom Viridiplantae; phylum Streptophyta; class Pinopsida; order Pinales; family Pinaceae; genus Picea; species Picea glauca. Next base: position 1,667,146 of record JZKD02S0367243.1, read on the forward strand.
TAATTAATAAAGAAGCATGAAAGACTCACACGCAATCATCAAGATTCATACTACATCATAAAAGAAATGGAATATATTCCATGCACAACAACAATCAACAAATAGGCACATTAAATACACATATCTCAGAGATATTAATTAATACACGGTAAAAATAAAAATATACAAGCATAGAAACACATGACATAAATGACTTATATTTAACAAAATGATTAACCAATTGGCTACAGACCAAGGACGTTCCCCCCAACCATGGAAACTGTTTTTCCAAGTCTCAACAACAATGTCACCCCCAAGCCAGGTCTATGAATCCACAAGGACGGTTCCAATCTGTCACTCAGCTTTCCAAACCAGACAACACTCAAGCTCTCACAGGTTTTTCAACACATAACAATCCAAATTACATCATCTCTCTTCTCTCTATCCTACACAACCCAAGAGAATGGACCCCCTTTTTTTCCATTCAGTCCCTCAGGTTTCCACTTACTTCCAGGGCTGCAATGCATCTAGTCAAGAATATCCATGCTAGGACTCTCTAAATTCGTAGCTTTGAGAAAAATTTAGCACATCCCCATGCATCTCAGGCATACATACATCAATTCATGGTTGGAATACACCATCAATTACTACAGCCAACAAAACAATGTCTCCTCTCCAACTATTTGTTTTTCTTTTCTATGACAAGATCAAAATGAATGAGGAATGATGAATGGATGAAAGAGTGAATGGAGAGAGAGAAAAGAATGAAGAGTTTGAACCCCCCAAACAGCCCAAATATGGGTTTATATATTTCTTGGAATTAAAGAACCACATGGCCTTCCCCCAAGAAGCTCATGTAACTACTATTCTCCATTAAAACCGAAATGGGTAAATAAAATGTAAAATAAATACTTATCCCCTTAATCCCCCTCTCTTGTGGAATCATGGCACCCTATAACTCGTGTCATTGTCTGTATAGTAGCCAATGATGTATTTTATTATTAATGATGATCAAAGCATTACATTTCCTAGGCACTTTTACCTCTTTTAATTGTTTGGTCGCTCTATCCTTTCATAAAATAAACAAAATACATTATTTAATATGGAGACTCAAAACTGGCGTATTACAAGAGCCCCATCAAAGTGGATGCTTTGAGATATTAACTAATTCATTCCTAATATCCCTTCAACTTACGTATCTTAGTTCATATTCTGAAAGTATATTTATTGGGGAACATGGTTTTATACCCTTACTTCACTCCCCCAAATCATAATAATACATATATTATAAAAATAGACTCCATGCCTCTATTGAGACTCTATGCCTTAGTTGAGACTACACACCTCCATTAAGTATTCTATGGTTATGTCCCACACCCATATGTTGGCAAGTTGGAAAGGCTTTTACCCGTGTCCCACACATACAATAATCACACACTTATCACATATATCAATATCATGTAAGCATTATACTAATCTATTTTTCAATATTACCAGTTACCCTCCATGTATATTTACTACTTGACTCCCAACTTGAAGTTCTCCCAAACAACCATATCCACCTATGTCCCATTTAGGTGAGCAATGTCATGCAACCCTAAAATCAATGCAACCATGGAACAATGCATGCATGTAGATACGAAATATAAGGAATATGATATCAATGCAAGTCAATTGGTTTTATTAATCTTTAACAATATTTAAATCAACGTCCATAACCTTCCTCTTCATTCAATTAACTCCACCCAAGAGCCTTATAGGTCTCATCCACCTGCCACAACTAACACTTGTTCACAACGTAAGTATTCATTTCATGATCCAAGAATATATCTATCATAATGTGTATTCTAATCAAATAAAAAATTAGGAATATCAAACACATATTGCCATTCAAGTACCTTCCACATGTCGCATATATTGAGAATATTAAGAAACATGGTCACTAAACTATTTAGTCAATTCTCAAATTAATCTCCTAATCTTTCTCAAATAAGAGTTACGAAAGGAAGGCAATTACAAGTACCCACTTGGGTATCCATATACCATATCCATAAATTAATGAAACCAGGGAGGAATCCCCAACAAACAAAGTGCAAACCACTCACATGCTCTTTATGAATAACCTATTCTCACACTTTCAGGATCACAATTTGTGGCACTGCTTTCCTAATATTGACATGAACAAATTTGAAAGTTTTAATCCTTTAGGGTGGGTTACCCAAATAGAACACTATTTATATCTCCATGGGATTACAAATGACCTATATAAACTAAAAGTGGGGTTGTTATATTTTCATTCAGAACATTGGTAGTGGTTTCAATGGTAGAATAAATCTTATGGAGGCTACATTGCTTGGAGTAGTTTGTGTGATTTCTCTATGCATGTTTTGAATGTGACACTCACTTCTTGTGATGAATGAAAAAATTATGCCAAATAGGTGTAGTTATTGACTATATTGTCTCTTTGAGAAATCAACAATTCACATAGAGGGAATATTTGATTCATTTTTTAAAGAATACTTCATCAATGATATCAAGGAGGAAATTAGAGATCATGTCATGATGCAATGCCATAAAAATGGTTGTAAGCTTTTGAATGATCTAAAGAACCTGAGATTGTGATCAATTCCCAAACCAAGATAACTTTATTCACTATTTTCACTTGCTCCCATGTGGTGACTACCTCCAATCCCTCCATCTCACATTTTTATAAGAATGCACAAGTTATTTAAAGAAGATATGGTAGAACTCGAATGCCTTCAACTTTGCTATAATTGTGATGAGTGATATTTCAAAAGGCACATATGTAAAAAATACAAATTATTTCAAATGGATGTATCCTCACAAGCAAAATTAGAAGTCATATCCACTGAAGACACTTCTGACCTAGATTTGGAATATGACACCCCTCCCACAGATGAGGAAAACACTTTGCAAGATCCTTGTGAGGTACCTCAAATTTCTCTCCATGCCTTATCCAATTTCTCAACACCCCAAACATTTAATTTTATTAGTTATATCAAGCACCATAAATAGATTGTATTGATTGATAGTGGAAAAACCCACAATTTTGTTCATATGAGAGTGGTCAAGGAAACCCATTTTTGTGTTTTTCCTATGCCTAATTTTCAAATTATGATTTCCAATGGTGGTATGATGAAATGTGGTGGCTGATGTGAAAAAATAAAATTCCAAGTGGGCAAGTATCATCTCAAAATTCACATTTTTTCTATTGAAATGGGTGGTTGCAATGTAGTTCTTGGGGCATAATGGCTACACACTTTGGAACCTATCACCATGGATTTCAAGTATTTGTACATGAGATTCACCAAGGAAGGGTACAAAAATACCCTCAAAAGGATTACATCTAGTTCCCCTAGAATTATCTCCTCTCATCACATGGAGAAGTAAAATAAAGGCCACTCAAGAATTATTACATAGTTCAATGCTATACAATTAGTGGACACCTCCCATAGAAGATTCACCTTGATTTGTAGTTGGTCCTCTCTAAATATCAAAAGGTATTTGGAATTCCCCAAGGCTTAACACCTTCATGAAGGGAGCACTGACAGGCTCTTTAATTACATTTCTAATAAATAGAAAGGAAAGTAATGAGACTATACATTAAATTTGTCAACCCGAGGTTCTGGTTTTATCTGTGAGTTATTGTGCATTGTATATCCATGCTACACTTCCTACTTTCACTAGATTTTCTAATAGGTAGTTGTAGTTTCAATAATCACACTTATAAGTAATGGAATGGACAACCAAACTGTTAGGACCACATATTGTACCCTTTTTGCCCATACTTTTTGCTATTATTTTACCCTTCATCACCTGCATTTTGACTTATACTATCATTTCACCTGATCATTCCAAGGTATACAACGTCCTTTCTCATTATTTTATGCTTAATCCGTTTTACATAATACTTTACATTACTTTTGAACCTAACCATTGATTAGAAGTGCAGAAGTGTCCATATTTGCAGAATAGTATTTCAGACCGATGCTGAAACA
>JZKD02S0367243.1:1683767-1698286 GCA_000966675.3 Picea glauca
GGGGGGGCACCATTAGTTTGTGCATTCTTAGTTTGTTGTACATTCATATTTATCTAACTCTTTCATTTGCAGGTCGCTCATTTAGAATGTTTTTTTAATTACAAATATCTTGCTAACTTTGTCACAGTTGCATATATAATTGTGTTTGAAATCATATACATCTTCTTTTCAGTTTGATCATTTGAAGAACTGTCCATATTCATTAAAAGGTTGTTTATAGATAATTTAACTTGTATTGTGAATATTTTAAGTTAACCCCTGTAGGAATAATCATATCTTTGTGAATACATTTCCAATTTAAGTGTGACGGTGTAATTTCTAATTATGACAAGAGCATGTGTGCAACATATTGATATTCCTTGAATGGAAAAGTTTTCAGTAGATTGTTTAGTTTCCACTTTACATTTTTCTATAGAATTCAGCATTGAATTCATTCCATTTGAAGTAGCCATCATATTTAGATTTCATCATGATATAATTCACCATCGTAGACACAACCATCATATTTAGATATCATCATGATATAATTTGCCATTGTAGACATAGTTCTTCTTCAACAGGATAGTGTGAACTAGATATTATTGTTTACCTTCTTCAATAAGATTAGTGTGAAAACTATATGATGTTGCTTATTTCCCTTATTGTAGAAGTAAAGATGTTTTTCTAGTTTAGTTTTAAAAAGCCATTTTAGAGTAGAATTCACTTAAAGAAATTGTTTTTGGAAAAGATAACTTGTTCTCATTGCATATTCATATATTGTTGTTTATAAGTAGTTCTACATATTAGATAGATTATGGTTTTCTTGAATTTTGTTACATCATCTTTTGAAAATATAATTGTATGTTAAAAACATATTTTTGATCCCTAGGGTATGTTACTCTCCTTTGCTTGTTCAATTCACTTTTTAGTCTTCATTCTAGTACTAGGATTTATTCATAGAACATGATGGTAGGAATACACAAACAATTATCTCATGTTCTATCTTGACTCATACTGTGTTACAACTCAAAGTTTACTTGCCTTAGTCGATAATTTAATCAAGGTAAATTTGGTATATAATTTATTGCCGAGGAGTTGTCCAAAGGTAGAAAACAATTAGGAAGTAGATTATTTTTGAACACTAATGCTAGTTTGGTGGCAAGGGAATGTTAAGACGAGAGGTAAGAACTTATGCATTTGTTATAGCAGGTTCCCCCAAATTATGAGATGTCTAGAAACTTCTCGAGAAGCATGGATAAAACTAAATAGGGTGTTCAAGATACCTATAGTAGAAACTCAAAAGGAGTTAGTTCCGGTGGGGTTACAATGATGGAAATAGGAAGCCTGTTAGAAAACTTTAAAACTGGTATTTTAAGCACAATAGGTTCCCAATTGGACACTTTAAAGATTAAGAAAAAATAGGAGGAAGAGAATGTTGCAATGGGCATATTTTTTCCAAGGTGAAGGAGGAAGCATTACTCAAGGGAATTCCCATTAGATAACATTTTCAGTCTGTGGCTTCTGTACTGAAGATCATCCAATTGAAAAATGCCCATCATTTCTTGGCTTACTAGCCATTTATAAAGTGGGGATTCTGGGGAAACTTCTTATGCACCTAGAATTCCATGGAAACATAGAAGTTAGTCTATGTACCAAGATCCACCACCTCAAGCTCCACCTTATTATCAACAACCACAACAGTGGAACTTACCAAATTGGAAAAATTGGTCTCCATAGTATGATTCACACCATCCTTGGCTACAAGGATGGAGGGAGGACATACCTAGGGAAGCACTCAGATTCCACTTGTTCCTATGCCCACTCATCCTTATCCACAGTTTCCACCAAATATTCAACAACTTTTGTCAAGCATTTTCCCTCCACCCTTACCTCCTATTCCACAACAACCACAGCAATTTCAAAATGCAAATTTCCCAAGACCAACATTGTTACCAGCACAACAAGTGCCTAACCCAAACAATAAACCAACTCAACCTATTCATAATCTTGATTTGCAAACTTTTTTGACATATGTTATTTCTCATATTCCATTACATGAGATTCAACTAAGGTCAAGGAAAATTTTGAATAAACAGAAACCTTCAGTAGTCATCTGTGATGAAAACAAAGATGAAAATCTCGACCAGTTAATGGATGACACTAAATGGGAATATGTTATTATTCCCAAATATCAAGAACAAAATCCTCCTCAAGGTGAATCCTTTCAAACTACAAAAATTCCTCCCTATCCGAAGAGATTAACAATCGAAAAAACAATAATTCGACCAGAATTTGACATTATAAACTAATTAAAAAATATATGTGTCATAATTCCTCTGTTACAAGAAATAAAGGATATCTTGATTCATAGTAAGTTAATTAAGGAACTTTGTATCAAAAATCCAGGTAGATAAAAAAAAAATCCTCCAACAGTGTGTTTGGTAGGAGAATTATCTGAATACATATCAGAGCAGCCTAGGGTCACAAAGTATGCAAATCATGGGAATCCAATAGTAACAATAATCATTAATAATATTCCCATTGAAAACACCCTAATATACCTAGGGGAGGCCATTAATATTATGACTGTCACTACCTTGGAAGAATTACAGTTGAAACGCTTCCGTCGACCTACCCCAACTATTTTGAAATTGGCAGATAAAACGAAATTTATACCTATGGGGATATTGGATGATATCATAGTCACATTAGCATCATGGGAATATCAGGTAGACTTCCTTTTCATTCATTCAAAGGATCTTGCTAAAGGCCATCCTGTTATCTTGGGAAGACCTTGATTAGCTACTGCCAACGAATTCATTGGTTGTCAAGAAGGTGAAATGACTATCCCTAATGGACTTTCTATGAAGAAACTTACGATATATCCACCATCCCAACATTTTATAGAAAATATATAGTGGATTGACTTCCCATATGAGGACGAAAACTGGGAAGAACTCATGTTTCCTAGTTATCACTCCTGGGCACTTTAGGAGAAAATGACAGAGAATGTGTTAAACCAATTCATTTCTGCAATCACCTGTGTTGATTTTCCTCAATATTTCCCTCAATTTGATTATATGTTTGGTGAAGAATTTCAAGAACATTTGGATCCATCAACTCTTTCTTCAACATATTTTATCTTTGAAATAGATGAATCTATCGAATCCTATACCATGCCTTATGAGATTAGTCCTAGCAAATTTCTACATATCAATTCAGTACTAGATGCAGATCAACAAAAGAAATTAGTGAACGTCCTTAAGGACCAATCAAGAGAATTTTCTTTGGAATATACTGATATGCGGGGTATACACCCTGACACATGTATCTATCATATATATACCCAAGAAGAAGTAACACATGTTAGGAAACCTCGGAGAAGGATGAATCTAGCACTAAAATATATAGTGAAGGAGGAAATACATAAACTACTGAATTTTGATTTTATTTATCCAATTTCTGATAGAAAATGGATATCCCCGCTTGTAGTGGTTCCAAACAAAGTAACCAGAAAATGGATAATTTGTGTTGACTTTCGGGAACTTAATAAGGCCACTCTTAAGGATTATTTTCATCTTCCATTCATTGGCCAAGTCCTAGATACTTTGTCAGGGAAGCGATACTTTTCCTTCCTTGATGGATATAGTGGATATAATCAAATTATAATAGCACCCAAGGATCAATAAAAGACTACTTTCACTTGTCCTTGGGGCACTTATGCTTATAGGGTCCTACCATTTTGTTTGTGTAACGCTTCTACCACCTTCCAGTGAGCAATATTAGGGATATTTTATGATCTCATTCATGACTATGTGGAAGTGTATATGGATGATTTTACAGTATATGGTAACACTTTTCAATAATCCCTAGATAACCTGAGAAAAGTTCTGATCATATGTCAAGAGATGAATTTTTCCTTAAGTCATGAGAAGTGTAAAATGTTATTGACTAAAGGAGTAATATTAGGGCATCATGTTTCATCTGAGGGGATTAAAGTGGATCCTACAAAGATTGAGGTAATTTCAAAACTCTCACTTCCAAAGAATCCAAAGGAGGTGAGAATATTTCTTGGACATGTCAATTACTACCGGTGATTCATCGAAAATTTTATGAAAATTTTCGCACCAATGTTCCAATTTCTCACAAAAGATGTTGGCTTTCTTTGGACTGACCATTTTCAAACTGCCTTTGAAAACTTAAAAGACAAATTATATGTGGCACCATTTCTTAGAGGACCCAATTGGACCCTTACATTTCATATACTTATCGATTCCTCTGATACTATAATAGGAGGAGTGTTAGGGAAAAAATAAGACCAACATTTTTATGCCATTTACTTTGTAAGTAAAAACTTGACCCATGTTGACAAGAACTATACAGTCATTGAGAAAGAATTCTTAGCAGTCGTCCATGCCATTAACAAGTTTCTCCATTATATTACAAGATATGAGGTTTTTGTACATACAAATCACTCTGCCATTAGATTTCCTATGAACAAACCTATTACCAATGGTCGAGTAACTATGTGGCTCCTTTTATTGCAAGAATTTAATATCACTGTCATTGACCAACCGGGAAAAGAGAACTTAGTAGATGACTTTCTCTCTCGCATTAATCATGGATATGATGTTGTTCCTATTGATGATAGTTTTCTAGATGAGCATCTATTTTCCATCTCTATAAACATTCCATTGTTTGCATATATGGAAAATTATTTATCCACTAGAAAATTACCATCTCATTTGTCACCTCATGAAAAGCGTCGAATTATAAAAAAAAGTGCTAACTACTCATGGGTTTGCCATGACCTTTTCCATACTGGACCAGATTTGATCATTCGTAGATGTATCCAAGAAGATGAGATAGAAAAAATCCTACAAAATTGCCATGATGGACCATGTGGTGGTCATTTTTATGATAAACGTGCAACATACAAGGTTTTACATTCAAGATACTTTTGGCTTAGCATTTTTAAAGATGCTGCCAAATATGTACAAAGTTGTGATAGTTGTCAGAGGATAGGAAAACCGACATTAGCCTATGGAATTCCTTTACATACCCAGGTTATGATTGAACCTTTTAATAAATGGGCCCTTTATTTCATAGGACCAATTTCCCCCATGTCTCATAAAAATAATTATATTATTGTTTGCACAGATTATGTCACTAAGTGGGTAGAGGAAAAAGCCTTGTTTAGGGCTACTAAAAAATGTGTTGTTGAGTTTATTTATGAAGATATTTTTACCCTCTTTGGTGTTCCTCGTGATATTGTCACAGACTAGGGTACACAATTTACTTCTAAGCTGATAGAGGGATTAACAGAAAAATATGGGATAAAACATCGTAAGGCCTCTCCATACCACCCAAGCTAATGGTCAAGTGGAATCAACAAACAAAGTATTGGAAACTATCTTGACTAAAACTTTCCAACTAAACCATATATATTGGGTTGATAGACGTCCTTAGGCTTTGCGGGCATATCGCACCACATGGAGAAACACCACTAGACATACCCCATATGAGCTGGTTTACGGAAAACAAGTACTCTTACATATTGAATTCCAAGTAATAACCTTTCATATTGTTGCACAATTGGGAATAGATATAGATGAAGCACAAAAACAACGAGTCCTACAACTGAATGAATTAGATGAAATTAGAAAGGAAGTTATCCAAAGGATGATCTTAGCTTAAAACCAACGAAGCAAATGACATGATAAATTAATTAAAAAGAAGCAATTTCAATGTAGAGATTGGGCTCTATTGTTTGATTCAAGGTTTAAAAATTTTAAAGGTAAACTTACCACTTGATGGTTAGGTCCTTATGAAGTGGTTACCATGTTTGATAATGGGGTTCTGAAAATAAAGACAATTGATGATGAACATGTCTCTTTTGTAGTAAATGGGAATAGACTTAAACTTTACCATAAACATGTTTCTAAAGAAGACGTTTTTCAATTCATGTCAGGCGACAAGGCACTGGAATTGGTAGATGGGGAAGTTTCTTCTCCTTCTCCCTGTTCTTGAAATACTTTGTTTCTCTGTTGTACATATGTAAATATTCTTCGGTGAATTTTTTGGCAAACAGTTTTAGAAGTTTTGTAGGTATTCACAAATGAACAATTTCAAGAAAATGAAGAAAAAGGGAAGTATTTCACTTCAAAAGAAGATGTTATTGTACTTAAATTTGATCATCTTATTGAATATTATTTGAGTAATGAATACTTTTATCATGATTAAAAACTGTTTGTTCTAATTAGTCATTTTTAGTTTTTTTTTGACAAGAATTCTATCTTCTTTTCAACCTAGATTTCCAGGGAATCTTTTATAACAGTTTCTCATAGTCCTCAACCACCAAAAAATATACTAAAATAAAGTTTCATTGATCTCATCAAACCTATAGGATACTAGTACAATCCATCCAGATCTTTGAGTAGGTGAGTAGAGTATTTTTATAAAAGAGTAGAAAGAAGGTCTAATTGACAATTAGCCATGGAAACATCAATTTAACTTCAATAGAAGAAGGTGAGTAGGGAATACAAATACATTTTATTTTTATTTTCCAATGGTTCCATCCACTACACATTAAAATTCTCAATTGTTCCATATCTTCAGATTGGTTATACTCACTTAAGTATCCATTACATCAAGACAATCTATAAAGGTAATATATATAAAAGAAAAAATCATCCTGTAACCCATATACCATCCCAGTCCATAAAAAAAGGTTTTCAGAGCTACCTCCCCATCTTCTTACAAAAATAAACATTCATATACAAATATTAAATGTGAGGGTAAGGACTAGTCTCTTCTGTAAAAAGGGTGTAAGAGGATAACCCGTCGAGATACTGAACAAGCCTGTTGGCGGCAGGTACCGACCTATGGTATGAATAGGTAAACCCATCGGAGTACTCAATAGGGTTGTTGGAAGAGAGTAATTATACCTGGAGAGGATGGTGATTTAAAAAATAATAAGTAATAAGTCCTTGATTTTAAAACTTGTCTTGATGTATGGCACTACTTGTGGGCATGAATGAAAGGGAGTATGCATGGTTAAGTAAAGGTAAATGAACTTCATTCACTTTTCATTGGGGGATAACCTGAAGATGATATTAAGGCCCTCTTGTTTATTTCTTCTTGACTATATGTAAGATGTTTTGTCTTACAGGTGGGGCCATGATATTAACCATTTTTCTAGGCTAACATGTGAAATTTACCTATACACTTGGAAGCTATAAATAACAGGATCTTGGAAGGATTGACTAGTTTCCTATATGATTAATTTGGGAAATGATACTATTGTTAGGAGGGAATGGATTTCTTGAGCCAAAATTTGTTCATTTGTTTATGAAGTCTATATGAAAAGGCTATATGATTTCTTCCATGAAAATATATACCGTGAAACCACTCTTTTTTACAACATTTATCAAGTTGTATATGCCATCAATTGTTAAAAGTTGCATATCATGATGATGAAAGATGATCAATTATATACTATTTTAGTAATATCATAACTTCTTTTTTCGTGTGTAGATGGCAAGCTTGGTACTTCATCACAATTTTGGTTTCTGGACCTCTTCTCATGACCAATAAAAGGGAGAACTAATCAAAGAAATTTTACATATTGATTGTTCCAAGAGAGGGGGGGATGTTCATAAATCAATAGTTATGTTATGTCTAGTCATAAACTTCCTTCTCCACTACAGAGATTGGAGCTTGGATAAGAAACTAACACCTCTTTTATCAAGAATTCTCTGTTGCAGTTATATTTCAATAAAAGAAATCAGAATGGATACTCCAATTGAAACCATCCTCTCATCCACTTTGGCAGATAAGAGCCTTACAATCTAGTGACTTTGGAAATTACAGGCTTACTGTTGACTGTTGTGTAATTTTCAAACCCGATGAAGTGTTGGATGTAGTTTCGGATGAGGTGTCAGATGGAGTGTTGGATGAGGTACTATAACAAATATTGTAAATTGTAAGGTTAATTTGAAATGATTCAAGTAAAAATCAACTGGAATCCAACTTAGAAATTGGTTTAACATATGTTGTTTAACATATATAAATTCATATCAAATGGTTTAACATATAAAATTTAACATATTCAAGTTACTTTATGCAAGATAAATATTTTGATCATAATGTCCAAGTCTTTGACTTGGAAATTGATCCAATCATCATTTCGAGTAGTAACAATTTTGAAGGTGGCATGCATAATCATTAATTATGGCGTTTGTTTCTCATTAATCCCAAGTAAAACCCGTGATTTCGAGCACTTGCTCACATTTCCAATTTAGGGAAACAAAGTACTTTGTATTTCCTATGTTTTTCCTTTGTTTTACTCTGTTTTTTCCTTGCCACCATGTTGAATCACCATGAACCATCCTCATATGTCGAATTGTTAACTATCCCTAATTTCACAACCTGCAGAGAAATATTTCTCCACGCGGGATGGGGGGAATTCCTTGCCAGTTTGCAGGGGCACGACGATGATGTTTCCCTCCTGTTCTTCCTCAGGCTCGATGGAAATATTTCTCACATTGGGTCACTTATTTTTCCATTGTCTGAGGAGTCTATTGTTTTTTCCACAAAACTCCCACGATTTGGAGACAGATGGTTCAAGGATTACCAACTCCCACGACAGAGTTATAATCGAGTTTTTAAACCAGAATATTGGGTCATTTCTGGGGCTAAGGGTTACTCCAAGGGATGGATTAGAGATGAATTTATTAACCCTCTGGTCATCATTACCAGATTAGTCACTTGTGAGGGTAAGTATTCCACCTTCAAGGATTGTCAATTTCGCCTCTTGGCTCACTTCCAGTTTGGTAAACCTTTGAATTTTTCATTTTAATTTTTAAAGAGTCTTGAGAAAATGTCATCACAGGTTCATAAGAATGTGACAAACCCTAGACATATCCTATTCTATCATGGCCTTATCAAACTCATGGTTGTCTTGGAATTGAGTAAACAAGACAGAACCTAGGATGATTTCCTTTACCAGTTTTTGAACCCTCACTTGACAGTTAAAACCACAAAAAAATCAATTGATTTCAAGACTGCTAATCCATCTCACTCTCACCCTACTAATTCATAAATCCATCCAATTAATCCTACTCCCACATATTATAAGAATCCTAAGAAGCCTATTGTTGATCCTCAATCGTCATCAACTCCTATTGACTCTAAACAAAAGAAGTTGAAGGACTCTTTTCACCATTATTTTCCTCCAATTCCTACAAAGAGGTGAGGTGCTAACAAGTTCAAAAGACAACCATCTTGTAGGTGCACTCAAAGTATGGTTGGAAAGTTCAATAAAAAGCCTCCAATTACCTCAGACCCTATTCAATTATTCTCTGATCATGAGAGTCCTCACAAGAATCTTAGAAAAGACTCTATAGGAGATTATAATCCTTCAAAAGAAGCTAAATTTAAAATTGTCATTCCTAGTCTTCCCCAAGAGGCCACCATCACACCTTCTCCTCGAATTCATAAACCTTCTACAAAGTGTGACATGCCTTCCACATCCACTGATAAGCCTAAGCCTTATGAGAAGTTTGCTCAATTCCTAATTGTTGAACAGTTACACAATAAATTGCTTGGCTGACCCAACGTCTTGGAGAATATGAAACATTGGATCGTCATCCACACCATGAAATTTTTTTCCTACAAGCCAATGTGAATTCTCTACAGTGTTTGGTTGACGATATGACTACTACCAATCACAATTTAAGAATGAAGTTGAAGCATCGGAAGAGGCCTAAGAAGAAGTCTCCAGGACACAAGGAAGAAGCCCCTAAAGATTAATCCATCTCATATATCAATATTAGGTCACTCCCTCAGGGGTATAGTTATTTTTTGGCAATCCATTTTTCTTTGCAGAGGGACCTGCAAAACCTCAGGAGTGGCAGAGATTTTGACCCCATGTTTTGCCTACTTTTTGCCTACTATAAGTCTCTTTTTGTACATAATGATCATGAATTGTTTATATCCATTTCCTTTCTTGAGCTTAATATCATGTTATTTTCATCAAATCGATATGGGATATGAATGAGGTATGTGTTGAATTCATTTGATAGCTTATTACCAGATTTATGGTTAATTAAATGGATGTAATTGCTTACTATTTGTTATATTGATTAAATAGGAAAAAATGTGATCAAGAACTTCATCCGGTCCTTCATCCGGCAGCCTAAATGTTCAGTAGACAGATCCAGACCTCCATCCAGCCCTTATTACGTAACTTGGAGTGCAACATATTTGGTCGTTAGCATACTTGCAGGCATTTTCAGGCAAAACTAGAACATGGGTTTTTTACCCATTGTCGCCCTCTTTCTATGGATCCTATTGTATTTTGATTTAGACAATTAAATCTAGCTCCTATATTCGAGCTACGATTTTAAGACTCATTTCCTATTAATAGAATAGTTAAGCAATTTTCTGGTTTGGAGAGAGGGTCGACACTTTTAGTGGTCGAACTCTCAGACTCTATATATACCTGAAGCCACAGAACACAAGTGTGTGTCTATAATGAGATAATTGTCATACTTTTGAAATACTTATCATTGTTATATACATATTTCTATTTTTTTATGAAATCCAAGTTGATCTGCTAAATTGTGATTGTTCTTTAAGATGGAGTATGACTACTTCGGGGGCCCACCAGTATTTTGTGCATTCTTAGTTTGTTGTACATTCAAATTTATCTAAATATTTCATTTGCAAGTTGCTCGTTCATATTATTTTGTTAATTACAGATATCTTTTTAACTATGTCAAAACTGCATATATAATTATGTTTAAAAGCATATGCATCTTCTTTGTAGGTTAATCATTTGAAGAACTATGCATATTCATTAAAAGGTTGTTTATAGCTTATTTAACTTGTATTGTGAATATTTTAATTTAACCCCGACAGGACTAATAATATCTTTTTGAATACATTTCTAGTTTAAGTGTGAGAGTGTAATTTCTTATTCTGACAAGAGCATGTGCACAACATATTGATATTCCTTGAATGGAAAAGTTTTCAATAGATTGTTTAGTTTCCACTTTACATTTGTCTATATAATTCAGTGTTGAATTCATTCCATTTGAATTAGCCATTGTATTTAGATGTCATCGTGATATAATTTGCCATTGTAGACACAACCATCATATTTAGATATCATCATGATATAATTCACCATCGTAGACATAGATAGATGATGTTATTTTTCTTCTTCAGTAGGATAGTGTGAACTAGATAATATTTTTTACCTTCTTCAATAAGATTAGTGTGAAAACTAGATAATTTTTCTTATTTCCCTTATTGTAGAAGTAAACATGATTTTGTAGTTTAGTTTTAAAAATCCATTTTAGAGTAGAATTCACTTAAAGTAATTGTTTTTGGAAAAGATAACTTGCTCTCAATGCATATTTATAGATTGTTGTTTATAAGTAGTTCTACATATTAGAAATATTCTTGTTTACTTGAAGTCCATTACATCATATTTTGAAAATAGAATTGTAGGTTGACATCATAGTTCTGATCCATAGGGTAGATTACTCTCGTTTTCTTGTTCAATTCACTTTCCAGACTTCATTCCAATACTAGGATTTATTCATAGAACATGATGGTAGGAATACACAAACAATTAGCTCCTGTTATATCTAGACTCATACTTTGTTACAACTCGAAGTTTACTTTCCCTAGTCGATAATTTAATCAAGGGAAATTAGGTATATAATTTACCCATCATGCTCTTTTCTAGGTGTTGACATGTATCTTCTCAACACTCCCACTGCATCGACAATGTCTAGTCGAATGCAAACCATTTCATACATCAGAATACCAACATCACTTGCATAAAGAACACGTGGCTTGTCCTTTGTTTCTTCTTGTGTCTTCATAAATCATTCAACACTTAGCCTTGCTCCCATAGGAATTGGCACCTTTACAGGTTTGCAACCTCGCATGTTTAAACGCTTGAAAATTGTTTCAATATATTTATTTTGGTTCAACCAAATATTTCTAACTTCCTAATCTATCTTAAAATACATTCCTAGAATGAAGTTCACTGCACCAAGATCCTTCATGTCGAACTTGGAGGATATATTCTTGTTCACCTCCTTTATTGCATCCATGTTATTTCCAATTATCAACATGTCGTTGACATACATTGTCACATATATGAAATTCCCACCTTCTTCCTTGGAATATATACAGTGATCAAACTCACTTCTCACAAATCCCAAATTAAGGATGTATGTGTCGAAATTTTGATACCACATCCTTGGTGATTGCTTTAAATTGTAAAGGGATATTTTCAATTTTCACACTAGCTCTTTGTTAGGACCACACAATGTACTTTTTTTGCCATTCTTTTTGCCATTATTATACCCTTGATCACCTGTATTTAGTATCATATTATCACTTCATCTGATCACTCCAAGGTATACAACGTCCTTTCTCATTACTATATGTTTAATTTATTTTGCATGACATTTTACATTACTCTCGTACTTAACCATTGATTAGAAGTGCATAAGTGTCCATATTTGCAGAATAGTATTCAAGGCCGATGCTGAAACACAGAACTATCCAAAGTCGTTGTTGTACTGATGCTGAAACACGAAAGATGTTACACAACCGAGGACGCATATGCTGAAACACGGAGCTGCTACACAGTCTAAGGTCGCATATGCCGAAACACGGAGCGGCTACATAGTTCAAGGATGCAGATGCTGAAACACGGAGCTGTCACTTTGTTCAAGAAGTCCAGATGCTGAAACATGAAGGACCGCCATGATGTTGAAACACGAGCCGTGACAATTAGCAGTCAAAGCCAACACAGTCAAGGGCGCAATTCACGTGGCTGAAACAGCCCGTGAATTGCGATGCTAAAACAACATCAGCAGCTATGAGAAGAAGCTGTTACACCAGCTGTAACAACAATACCTCATTCAGTTCCTGTATTAGCATTCGGTTGCGTGAGAATAGGACATCCTATGCTGATTTAGAAAGCAGATACGATTTAGCGTAGGATTTAGATATGCTTTGTAATGATTGTATCGAAGGGATTTCCCTGTCAAATTCAGGAGAAATCACCATTCAAAAAATCCAAGTTTTGATGTATTGAAGGACTTCAGAGAAGCGGGACACATTCTGTACTTCCAATCTGTAATGTGATATTTCAACAGATGAANTTACTCTCGTACTTAACCATTGATTAGAAGTGCATAAGTGTCCATATTTGCAGAATAGTATTCAAGGCCGATGTTGAAACACAGAACTGTCCAAAGTCGTTGTTGTACTGATGCTGAAAAACGAGCTGTTACACAACCGAGGACGCATATGCTGAAACACGGAGCTGCTACACAGTCTAAGGTCGCATATGCCAAAACACGGAGCGGCTACATAGTTCAAGGATGTTGATGTTGAAACACGGAGCTGTCACTCCGTTCAGAAGTCCAGATGTTGAAACTCGGAGGACCGCCACGATGCTGAAACACGAGCCGTGACAATTAGCAGTCAAAGCCGACACAGTCAAGGGCGCAATTCACGTGGCTGAAACAGCCCGTGAATTGCGATGCTAAAACAGCATCAACACCTATGAGAAGAAGCTGTTACACCAGCTATAACAGCAATACCTCGTTCAGTTCCTGTATTAGCATTCGGTTGCGTGAGAATAGGACATCCTATGCTGATTTAGAAAGAAGATCTGATTTAGCGTAGGATTCAAATATGCTTTGAAATGATTGTATCGAAGGGATTTCCCCTTTAAATTCAGGAGAAATCACCATTCGAGGGATCCAAGTTTTGAGGTATTGAAGGACTTCAGAGAAGCGGGACACATTTTGTACTTCCAATCTGTAATGTGATATTTCAAAAGATGAATATAAGACTGCTCTGATTATTCATTTCTAAGCTTTCCCGTTTCAGGGGAATCTTGTGAGAAGGGAGGGCCCACCTTCATCACAAGATTCACCCTTTAGTTAGAAGTGTGTGTTGTTTAATTTATGCTTATATTTTGTTTGACTGTCGTTTGTTGAAACACCGTTTGAATGAATTTCGCTTTGCTGAAACACTATTGATTTTGTCTTAGTTAATGAATGGAAATTGTAATTCTTTTTACCAGCAATCTTGTGTGGTGATTTTTTAAGATTAGCAGAGAATTGGTTAAAAGGTCTCTGCTCAGACAGAAAGGGATCGGGACATCATACCCTCTGTAGAATTTGCTTAATGCTGCAAGCGTGCTAGCAGAGATTTGGTTAACGTGTCCCTGCTCAGACAGAAAGGGACTACAATACCTTGTCTCCTGTAGATCTCTTTTACCCCTGCAAGCGTGCTAGCCAGAGATTTGGTTAAGGTATCCCTGCTCAGACAGAAAGGGACTACAACACCTTGTCTCCTGTAGATCTCTTTTACCCCTGCAAGTGTGCTAGCCAGAGATTTGGTTAAGGTATCCCTGCTCAGACAGAAAGGGACTACAACACCTTGTCTTCTGTAGGTTTCATTTACCTATGCAAGTGTGTTAGCCAGGGATTGGATTA
>JZKD02S0367243.1:1698296-1718997 GCA_000966675.3 Picea glauca
AATTGAGCATATATAGTGCGTGGCTATCTTTGAAACAAAAGACTTCCCTGGGTTGATAATTTATGTTTCACTTGGTTGTTTGAAATTAATTAAGCAATTATAGTGACCAACACTCTTTCTTACCCTTTACTACAAATCCTTTAGGATGTTTCATGTATATTTGTTCTTCCAGGTCCCCATTTAGGAATATTTTCTTCACATCCATCTACTCTATTTCAAGATCAAATGATACAACTAGAGACATTAGTACTATAATGTAATTTAATTTGGAAATAGGGGGAAAATATCACCGAAGTTGACTCCTTTGAATTGGGAATATTCTTTCTCTACCAGTCGATCTTTGAATTTATTGACTTGACATGTTTCATTTATATTTTTCTTAAATACCCAATTACTCTCATCGGGATTTCTTCCACTACGAAATTCAACAAAATCCCACATCTCATTCTTATGCAAGGCTTCCATCTCTTTGATCATGGTGTCCTTCCAGAGTTTACCCTTTGTCGATTCTAATTCCTCCCTGACTAACTTGGGATCCTCATTAGTGGAAGTTAACACAAATGAAGAATGAAATTCGGACAGATTGTATGTTTCGATTGGTTTTATTACATGTTTATACCTCCTTACATATAGGGTTAGTTGTTCCACCTCTTCATATGATTTAGTCGAATCATCTGAACCATCTTCTTCGCTCCTCAGTTCAAACCTCACCTTACTTATATTTTTCTATGTTTGAACCACTTTAGACTCGGACTTCCCTCCAAATTCTCTGAAGACAACATCTCGGTTGTACATTGTTCTCCTTGATGCAAGATACTAGAGTTTATATCCTTTCATTTCTTCTTTGTATCCAATGAAAATACACTTGACTCCCTTATTTTCCAACTTGCTCCTCTTTTCCTTCAGAACATTCACAAATGCATCATGACCAAATACTTTGAGATGTGAAAGTGAAGGATTCTTACCAAACCATACCTCATGTCAAGTCAAGTCAACTAGAGCCAACGAAGGAGACATATTCACAAAATATTTTGTAGCATCGATTGTTTCTACCCAGAATTCTTGTGCTATCCCAACACCATTGAGCATGCTCCTTTCCTTGTCCATCAATGTTCTATTCATTCTTTCAACAACTCTTTTTTTCTATGGGGTATATGGTGTAGTATTTTGTTGTACTATGTCGCACTTCTTGTAGAACTGCTAAAACTTCTTTCCACATAATTCACCGCCATTGTTGGTTATTATCACCTTAATATTGTTATCTGTATGGTTTTCCACAAGAGATTTAAAATCTTTGAATTTCTTGAAAACCTTTGATTTATTCCTCACAAAATATATCCATGTCTTCCTAGAAAAATCGTCTATGAAGGAGACATAATATGAGGATCCACCAAGTGAAGGGACTATTATAGGCCCAAGCACATCCCTATGAACCAATTCTAGAATCCCCTTTTCCCTTGTTTCTTCAGATGGGAACCTCACCAAATTTGTTTTCCATATTTAAAATGTTCATAAAAATTGGCTTCTAAATTACATTCAGGAAGACCTTCGACTATACCTTTGTTTTTCATAGCTCGAAGTCCTTTTTCTCCAATGCATCCCATCCTCTTGTGCCATAACATGGTCGGGTCGATGTGATGAGTACTTTTCAAGTTGGTTTGGATTGACTCAGTCCAATATGATTCGATTCAGGTCAAATTCGATTCTACTTTAGGAACAATAATGTTGTTGCATCTAGTCAAGTAGACATTCCCTAAAAAATTGTATAGGTTTCCAATATGAACTCCTTTCATTAATACCATTTCACCCCTGAACATTTTGAGCATATCCTTCTAAAATAGAGTGTGCACTCCTGCATCACTCATCTTTCTAAAATAAATCAAGTTTCTTTCCAAACCTGTGATATGTAGCACACCAGGAAGGGTTCTACTCCTCCCATCCTGCAGTATTAGTTAGAATATTCCCCATCCAACAATTTTGGTTGTTGATTCATCCCCCAAGAAAACATATCCTCCTTCATATCTCTCATATTCAAAAAATCATTCTCTGTGAGGTTTCATATGATAGGATGCTCATAAGTCAATCAACCAAACATGTTGATCTGACTATCTACTGGTCGATGTCATATACACATCACCTAATTTATTTTAAGTGGTATTTTTGTTAGTTGATTGCTTCTCATCAGATTGTGTACTAACTTATATCACCTTTGACTTGCAATCCTTTTTATAATTCCCAACTTTAGTAGATTTCCATCATCTTCTCATCTATTGAATTGGGGATTTGGATCTACTCTTTGAATTAAAATTTCTATTGGATAATTTTCCTTTATCTCTATTAACCACTCGACCTCTCACCATTAAATCATATTTGGTCTATCCTTCCATGTTCTTATGTATCATTTATTCTAACAGTAGAGATGAAACCACATCTTCTAGAACTAATGTGGTTTAATTACTCCCTGTAGCCATGACTAAGCTATCCCAGGAGCCTGGAAAAGAACATAATAGGCTAATACATTTCTCCTCCTCAATGATTTTGATATCTACAGATGATAACTGATTTGTTATCATATTGAATGCATTCAAATGCTTAGTTACCAAATTTCCATCACTCATCCTCAAAATATATAGTTTCTTTCTAATAAACAACTTATTTACCAAGGATTTTGACTGGTACACGCTCCCCAAATTGTCCCACATTTTATTGGCAAAGTATTCACCTGATACATTCAATAACACCAAATACATAGTCGAATCATACTCCTTTCCATTCTTTCAAGTTTTTCTCATTCTTCCCTTGACATACCTATCGGAATGGTACCCATTGTTCTCGATCTACAAGGATATATTAAATTTTAAGCTTTCAAAGCTCGAAATTATATCCCTTGAATTTTTCAATCTCTATTCTCGAACTACTTTCGATTCTTGCAAGCACAACTTTAAATATCTTTGAATTACAACTCTTACTAGACCTAGGGTTTAGCTCAGATCCAATATTTTCAAAGCAAGATTTGATACCACATGTTAGGAAATGTACTTCCATTCTAAACCTAATAGAAGAGAGGAAGAAGTATTTAATCTAGACAATAAATGACAAAGAAAACACATAGGACATAGATATTTTTCCCTCAAAACCCAAATGGGAAAACAATCATTCCTTGATCATATTGTTTTTTTCTTGTCTTATTCATTCAAAATAAAAGGTTACATGTCTAACCTTGGTCTACACCTAAGACACAATCAACATCATACCCTCTTTCTTGCACAAGAACAACTTGGCATCCAATTCAACTTACATCTACATGACCAACAACTTATAAAATATTCATCCAAATATTATTGATTAGCTTCCTTATTTATAGGATTTACAGTATGAATAACCCTAAATAAAGGCACCCAAAAATGGTTATAGATCCATGTATATTATTGGCTACAAATCCCATGAACCTTGGGATTCCGTTATAGTCATCTACTAGTCGACCTCCATTTGGAATTTAGTTATTTACCATGCGACCTTCTAACAACCTCTTATTGGTTGAACTCTTCAACTTGTTGTTAATGACTTCAACTTCAAATTTTCCCGATCGATCACTTTGGCCTTCAACATTCAACTTTTAGTCGATCCACCTCGACTAGAATTTCACTATAAAGAATAAAAAAACCCAACACTTTCATCTCATTTCCCATGACAACAAATATGTGACCATGTCTTCAAGAATTAATGTGGTCAAATTACTCCCTATATCCACGACTAAGATATCCTAGGAGTCTGGTAAAGAACACAACATACTAATACATTTCTCCTTCTCGATGATTTTAGTATCAACAAACAATAATTGACTTGTTATAGTATTGCATGCATTCAGGTTCTCGGTTACTAAGATCCCATAAATCATCCTTAGAATATATAGTTTCTTCTGAAGAAAAAACTTTTTACCAAGGATTTTGACTGGTACAAGCTTCCCAACTTGTCCCACAGTTTATTTGCAGAGTCTTCACCTAAGACATTCAACAATACCAAATCTACAAGACAAAGCCAAATCAAACTCCTTTCCCTTCTCTTAAGTTTCTCCCATTCTTCCCTCTACATAACCATCATAATGGTTACTAGGCTTAGGACTGATCACTGTTCTCAATCTACATCGAGATATTCCATATTAAGCTTCCAAATCTCAAAATTTTGGCCATTGAATTTTTCAATCTCTAACCTCAAACATCTTTCCATCCTTTCAAGCACAACTTTAAATATCACTAACTTACAACTCCCACTAGACATAGGTTTAGCTCATATCCAAGATCTTCTTAAACTTTCTCTAATATGAATTATACAAAGAAAAAAATATACTTTGATACCACTTGTTGGGAAAACTAACCCTTACACTAAACCAACCAGGAAAGCGAAGATAGATACAAGAATGAAATAAATGACAATTACACAAAGTACACAAATATTTTGTTGGATAAATTTCTATTTTCGACACACTAGTTCAGTGGGAGTTAACTGACTAGTTCTATTTTAGACTTTCTATTTTTACCATCACTATTATGCATGCATGCATTCCTAAGAAAATCTATCTGCTTGATTGCTTTTATTAATTATGGAATGATTGTCCCTATTTATGAGTGTATTCAACTCATTCATTGTATCATATTGATCATGATCTATGTATCAATCATCATCTCATTGAAGTAGTGTGAATATATTTTCTCATTCTACCATATTGAATCTCTCTTCCTTTCTTGATAAGATTTGTTTGTACTTTGTTTAGCTAGATCTCCTATGCAGGTTTCCATCAAACACTGACATGGTATTAGAGCTATGTTTCTTGGAGCAAGCCAGACAAGCCAAAGAATAAGGAAAATCGAGGTTTGAGTGAGCTAAATCTGTGGTCATAACTTTCAGCAATTATTCCTCCCAAAATATTACGTTTTGGAGGAAACGGCTCACTTGGAAACTAAATCATCTCATTTTGGAAGTGGGTTTTCAACCGTTTGGCGAGATTCCTTACCGTTTTCTCAGAAAATTGAGAGTAAATTTTTAGGGGTTCTTAGAAACAGTGGGAGAGATGGATATGACAACTATTATATAGTCAAACTTGGTGGTAATCCTCACACCATACAATTATTTTGATTGGAAGCCCAAGGAAGAATTCCAACTCAGAAGGAAAGGATTGTATAATTTGATGATGGCGACAGAAACAGAACCTACGTCAGCAATTGAGAAGATAAGATGGGTGAACTGTAAGGATGAAGCCACAGGAATACTTCTTGAGTTAATCTCCATTGGTTTTTTGGTTTCATGTTGCCACATGAAAGACTCCAAACGAGATCTAGACCACCTTGGAAGTACTATTTGGAAAGCAGGATGAGATGCGAGGTCATATGCTTGAGGTAGAGTTGAATACCTTAGACCCTAAAAGTTTTGATAATATACAAGATTTTTTTACTAAATTTAAATCTTTTCTATTAAGCTTGGGTGAATGTGGTATTGATAAGTCTACACAAGAGAAACAACTTATTCTAACAATCTTGGCTAAGATAGGACCAAAATACATTGTATATGTCTCCAATTTCCATCCTGGCAGATGTCTTTTTGGAACAAATTGGAAAATGCCTACGTTGGCTCGGTTCATTGAGTCTCTTACACAAGATTAGACAAAACTCATACAAATGGGCCTCATGAAATATCCCAAAGCACATGCACTCACCATGCATGATGGAAAAGAGTCATCCAAACATAACGAGAAGGAGGGATATTCCAAACCCTTCAACGATTCTTCAAGTTCCAAAGACTCTTCAGATTCCAAGAAGAAGAAGAAGAAGTGAAAGTAGTGCACTTACTACAATAAACTGAATCATGAAGAATCCACATGCATGAAGAAATAGATCGATCTTATGGCACAGGCACTTCAGCAGAACAACCTTGGAAAATTCATTCCAGAGGGAGTCAAGAAGAAGAAGAAAGAAGATCCTTCTCCTAAGAAAGGTAATCATCATGATCTGGTTGCAATTAATTCCTCATCTAATTCAGGGATTATAGATTATGGTGCATCCCATCATATGGAAGTGAAATAAGAAGTTTTCTCTTCCTTGAGTCCATGCTCAAAGACCTCCTATTCTCATGGGGGATGATACTCCAGTAGCAGTAGCAAAATAAGGGAGAGTGGAACTCCACAATGGAAGTTTTGAGAATGTTTTACATGTTCCAAATCTTTTTATGAATCTTCTCTCAGTTTATCAAATCGCTCAGAAAGGTAAAAAGGTTGAATTTACATCGAATTCAGTTTCAGTAATTAACATGCATGAAAATTCCATCATTGCAATTGGTGAGGTGGATCACAAGTCAAGGTTGTATAAATTCACTAAGTTTTCTGATGATGACTCCTCTATTCTACTTACACATAAGGAGAGTACTTTTCATGCACCTCCAGTGCAACATGCATATACTCTTGTTCTTCCATCAGTTTCATAAATAATAGATGATTCCATACACTCAGATTCTGTGTATGGAAATAAGTAGGTAGTACAACCAGATAAGAAGTCAGTATCGAAACTTCAGCAGATGCCCAATAAGGCACAAACCACACTTCAGGCAACAAGAAAATTTGCAGGGAATTCATTGGATTCAAGGATGACTCGATCTCAGCATGAGGATCCTTCTCATGCACTTTTAGCTTCAGAACCTACGATGCCCATGCATTGCTATATGGTTCAATCTACTGATCCACAGAACTACAATAGGGTTGTGGGAAATACATTATGGCAAGTAGCCATGCAGAAGCAGTATGACTCACTCCTACAAAACCAAACTTGGAATTTGGTTCTATGTCCACCAGAAAGGAATATTTTCAGGTGTAGATGGGTCCACATGATGAAGAGGTACAAGGCCCAATAGGTTTCCAAATGACTTCATCAAATCCATAAATATTTATACATCTTCACAAAGACTTTTAGTGAGCAGAAGTTTTATAATTTATGGGATCATCTTGTAGTGAAGAACACAGTTTTCTAACAACTTTTATTTTCTTCTTTTGATACATTATCTTTTGAAGGGGGGTTTTGTTCCCATGTGGTTTTCCCTCTTTTCTCAATTTTATTCAGTGTTCATTAGTTGCATTGTACATGAGTACCTAAAATGGCCTAGTAGTCAGGACTCATTGTTTACTCCATAGTGATGTTCAGGGGGGGTGTCAGAGAAATTTCTATTTTCGACACACTAGTTCAGTGGGAGTTAATTGACTAGTTCTATTTTAGACTTTCTATTTTTACCATCATTATTATGCATGCATGCATTCCTAAGAAAAGCTAACTGCTTGATTTCTTTTCTTAATTATGGAATTATTTTCCCTATATATGAGTGTATTCCACTCATTAATTGTATCATATTGATCATGATCTATGTATCAATCATCATCTCATTGAAGTAGTGTGAATATATTTTCTCATTCTTCCATATTGAATCTCTCTTCCTTTCTTGATAAGATTTTTTTGTACTTTCTTTAGTTAGATCTCATGTGTAGGTTTCCATGAACCACTAACAGATTTTACCCCGAAAACCCTTCATCGGGAAAACCAAAATTCCCGATTCATTTATTGAATAAAGAGTTACATGACTAGCCTTGGTATACATCTAAGACAAAATCACCATCATACTCTCTTTCTTTACACAAGAACAACCATATAGCCAATTCAACTTACATCTACATGACCAAGCTACTAAAAAACAACATCAACTTATTACACTTACAACATACCTTATTTATAGGATTTAAAACATGAAAAACCCTAAATCTTGGCGCCCAAAAATCTTTACAGATCCACATAGAAGATTGGATGTAATCTCATGAATCTTGGGATTCTTTTATAGTTGAATTCTATTCGACTACCCAGTCGATCTCCACTTTGTCTCTAGTCGGCTTCAATTAGACCTCCTATCATCTAACCTTTTGACTTACTATTGATCACTTTGACTTTGAATTCCTGATTGATCACTTTGACCTCAACTTAACCATCAAATCAACCTGAATCATCAGTCGACTTACAACCCAGTCAATTGACCTTGACTAGATAGTCGGATGACAACTATTTCACTTCAAATAATATAACAACCCAAGAATTGGCTCATGTGTATTGATTTTATGGATCTCAATAAGTTAACCATCAAATAAAAACTCCCCATCCTAGTTATTGATCATATCTTCGATGAACTTCATGGAGCCAAGTTTGTTACCAAATTTTACCTGCATTCTAGTTACCACTAAATGTAGATGAAGCAGGAAGACATCTTGAATATAGTCTTATGTACACACAAGGGTCACTGTGAATTTTTAGTGATGGCCATAGGATTTTTCAATGCTCCTTCCACCTTCTAGAGCCTCATGAACAAATTTGTTTTACCCTTTCTATGAAGTTTTGTGCTAGTATTCTTTAATGATATCTTGATATACAACAAAACCTGGGATTCCCATATAGAACTTGTCTATAGAGCCTTGCAATTCCTAAGGGACCACCAACTCTTCCTAATACACGCAAAATGTTCTTTTGGGACTTCATAGATGGAATACTTGGGTCACACTATTAGTTAGAATGGGGTACAAGTATATCCAAGGAAAATTGTGGCTATGCAAGTGTGGCCCCAACCTAATACGTTGAAGAGCCTACATAGGTTCTCATGACTTACCATATACTATAGGAAGTTTGTAAAAAATTATTAAAAAATTGCTTCTCCCTTAACATCACTACTAAAATGGAATTTTTTTGTATGGTGTGAGGTAGATGAGAAACCCTTCTCAGCTTTAAAGGGTTCTATGTACACTACTACAATATTAATAGTGCTAGATTTCAATAACATTTTTTTCCTATAATTTTGATGTAGGAGCATTGCCAACAAAGCACAAGCGGAGGACATCTAGGCGCACTAGCGCACATTTTGAAGAAATTTAAATTTTGAAGAAATTGTATCCTGCAAATCTTTTGAAAAGAATTATAATTAAAGAACATCTTAAATGTTGAAGAGATGGATGATTTCATGAGGACATCGGAGAATGTATTTCCTTTTAATGAAGTTGAGTGCAATACAGATTCGATGTATTTGATCTGATTTGTCTGTAACAAATATTTATTGTAATAAATTCTAGTAATTGATAGATTTTAATTTGATAGGATAACTATAGATTAGTTGGAAGGAAGAACTCGAACATCCCTCTCATATAAAGCTTTGTATTGTTTCCCAATAGAGGTTGTTGTTGAGTTGTGGATAGGTTGCACATAGTTGTTGTAGAAGTTATTAAATCAATGTATGAACATATGTATATTTCAGTTGAATGAAGATAACAGAGGAATATTGTCCCAAATGTATGGCGTTGATGCGTCTATCTGAATGAACGAATGGTAGACTTTATGTTTATTTGGAATTCTCTGTTATTTCTTGTTCTTGTGTTTATGCATGCATTTACATGGCTAAATTTATGAATTTATGAATATTTAGATAAGTTTCAATTGTTTCTCTTCTACGAGAAAGTGAAAGTGTGCATAGTTCTTGCAAGAGTGCATTGACAGAGTCTGTTTCGACTCATAAGCTCATAAGATATAGCTTGAACCTTATATGTGTAAGGAGTGCATAGTGTCCCCAAGGTGTGCATGACAGAATCTATTTTGACTCATAAATTCTGGGAGAGATAGCTTGAAGGAAGTTCATCCGCAAGGACTGCGTGACAAAGTCTTTTGACTCAGAAGCTCAGGACAAGTAGCTGAATTTTTCCACAGAGAGGTGGAATTGTAGAGGAGAACCTATTGCAAGGTGTGCATAGGTTGAACTTTGACTAAGTGTCAAAATGAGTGTTCCAAGGAGATAAGAGTTCAAGGAAGAAAAATCTCAGGAGGAAGAGTGGCGAGATTCAGGGGAAGACATGTAAAGTTTTAGAGGAAGTAAGTGTGGAGTAAGTAAAGTTTCTCGAAGTCATGAAACCCAAAATATAGCTGGGCCGTCAGATCCAGGGAGACACATGGTAGAGACCCGTGAATTCAGAGAAAGTTGTTTCATAAGGAAACTAAGGAGGAGGTTTCAATATTGTAGGAGCCGAAGTGGCGAAGGTTTGGCCCGAGGTTATAGCCTGTCACATTAAGGGGGAGGATTCTAGCGTGAGACTAGTACTCAGGAATCGGTGTCACCAAGAACCAGGAGCGGAGTTGCAAGTAGTTTGAACTTGCACGTGAAATCAAGGGGACCTATGTGAGTGTGTAAATTTCTCAGGTTCTGTTGAAGTCCCGAAGAACTAGTTCGGTTTAGAGAGCTTGAAGATCCAAGACCGGGAGGTCGCAGAATCCCCATGAGAGAAGGGGGTTGTGCACATCAAGTGGTATCAAAGATGATGCATAATTCACTTATGTAGGTAAAGGAGAAAGAGAAGTAGGATGATATCATCGAGTGGTATCAGATACATCAACACAATGATGCCTAGGAGACGTGTGGAGACGCCTGTAGAAAATAGAGCTATGGAAAGGAAGATGAGAGAACTTAGAGCAAGGTTGGATGCCATGGAAAAAGCACAAATAAGAACACATGATGTGTTGGGCCCTTCATTTTTGGATAATGAATTGTGCAAGTTTTGACTAAGAACGAGTTGCGCAAGCTTCAACAGAGGTTGTACATCAGAACAAGAAAGAGTAACAGAAAGAAGTTGTGAAAGTCAGTGCAACACCAGTTAAGTAACAAATGGTTGCAACAGAACAAGAAAGAGTGCAAACCGAGAAGGAAGACACAACCCAGCTTAGACTTAGTGACAAACATAATTTTAAAAGGAGAGGGGTTGATTAGTTGGTGTAGTTTCCATTGTTGTGGTTGGCCAGTTAAGTCGTGAGCCTGTAATGAATTTGATCTATTAGTTAGAGAGTTGGAGCTCTGCAACATGAGTTTAGAATCAAGAATCTGTGCACTGCACTATGGTGTAATTCTGAGTATGTAATCATAGAAAGATTTCAAAGATAATATGAAGAAGGAACTAAATTTTCAAATATGATGTATCTTTGTGTGTTTTCTTATGCATTACAACATTTCCTTATGGTATGTAAGTTCTATCTGATGGTTCTACGTTTAAATGCTTGTTCGCAATGTAAGTAGTTTCAATTCATGCATATGTATGGTTTAGATCTTTTCATGTCTCTTACTCAAGAGCAAGAATGAGTCATGAAGGCCCTATGGATCCTCTTAAGTATTTTCCCTACCCTTCCCTATCTATCTGTCTCAGCGGAGCTTCAGGTGAGACTTATTCTCTTTAAAGGAGATGAAACTGCGAGCGTTCTAGACTACATGGTACCTTTTGTTGGTAACTTGAGAAGGACCCTGGTCCGATCAAACTTGCACCAACAAAATGGTTTCATTGCCGAGACCCACGTTAAAAGGGAACCTATAGGGAGAATGCTTCCACCGATCCATAGATATGGTATTGATCGATGATGGGAAAGAAATTGTGACGCCTTCATATGGGAAGAAGCGGAATTGAAGGGAAAATCTGTGGAAAACACTTGTGAATCAAACTTTTACTCAGAAAGATCGAGCGACCAGTACGAGATGTTATGGGTTAAATTCCTAGAAGAATTTTTCCACTGGATAAGGAGGATCCAAGAAGCTCCAAATTTCCAAGGACGAGTCAAGAGGATCTACGTGTGGGATACCGAGAAGATAGTAGCACTTTAGAGGATGGATTGTCCAGTCATGTGAGCAGTTGATTTCTGCGTCATCACCACATTAGAGGGATATATCATCGAATTCGCAGCTGAGAATCACCAATCTTTCTCACAAGCAGAGGCAATTTTCAAGAAAGACGCAAGGGGAAGGTTGTTAAGAGAAATCCCCCTATGGATTAAGGTTTGCTTGATGGAGGAGGGGATGTTGAATATGTCCCCAAATCAGATGGAAACGTAAACACCCTCACTTGGGGTAGGGTGAGGCGGGGTGAGATTCATGTCATGAGAGAGGGGAAGGTTTCTTTGACAAATGGGGGGAAATAACAAGAAATGGACTCAAGAGATGAGCGAGACTTGAAGAGAGCCACCATAGTTGAGAAGTAGTAGCGCGACAAGATCAAGAAAGCAACAAGATAGTTCAAGAAGTTGACGAAAGAAGGTGGATCAGGAGAAGTATAGGAAAGATAGAGGTTATAATTGTAGAAGATGAGAAGACAGGAGTGACTAGCTAGTCAAAGATTAAATGAGAGAGAAGCGCAGAGAGAAAGAAGTCCCTAGGAGGTGGGACAAGAAGGAGAAGGTGCAGGCGTGAGAGAGGAATAATTTGGCATGAATCTTGGAGAAGAAAGATAAGATTTATCCCTGATAATAGGAGATATCGGGAATCTGACCGAAGAGATCGCCCCTTTGTAAGCAAATGAGACCCCCCAGATCAAATAAAATTTCCTCGAAGCCAGTGGCACCAACCCCAAATCACCCATACCCCAAGTGTCTTCTATACAAGTAGTAAGTTCGATACTACCTTCTCATGCTAGTTCTATTCCAGTACAATTAATTAGTCAGTCATAGCCAAGAAGGGTGAGTACAGGGAGGATAGTGGGATCCCCTGGTAGATCGCAAGTAGGACTGTTAGGATTCATATTGATAGGAACAACAAGATCAACAATGGCTGGCCATGCGAGAGGTTCGATTGCCCGATACCCAGAATTTTGGGGTAAGGGAGATGAAGAGGTTGAGTAGCATTGGTTCTTGTGTGAAGCAATCTGGAGATCTAGAGGGACTCCGGATGTGAATAAGTTGGTCAAGTTCTAGACTATCTTGAGAGGGCGCGCTCTCAAGTGGTACATGAAGAATATTGAGCTAGGAGTGTCAGGAACGCAAGGTTGAGTGTTCTCACTTGGCCAGGTACAGACAAGGTTCATAGCAGAGTTCAAGTTACCTCAGTCAAAACAACAGGCTCTATCCGAGTTACACAAGATCCAGTAGTGGGAAGGTGAGTCGGCCTGGGAATACAGCCAGAATTTTAAAGATGCCATAGGGAGGTTGGCACATCCAATCCATGAATAACATAAAATGGAGTGGTACATTTAGGGGTTGTTGCCTCTGACTCAGATTCTTCTAACGCAATAGTGGATAGCCATGTTAACAGATTCCTTGGAACAATCGATGAAGATTGAAGCCATGGCGAGATACCCTAGGAGCCTGAGAATGAACAGACCCATAGTAGATGCGAATATAAAGAAACTACAAGGGAAGATATCGACACTTACATAAAATATTCAAGATCTGACAATACCCAGATCAGGACAATCGTAGTTTTGGTGCATTGGATGTTATACAGAAGGTCATCTAGCGAATGAATGTCTACAAGGAAGGGGAATGGGACCCCCTCAAAATCCGATGATAACCCCACCAAGACCCACAAGAGGAGTTGTGAAAGTATCGAAGAACTTACCTTTCCATAACCCTTCCCCGTATCATGCTTTCCCAGGAGGCCAAGCAGCACCAACAACTAAGTATTGTGAAATTTCTCAAAGCCATGGGCATGGGCCAAGACAGTGCCCCATCATGCAGAAATATTCAATAGTACCAAACACAATACATTGTGAGTTATGCGCATCTACCATGCATACTACCAATCAATGTAGAGCGTTGGATGCACTAGAAGACAAATTAAACTGAACATCATTCAGGTTGAATGAAAACCCTCAGGGACCAGGAAGAGGTCGAGGAGGCGGAGCCGAAGGAATAATTGGGGGAAGAGGGCTAAGGAGATACTAAAACTATGATGAGAAAGGTCACATGGATAGAGATTGTCCTCATCCAAGGCGACCATGGTGCTCTCACTACAGAACCAATGGGCACGCAACTGAAGACTACCCAAAGTTAATTGAAAAATGGTAGGATAGAGTACGACAAAGAGGAACTAACCTTATCAGTTCATAAATCAAGAGGGTTTCTAAGGGACAATTTCCCAACCTTAATATCGTTACTCGAGGAGGAGTGAAGACAACAGATGATGATGATATTCTACCTCAAATCCAGAAAGCAGCACCTAAAGAAGACAGGTATGACCCTCTAAAACAAAATATATTCTTTAAATATGCCATAGAAGTATTTCATAATGTTCCTATCCCTGAGATGTAAGAGAAACCCTCAGAGCCTATTGTTTATCCCAAGATGGTGCAAGTCCCTACTTCACCCCCTGCACCCAAAAACCCTGTAGTCATGCCAAGACAACCTGAACAACCTCAAAATGTAGTTGACCTTTGGTTTCAATTGTTCTTTGGCATTATGGGGAATGATCAACTAACAGAAAGTTGTGCAATGCGCTATACCTAGTTTTAGGGAATGAAGAACCCCTAGAGGCAAGAATAAGGTCTAATATTCCTTATAAGAGTACCCAAAGAGTGCAGCGAAGAAATGTGTGAACCAGAAAAGAATTTAGACTAGTAGCTCAGTTAGATGAATTTGAAATAAAGGACGTCATGTTGGATCTAGGATTCGATGTGAACATTCTTCCGAGGAAGACTTGGGAAGCCTTAGGAAAACCTAGGCTGGCATATTCCCCAATTCAATTAAGAATGGAAAACCAATATTGTATCTTCCCCATAGGAAGACTAGAGAATGTGGAAATAGATGTTGTGGGAGTAAAGACAATGGCTTACTTTGAAGTCATTGAGATCATGGGAGATAAGGACCCCTACCCTGCACTACTTGGAATTGATTGGGCCTATGACAATTATGCAGTAGTTGACTTGAAGAAAGACACCATGACCTTTGAGGCTAAGGGAATCAAGGTAGTTCAACCTTTGGATCCATATGTAGGACCCGGGTATACAGAACCAACAGACAATAATATGGAGGGAGAATACTTGGACTAGTTGTACACTGTAACAGGTGGGACAAGAAATGATTATATAAATCCTACTTTTGATGGATCAGTAAGTTGAAGCATACAATTAGCAGATGAATATTCAGAACTGGCTTTCGACAGTTGGCAACAAGGTTTGCACGAAATATTCTCAAGAATATGCGCAAATGTCAGAGCGACCAAATGGGTTGGGACCGAAGTCAGAGAACACCTAGTATACGATGGAACCTTAGATCTAGATAGTTTTTTTCACAACATGGAAGAAAATATAAGAGAAGACCAAAGAATATCGGTACTACATGTGGATTTTTAGAACACCCCTACTAGATGGTGGGCTAATCATAAATTTGTATTCAGAACTTGGGACAAAGTGAAGCAATTTGTCAAGTAGAGGCTCTAGAATAAGGAGCAGCTAGAATCAGAGATGCAAACGAATCTTTGAGTTGCACAACTGTTCAGCAGAGAATTGGATCCTAGAATACATATTGAACAATGTGTAACATGATGGCAAGCTATAGGGATACCCTCTCACTTCTGGGTTCAAGTATTTCCCCACTTCCTAGGTCCAGTTCCAAAATCTTGGTTTATACATGAGGAAACCAGAAGACAAACCAGTGACTGGAAAACACTAGCAAATCAATTTTGCAAGGACTTCTCATTTACAAGTAAGTACCCTGAGCTTGAAGTAGTCCTGTAAAAGATTAAAGAATTTATTTTTACAAATAGTGGTAATCATAAATCAAAATTAGTGTTATGCACCAAACATATCCAAGAACTCCAGACTAATATCCACTTTCCCTCAATTGAGAAACCTATAGAATGCTATCAAATTAGCAGAGATTCAAAAATCCTAGATGACCTAGAAGAATTGATAAACATATCCATCAAATAGACAGAGGGGAGCAGAGAAATTCAAAACACCATACCCAGCCAGACTGATAGTTCCTACAATCAACCATTAAAATTATGAAATATCAATATAGGGACTACAGAGAAACCCAAGATAGCTATGGTGGGAGACTATTGGGATGAGAAAACCAGTTAGGAAATACAAAGTTCACTGCGAGAATATGAGGATTTGTTCCCAAAGAACTTTTCAGAGTTAAAGGGAATCAAAGGAGTCATGGGATAAATGAAGATTGAACTAAAACCAGGATCCAATCCTGTCAGACATAGACCATACCATCTTAACCCTAAAGCAAAAGAGAAGGTTAAGAAGGAGATAGACAAGATGTTGGAAGCAGGTCTCATTTTTGCAGTAGAAGAAGCAGAGTAGGTTAGCCTAATAGTTATTCAAAGCAAGAAAGACACAAAGGATATTAGAGTCTATGTAGACTACAAGAGCCTCAACTCTACCTGTGTACATGACCCTTTCCCAACACCCTTTACAAACAAAGTGCTAGAACAGGTTGTGAGAAAGGAAGTATACTCATTCACAGACGAATTTTCAGGATATCATCAAGTCAAGATCGTTGAAGAAGACAAAAGGAAGACCATTTTCATAACAGAATGGGGATCCTTCACATACAATGTGATGTAATTTGGCTTGAAGAACACCCCTACAGTTTTCTCAAGGATTGTGATAGCATATTTTAGAGAGTTCATCCACAAATTTATAGAAGTCTATATGGATGATTGGACAATATATAGCCTACTCAAGGAATATGTAGCATTGTTGCGACTAATGTTTGACAGATCCAGAGAGTTGCAGATCTCATTGAATCTCAAAAAATGTATATTTTTTGTACCACATGGGAATTTGTTGGGCCATATAGTCTGTCAAGAAGGAGTATTGGTAGACCCAGCCAAAGTTGCAGTCATTGTGAATATGCCTCCACCTACGAGCGTTAAACAATTGTGCTCCACACTGAGACACATAGGTTACTATTGCAGGTTCATCCGAAGATATGCCAACATTACGATACCTCTGGAAAACTTACTGAAAAAGGCTGAAACGTTCCAATCGAATCCAGAATGTGATAAAGAATTTGAGACACTCAAGAAGAAAATCATCACATCATTGATTATGATATTTCCAAATTGGGAGAATGAATTTCACATCCATGTAGATGCTTCAGGAATTTTTTTTGGACCTATCTTAACCAAAACCTGGTGATGGAGCTATGGATCACCCTATCTATTTTGTGAGTTGAAAGTTGTCGCAAGAAGAGCACAACTACACAGCGACAGAGAGGGAGGGTCTAGCCATGATTTATGCTTTGCAGAAATTTAGATATTATTTGTTAGGATCTCATTTTAAATTCTTTACTGACCATTCTACATTGAAATATCTAGTTAACAAACCAGTATTAGAAGGAATAATTTGTAGATGGTTGTTGTTGTTTCAGGAATTTTCATTTGAAGTTATCATAAAGTCGAGAAGATGCAACATAGGACCTAATAACCTATTCAGGTTAAAGTCAGGGTAAAGTGGCGGAGAAGTATATGATCATCTCCCAGATGTAGACTTGTTCAGAATTGAGGCCATACCGGAGTACTTGGAGGACATAGCAGTCTTCCTAAGTACAAGGGCATGTCCAGAGACATATTCTGCAATCCAGAAATGTTGCATGGTTGTTAGAGCAGGATATTACTAGTTGATTGCTAGACATTTGTATAAACTTGGACTAGACAACATCCTCATACGATGTGTCCTAGATCATGAAAGATAGGCCATACTCTGGGAATTCCATAGTGGAGTTGCAGGAGGCCACGTAGGAGGAAAGGCCACAGCACAAAAAGTTCTCCAAGTAGGAATTTGGTGGGCAACACTCTTCAAGGATGCAAAGGTATATGCTAGATCATGTGATGTTTGTCAATGGGTGGGCAAGTCATCATACCAAGATGAGATACCACTACAACCAGTTAGAGCTCTACAAGAATTTGAGAAATGGGTAGTTGACTTCATTGGACCAATCAAACATATCGCCAAGTATTCAAAGGTGAGGTACATCATTACCGCAACCAACTACCTTACTCGTTGGCTAGAAGTAGAAGATGTACAAGAATGTTCGACAAATACTGCTGCCATATTCATTTTTGAGAATATCATTACGAGGTTTGTATGTCTGAGGAGCTTAACCAGCAATCAGGGAGCTCATTTCATTAGCAGCACTATAGCAACACTTACAGCGAAATTTCTAATTCAACACCACAAGAGTAGTCCATACCACCCACAGGCCAATGGAATAGTTGAAGCCTTCAACAAAGTTCTAGAAAGGGGGTTAACAAAGGTTTATTGTGCAAACCGCAAGGAATTAGGCGATAGAGTTCTCGTTGTACTATGGGCTTACAGGACAACCACAAAGAAACTCCACAGGTACACATCATTCCAGTTAGTTTACGGGAGAGAAGCAGTGGTACCTACAGAATTTATCACTCCAAGTCTATATATTGCACAAGTTACACGTATGATGGAGGAAGAATCAGTGGCGCATAGACTTATGGGGTTACACGAACTCAAGGAGACCAGATTTCTAGCAGACTTCCATCAGTCGATTGAAAAAGAAAGACAAAAATATTGGCATGACAGGCACATTAACACCAAGGTATTCAAGCAAGGAGACAAGATACTACTCTACGATAGTCAGTGCCAAAAGAATCTTAGCAAGTTGCGCATTCATAGATTGGGACCGTTCATAATTGCGGAGATCCGACCCTCAGGAGCAGTTATACCCGCACAACTAGATGGTTTGTTGCGGCTAGGCTGGGTGAATGGATCTCACCTGAAGCCCTACCTGTCTCAAAACTAAGAAATATAGATTGTCTCTCTAGACCGAAGGATCTTGTACATTAGTATATTTGATTTTTCTGAAATTTTTGTAAATTTAGTTAATAAAGTCCATGTGCACAGTGTTGCACCATGACACATAGTTCATTTTTTGTTTAAGTGTTCTTTGATACAGAACTAAAGACTCAGCAGTGCATGATCTGAAGTATAAGAGAATCCATTAATGAAAGTCATCAATATGATAGGGACAACCTTTGTGGTCGGAGGGAGGATGAATCCGAGTACGATCTGAATCCATGTGCCACACGAACCCAGTCTAGTCACAACCTTTATTTCCATTTCGGTACCCCGTATGAGATCGGTTAATCCATAAAGTCATGTTATGCAAAGATTCCCTTGAAGTTCACACCAGGATACCCACCCATCAAATAGAAAGGTCTGAAATCAGCCACGTCTCTATTCCACTCACGCAAATAAGTTAATGCCAAAATCACCCAATGAGATTTACCCTGTTAAATCATCCCATCGGACAACTCAGATCCAATTGCGTCCATACGATCATGATCACCAACAATTATTACTAAACTTGCCCTTTAATCCAAGTATAAGGCCCTAACAAATCACCCGAGAATGTATCGTTCCAAAAGAATATATCTATTTCTAAATTCAGCAGAGTGAACCAACCTATACCATTGTGAAATCCGCAGTTGTAAACCTAGCCCTTAGCTTCCATAGAATTGTGAATGATGAGAGCCATAGCAAGCCAAAGCGTTATGTCTAAATAAGAAGTTCCATATGAGCCCTACGACCCATGATTTGAGATCATAGGTGATCTCAAAGGGAAGGTGGAGCATGTTAAGCTCCTCGATCTTGACCTCACAGATTCAGCCTTGTTTCCTCAGATGCACACATATGTTTTTTGGGAGATGTCTCTAGATGGAATCGGAGGTATGAAATTTGTGCCAAAATCAATCTTCATCAATTTCTTCAATTCGACCATCATGAACCTGAGAGACCTACAAATATTCGGTACCATTGGTGAGGTTCCTCAATGCACGAAAATTCTAATAATCAGGGTTCATGAAAAAATCCTATGGTTGGATAAATGGTATCCAATCCATGTTGAAGACATCCAACAGCTTACTGGACTATCCTCCCAAGGAGAGGATGTGTCGAAAGGATTCCAAGGTCCTGGTAAGCACGGGAAAAAGAAAGGAGAGCTCAACATGTATGATAAATTCACCACAAAGAGAGGGGGACGCACACCGATAATTGAACCCATCCTACCCAAGACACTATAGACTAGTTGTTACATCATAGACAGCAAGGTTATGAGATCATACTACAAAGGTGAATGCACTCTAGATGCATTATCAGTAGCTGACTTTTGTGCCAATGGAGTTGTATTCAATTGGTGTAGTTACCTACTAGAGGAACTCCTAGTAGCATGTGAGGAAGCGCAAAAGAAGGGAGGAACCTTCACTTACAGATATCTACTTGTGGAATTCACTATGTTTAAATGGAAGCCACCTGTGGGAAGATAGATGATGATACCAAAAAAAGGGCACATGGTGAATATGTTCGAGCCATG
The DNA here is from genome assembly GCA_000966675.3 of Picea glauca. Lineage (NCBI taxonomy): Eukaryota > Viridiplantae > Streptophyta > Pinopsida > Pinales > Pinaceae > Picea > Picea glauca. Next base: position 1,718,459 of record JZKD02S0367243.1, read on the forward strand.
GCAGTCCAAGCCAGATTCAAAGAATACAGCCTTCAACGCCGCAACATTTGCTAAGTGGTACAACGGGTTGATTGACGCAACACATAGGTTGTGTATCCCACAGGAGATCCTCAACTGCAATACGAGAAATATTTATTTCAGCATGAACCGACACCATACAGTTTTCTGGCCGAGACATGTGAGCAAGGAATATTTCCACACAAGGATTTTGTCACTCTATCTGTACGAGGAGGCCTTTGACAAGGAAGTCATGTCATGGATAGGATTCAAACATAACCCGTGCAAGTTGGGAATGCACTATATCCTACCTACGGAGATGCTAAAGAAGAAAGAAAAATATCCAGAGGCCAGACCAAGCTCAGGTACAGAGCCACAAAATCCAGATGCTCCATCACAATCAGACTCTGAGGAGGAAGAGGAGATGTATGTTAAGAACCAAACATCAATATAGCATAGAAAAACCTCAGGAAAAGTACTCAACGCCTTGAAAAAGAGATAATTTCAGATAATAAGCCTTTTCGAGGGGGCAACCTCCTTTT
>JZKD02S0367243.1:1723417-1807579 GCA_000966675.3 Picea glauca
CATTACTAATCTAAATTACAACTAATGGCCTAAATCCGACATAAATAAAATAACATTACTAATCTAATATGCCCCAATTAAGTGGTAATGAGCCAATATTAGGGCTTAACAATGTAGCAGTTATATAGGAAGAAAATACCAGCCATCCGTCAAGAGCCATCTGATGCAGTATTATCTGGTGCAGATGTTAACCATATTATGGGCGTTTTGTTCAGTACCGAACCATTGGTGAAGAGGCCCAGAACCAGGGTCTCGCTGAACAAGCCCCTGAACCCACAACCCCTTGCATCATCCCCTCCCCACACCCGCTCAACGACCAAATCTATCACTATCATTCACATTCATGATGACCCAGATCCTGAAACATTTCCATCCACATTCATCACTAATCACCTTCCATCACCAATACCCCAATCAAAAAACCCATTCACCACCAACCCACCCTAGACCACTACCCCAAAGTTGATGCAGCTCGATCAGCCAAAGAGAGTCGATCAAGGACTCTCAGAAACAACCCAAGTGTCACCCAAGCTAAGATCAAAATTTTTTGGTCCAGACCCCAAAGCACCAGATACAAGTATGAAGTTGAATGGTTTGAACCCAAACATCCAGGAACAAAAACCTCAACCTTCGGTGCAAGGGAAAGCCACCCAAACTAAAGAGGAGTTGCACGTCCAAAGAAAATAGCAAATCCCCCCACCAACCAAGGGTGAGGAGGTATGAGAAACCACAATGCAAGAGGTAGAAGTAACAAAAGAGCAGGAGCTACCACAGCCTCAGAAAGATCCAAAATCAACACCCAGACACAGCACAACATCCGCGTGTGAACAAATGGAGTGGGTTCTCCGAGACCCTCAGCAATGTGTAGAACTGATGCAGCTTTGCATAGCTAGAACATAGGTTCTAACTTTTTTTCCCGCGCCGCTAAGGTCAAAGATTGCGATAGGACCACTAACAAACAAGGAGTTAGAGACCCATTTAGACCACTCAATGGCTAGTGGACTTCCACTGTAGACATGAGTACCCACAGACGCAACTCCTTCATCCGCTGATCTCATAAAGTGGCCAACGATGCAATTATTTGGACTGATTAGAGAATCAACTAATCAATTAGAGCAAAGGCTCTAGGAGGCCAAGAGATCTGTAGGGGTTGCAAGGAAGGAAGAGTTTGTCATACAAACATGCAGGATGCAAGAATCACATGACAAAATCCAAGTTCAGTGCAAGATGGAAAGAGTGAAAGAAAGACTTGTCGAATCCTGGCCGGAGATTTGGAATATTGCACTCGAACTACCTGAAGTCAATGATGCAGGCGAGTTGGAACACCAGATTGATTTGCTACAAGGAGCATGGACTCAACTTGCCACTCAAATTGAGCAGCTGAAAACAGAGTTACAACAGGCACAACAAGAAGCAGTGAAGTAGCCCCAGAAGCTGCAAGAGTAGATACAGAAGATAGTATTGTAAGGTAATAATGCCCGAGCAACATTACACAAGAACATAGAGGAATGAAAATAGATTTTCAGGAAAGTCAGTGATTAGATGGGCATAATTGCTTGACGCAACCAAGTCTTGAAGGAGGTGTGCACAAATATATAGGTGTTGAATGAAGAAGTTGTAGCCACAATGGATCCTATGGAGCAACAACAAAATTTTTATCAAATCCAACAGGCGTACAATGAGTTGAATGCCCTCTTTGAGGCACATTCCATAGTAAAGAAAGAGTTGCACGACCTCTGACCTATGATTCAGTAAGTATACATGCATATGAATCAAGTCGACACAATAGAATATTCTGAATGGAAATTGTTGGTTGCATCTAAGCCAAAGGTGGATAGCAAGGAGACAACTCAACAATTTGTTGCAGAGGCATCAGTCCTTGCCAGGAAATGGCAGGATAAAGTGGGAAAATTTCAAGGAGTGAAACAACAAGACTTAGAATTGGTACCAGAGTTGGGCCCTTTGTTTGAAGAGGTAAAAGAAGAGAAATCACAAACAAAAGAGCCCAAGGAAGAAGAAAAGGAGGACAAGGTAAAGCAATAGATGCTCCTAGGAGATGAGAAAGAACCAAGCACTTGACTCAAGGGTGAGTCAAGGATTGTGGTTGGATATTATTGGGCCCTTTGTTTTTGGGTAAGGAATTGTGTAAGTTTTGACTGAGCACGAGTTGTGCAAGATTCAACAGATGTTAGACATCAAAACGAGAAATATTAACATAAAGTAGTTGTGAAAGTCAGAGCAACACCAGCTAAGAAAAAAATGGCTACAACAGAACAAGAAAGTGTGCAAGTCGAGAAGGAAGACACAACCCAACTTAGATATAGTGACAAACATAATTGTAAAAGAAGAGGGGTTGATTAGTTGGTGTAGTTTCCATTATTGTGGTTGTTTAATTAAGTCATGAGTCTATAATGAATTTGATCTATCAGTTCGATATTTGTAGCTCTGTGAAATGAGTTTAGAGTCAAGAGTCTGTACACTACACTATGGTGTAATAATGAGTTTGTAATCACATAAATATTCCAAAGATAATATGAAGTACCTAAATTTTCAAATATGATGTATCTATCTGTGTTTTCTTATGCATTACAACATTTCCTTATGGTATGTAAGTTCTATCTGATGGTTCTACATTTAAATGTTTGTTCGCAACCTAAGTAGTTTTGATTCTTGCACGTCTATGGTTCATATATGTTCATGTCTCTTACGCAAGATTAAGAATGAGTTATGAAGGCCCTATGGATTCTCTTAAGTATTTTCCCTACCCTTCCCTATCTATCTGTCTCAGCAGCACTTTGAGTGAGACTTCTTCTCTTCAGAGGATATGAAAATTCCAATGCTCTAGACTAAACGATACCTTTTGTTGGTAACCTAAGAAGGACCCTGGCCTGACCAAGCTTGCGCCAACATGATGCTGGAGACTTCAGTAATGTAGAAAATGAAGAAGTGGAAATTGAAGAAGTTGTAGTAGAGGATGTTGTGGAAGAGCGCTTGTTGAAAGAAGTTGTTAAGTTGGGAGCTAGACCAAAGATATAAATCCCAATGTATGAGGGTAATTTGGACATCGAAGAATTGATTTATTGGATATGAGAAATGGACAAGTATTTTGACTATGAAGATGTCGATGAGGAGAAAAAGGTAAAACATGTTGTCACCAGGTTGAAAGGACATGCAAAATTGTGGTGGGATGAACTACAGGCTTACAGAAGAAGTAAAGGCAAACAAAATATTAAGAGTTGGGATCGAATGGCATCCAAGCTAAAGGATATATTCATACCCAAGGACTACCAAAAAAATTTGTTCAGAAGACTACAGAACCTGAGACAAAAAGGGATGACTGTGAAGGAGTACACATAAGAGTTCTACAAACTGAACATCAGGGGTGGACAAAAAGAGAGAGATGAGCAAAAAGTTTCCAGGTACATCAATGGCCTAAGATATGAAATCCAGGATGAGATCAACATGATGACAGTAAGGATAGTGGAGGGTGTGTATGAGATTGCACTGAAAGCAGAGGTAGAAGTTTGAACATAGGAAAAGGAGTTGTCCATGAAAAGACACAAAAGCCCAAAGGTGAAACGGAGAAACCACATAGTCACTCTGAGAGAGGAGGAAGTTCTTGAGGAAGGTAGAGTGGTGGTATAAATTATTTTCCTAGAGGAAGAGGAAGAGGCAGAGGAGGTGAGATAAAGTGTTATGCCTATGGAAAGGTAGGACACATGTCTTGGGAATGTCCCGAGAGGAAGAACAAAGGAGGTGAAGCTCACATTTCAGAAGCAAGATGTAGAGGTAGAAGGCACAGAAGATGGGAGATATTTGATAATGAAGAAATTTCTCTTAAAGCTAGATATAGAGGTTGAAAATTCGTTGTGTTGAGAATTCAACACACCCTAAAAAATCTAATGTCATCTTTCTACTTTTTTGGGTACCACTTGATCTTTGCATTATCTGAATTGCAAATTTTATTTTGAGAAACTATTTTTTCTTTGCTTGATTCTCTTGACTCTCATGAATTAAAATGGATTAACAATTAAGTAAGGAATTGGAAGCCAAAACACTTCACCCGACGCGCCCAAATATTCAGCATCGGAATAAATTAATATGTTAAAAAGGATCACTCGAAAAACCTTAGTCGTCGAGCATCGATTTTCACCGGTATCGGTGAAAGGAATTTTTTGTTTCATGACAAGTATCACATATGGAGTTTTCCAACAGTTGATCCCCTTAGGCATCAGTAAAAGGAGAGGGGAGTAATGTTTAAAATGAAAAGAAACGGATCATTGATATTCGATACCCGACATGCTTGTCAGAATCGGAGAAAACCGAATCACAACGAACATCGTGACCATGCTAAGAAATGTCCCCCGATCACCGATTCCCGAAGATTTTAGGCATCAAAAATTTTTAAAGATGCTAACCTGAGGAAAATACGTGATATTTTTATCCCTGATCATCGATCCCCGATACCTTTTTGGCATCAGTGATCCCAGGTTTAGTTTGAGAATGCACAATTGGAAGAAAAGTCCTGACTCTGACTAATACTCGTGAGTTAAGTCATTGGTCTTCATTGCCACATGTATCAAGCTAGTTTCACCACATCAGCATTGTACGATGAAATCAATCGGCATCAGAGGTTTTTTGCATAAGGATATCAATGAAAACATCCATAACACATCATCGATCCCTGATCTACTCCCTAGGAAAGCGACATGATGGGACGTTTTAGTGCTAGATACGTTTACATTCGGAGCATTTAAGGAACTAATTAATGCCAAATATCGCATTAGTTGTTACTTCATGTGCGAATCAAAAGGCCATTTTAAATTACCGATAGAACACATCACCCTCCATCGTCAACCCACGATGAATTAAATTGCAGAAATTCGACGGTAGATTTGTTTTAGTTTCACTCATCACCTGAATTAATTGTTTGATGTGACATAGTAAGATCTTCCCAGTTTAAATTCTCTTGATCCATTGTAAACAAGACCATTTTGTGTGCAAAGGAGCTTCAGAACATCCAAAGGAGATAGATGAGAAATTCAAAATCTTCTGAGATCCCATGAGTATCAAACAACAAGGTTTAACAAGCATTATAGGAACAATGCCTCCAAGAAAATCAACCACCAGGTGGTCGCCAAGGGCGTCAAAACTAAAAGAACCATAGGTAGGAGAAGGCTCTTCCCCAATGGCTACAAAGCAATTAGAATTTCCTCCAATACCGGAACCGGTCATTAGGACATCTACAAATAAATATTTCAATCAACCCTTGGCATTTTGAGACATAGAGGAAAACACAGATACCAAGGTAGTACTCCCGCACTTGGGATAAATCTTCAAGAATATTAGCTGGGAAGAATTTCTAGAATATATCTTGCATAGCGACCCTGATATGAGGAAGCTCAATGAAAAAAAAATTCCAAAAATATGATGGTCGTACTTGTACATGGTGGCCAACAGAACTCCAATTTTCCCCTGCATAGAACTCTTGAAGTGGCTCATCAACCACATGGACACACAAAAGTTTTTGATTAATGACGTCAATGGAGAGTGTGTCGAGGTTTTCCTTCTGGTAGAGGTGTAGAGTTATTACAAGATTAGAGACCTGGAGGAGAAGCTAAACAAAAATTTTGTTGTAAATTTCTATGAGTGCCATGACACCGACTGGTTGATGGCTTCATGGTGGAGAGAAGACAAGAAATATACCAATCGGACATCTGGCTGGTACCAGATGGCCAACTTAAGGGAGTCGTATATCTATATAATGGCCCTCATCTACCAATTGTATGGGGAGAAAGATTGTTCCATATTTTCAGAGGCAAGGCTACCTCTATCTTACACAGTGGCCATTTCTGGGAGAGATTTCGACTAGGGAGCCATCATTTCAAAACTGAGCAGCTGCATACAATAGGCTCAGACACCAAACGAAGGAGAGACACCATCCCTCTACATGGATTCGTATTTACTGGATGGCATATGCACCAGGAATGTCTTTATCGGCATGAAATTGAGCTGGCATGCCTCAGAACTCCTAGTCCACATTTACTTCAACATTTTATGGGAGAACAGGTACAAAAAATCATACTCCCTTATCTACGATGAATTCATTGCATGCATTCATTTTATTCTTTTCAAGAAATATTGTTCAAGGCTATCAGCTGAGGTGTTTGACCTTGACGAAGTTTTGAAGATCCTTGGTCACTTTTGACTCATTTTTGGGACTTCGATAGGTTTTCGAGGGTGGAGTGCAAGTCGAAGTGGAGATCACGGGATCTCGGCCCCCGTTTAGAGTTTTTTGGGTTTTGGTATTGTGTAACGGATATGGGGACGTCATCCCATGGGTTTAACCATGTCTAGGCCCTTTTATAATGTATAAATAGATGTCTAGGCAATGTAAGAAGAGGCAATGTGTGCATATGTGTGATGTTGTACTAAGTGCAAGTGATATTTATAAATTCTTTTTGCATGCGGTGTTGGACATTGATAGAGCTAAGTGAAAGTGGATGTAAGAAGCTTGTGTAGATTGTAAGAGGGATTTATGCTATAACCTAGCTTGAGGAAGGAGGATCTGGCAGAGTGCACACAGATCTCCTATCCTATGCAGAGTAGGATCCTGTGGATCTGTGCATGTAGATGATTGACAGAAGGCATTAAAGAGAAGAAGAGTTGGTGGACATAGCCCCGGGCTCGGGGTGAACCACATATATCCTGTGTTATGGTTGTTTTGTGCATTATGGTTGTTTTATTGCTCATATGATTTATGGTTAGTATAGTAATGTATATTTAGATGTATCTAATATGATATCTTAGTGCTTGGTGATATGAATGAGTACCATATCTAGTCTATTTTGATGTGCTTACTACTTGAATGTGTTGGATCTTGTTAAATACTGCGTTGCTCTATAATTAGGTTTTATCTGCATTGTAAACAAAGGATAAATACTAAGGAATGGTAACTATTAAATGCTTTGTTATGGTATTGTAATCACAGATCTTTGTCCCAGCTAGGTTGTAGACATCTGAATTCTGCAACCACCCATGCCTCTACCTCGAGTGATACTTCATCTGCTTCCCAGGTGTTTCTGAAAGTGATGGTAGTTAGGGTTTTGTTGGTGCGTTATTTAAGCGTTCAAACTTGGGTCTACCCATGTGTCAACAAATGGTTATGTTGTTGGGACATGAAACCGTGATTGTTGGGAACTGGGGAAAAGAGGAAGCTCTTTGTGTATATCTATTTCCCTAGTACGCGGTACTCTAGTTGACTTGTGAAGCTCTGTACTAAGAAAGAAGGAAGATATGAAGAAAAAAGGTAAGATCTGAAAGCCTTGTGCTCAGATAAAGGTAAGAACAGTGAAATTTTTTTATTGAAAAGATAAGATCTGAAATATTTGTGCTTTGTTAAAGGTAAGATAAGTGGAAATTTTTGTTTTGAAAGTATGAATCTAGGTATGTTTCATAAATTTTGTCCTAGTCTGAAAAATAGGGCACTATTAGAAGAAAGAATATTTGATATGCGTAGATATGATAGAAATTGTGAAAGATATGTTATTCCTATGCATAGAAAGGATTTTTGGACTAACAAATGGATGCAGGATCCTAGGTGTTGGGGCTCAAAAATGTCATATTTTCATCCACCTTTCCCTTTATCATTCTCCACAATTCATTGCCCCATTAACCTTTCATGATATCATTTTCATAAATACATTTGGGTTTCACCTTATTATTTTCCACTTTATTCATTTTAGTATTAAAAGGGAATTTGTTATTAAATGTTAGAAAATCCACATATTTTCATATATATCTAAAAAATGTGTGAGCTTTGTAATGTGTAGGAATATGTGAAGGATTAATTCAAAAGGACTTCTCGAATTCTTCATCCACCATTTCAATATTTGAGAAGATAATTCAAGGAGAAGATCATGGAGATTTGGTTGGCATATCTTATCCAAGATATATGAGAGATATGTGTGAGGATTTGAAGGGATTATATTTTGTAATAATGGAAAATAGTTGAGAGAAAAGTGGATCTATAATTATGAGATGGTTATCTTATCATCAAGGCTCTCATGTATAAAAGAGAGTGATCTCTCTTCATGAGGTGGTATTTGAGTAGTCGACATTTGATTAATTAGGATGGAATGTGAGTAGTCATTAGGATTTGAAAGAGAAAGGGATTCTTATCTTTGATTCATAAACTTTTAGTTTTCATGCTTTCATTATTCTATTATGAAGATTGATTTGATTATTGTAATGTAATATTGATTTATTGGTGTGAGATCACATATGTTGTTGTGTCATTCAACTCTTCACATGTTCCATTTGCTTTTCCTTCATGTAGTTCTCCATTCCTAGATTAATTTCATTTATGCAATTTCTCATTCCTAGATTAATTTTAATTCCAAGTCATGTGTTTCAATTTCCTGCATTAGATTAATGATTCAATTTCAGTCGTAGCTTAAACATTAGATTAGATTAGTCCCACTTTAATATTGCATATACTTTGTGTGTGCTTCGTCAGTTTACGAACCTCGAGTTGACAAATTAGATAGTTGGGAAAATACTACAATACAATTAATTCAACATTAGTTCGGCCCAATGTAACGACTATCGTTCTCTTGTTATGATTGATGTTCCCTTTACAGGAGGTGTCGTTCATTTGAATAGAAAAACTGTTGTTCCATTTAGGATTGTTGTTCCTTTACAGGTGTTGCATCTCTGGAGGCCGGGTATTGAAAACGGAAGGTAAGAACCTACATAGGAAACAAGTAAAATGCTTGTGCCAGCACCTACCTTCAGTTGATGCATAGAGGTTGTTTTTAGGACATATTTAGAGCCCAGCATTTTGGCTCCGTTGTCGGGGAAGCACAATGGATTGAGGTATTAGTTTATTTTTCATTTCAATTCATGCAAGTGTGATCTAGAGGTGTTGGTAAGGGGTCATAGAAGCTCATGAGAGTAGACTCCTCATGTTCTCCCTACCAACTAGGTAAAAGTAGTTTCAATTTCTACAAATTTTAATTTTCGCAAGAGAAGTTTCAATTTATGCAAGAGTGTTTAATTCATGCAAGTGTGTTCTAGACATGTTGGTAAGTGGTCGTAGAATCTTGTGAGAGGAGACTCCTCATGTTCTCCCTACCAACTAGGTAAAAGTAGTTTCAATTTCTACAAATTTCAATTTATGCAAGAGTGTTTAATTTCTGCAAGTGTGATCTACATGTGTTTGTTCTAAGGGTCGTAGAATCTCGTGAGAGGAGATTCCTCACTGTCCCTACCAACTATCAAGAGAATTTAATTTCCGCAACTGTGAAGAGTAATTGTTTTATATTTCAGTAAGATTGCTTTTATTTAAGTTTTTTTCATTTAGATTTCAATTTTGGGTGTTGTAAGAATCCTTTTTAACATGGTTTAACAATGAATGTCATCTTGGAAATTCTCACTCGGATCCTGGCAGATATCAGGGTTTCCTCTTCCCTGGAAGAGGAGATCTTGACAATGATCAAAGATTCAAATACTCCTCCAGAAACAATTGAAGATCCAACATCTGAAGACTCTTATACATCTGATGATGAAAAATTGATCGAAAAAGAGATCGAGGAAGATGAAGAGGAGTTACAGCATGATCTGAGCGAGGAACAACGCGCCTATGAAAGCCTGATCGAACAATGGTTTCAAGCGAGTACTAGGTTATAGATCCATTTAGTTTTTCTTTTTGTTTTTCTAATTCACAGTTTCAACATCTAATTTCGCACGTTCATATATATTTTTGATTGTCATTTGCGAAATTGAAAGACAACATATTCTTACTATTGTTACATGAATGGATCCACTGGAAGTTTAATTACACGTAACTAATTGTTAAATCTAATTAGCATAGAGTAGGTAGGATTTTGTTTTGAAGTTTTTTATTTGTTTTGAATAAGTATGCTCTCTTCCTACGCCTTGTTACGATCTGGAAGATCAGAAAGTAGAAATCAAAGGAATGGATATGAGATGTTTTGAGGAATGTTTTGGTATTGTTGAAGATCTGAAAAAATGTTTAAATCAATTTTAATTTGCCTCCATTTGCTAAAAAAAAAATTATTCAATTTGATTTGTCTCAAATGCTAATAAAATTTCTAGTTTTATTTAAAAAAAATAAAAAACAAAATACAAAATGAATAAGTTTAACTAAATATATCTCACAAACTGGGATCTAGGTTCTTATGAGTTTTGGACAGGAAGTGCATTATGTTATGATAAAAAAAAAACCTGTAAATTTCAGGACAACTTAGTACACGGTTTTCGAGAAAATCAATATAGACACCTTCAACCATTTTTCATCTTTCTCAAAAACTGTGATGTTGGTATTGTTGATTTTCAGTGTGTAGAAGCATTTGGACCATGGGAACCTGCATGCAAAATTTCAGCTCAACCCAATTAGTCGTTTGTGAGAAAATCGCATTTGACGTTTGTTGTTACACCCTACAAATACACCCCTGTAGCAGCCTGCAACAAAAACAATAATAAAAATTTTCGAATGAAATTCATATCTCAATAATAGAAATTGGTTGGGATATTCGATTTTATGGGTGGAGTTTATGGGGTCAAACCCCATCAACGCCACTCTTTATGTCGTGTTTTCAACAATTTAATGATTTGGCAATGATCTATTAGTTATGTGTTTTGTTGGAACTCGGCTATTGTTGGAGTCACCCCTGGTTTTAGCATTCATGAGAACGAAAATTATACGCCTATAATGTTGATTGCATGCGAGAAGGATGATTTTAATTTTGGGTGCTTTGTTTTCTATTTTTCCGTTAGTATCGTTTCTATTTTTTTTGCATTTTTCTTTGATATGTAAAACAAAAATAAATAAATAACTATGAAACCATAAAAAATAAAAAATAAAAACATTTCATTTGTTTTATTAAGAAAAACAATAAATAAATAGATAAATAAATAAAACCATACAAGACAAATTATTATGAAAATGAAAAATCTATGGATAAAGAAGTTATTGTTATTTGTTTTAGTTATGGTTTTACTTCATGTTGTATGTGGTCAAACAGGTAGTGGTATCTACTCAGATCATGATGATAAAAGTGTTTTCATAAACTCTTTAAGTGCAAGCATCCACAAAGAGCACTTTGGATCCCTGTACAATTGCATACAAACGATACTGCCAATAAAAAAAATTTGAAAACAAATCAAATATTCTAAAAATAAAAATTTGCAAATGGATTTTCACATTTCCTGAAAACATCATTGGAATCATGCTTTTATCTTGTTATGCTAAAATTATTGTGAAGTCACTTCACCGGGTATTCATGAAGAGGATTGTCAAAAATGCACTATCACCAACCGGTAAAAACGCATTTCATTTTTTTTCATTTGGTTGATAGTGTTAGTATTAATTTCTACACTTTGTGTTTTTTATATTCTCACACTATTTGTTGCAGATTAGTACTAACATTTTACAGGTTCAAAGACGATTAAATTTCTTGCAGAAGTGACTTTAAAGAATCATAGAATCTTTTTTTTTTTTAAAGCAGTCCTTGTTGTCTACTTGAAGGAGTTGTTATTTATCATAAACATCATGATGTTTGTTGTTACACAGAAAAATTTTCATAAACCCATTTGCATCATGAATGTTCTCCCCCATTTCTCCTTCAAAGAAGATTTTTCATCCCTGTGTTGAAGCCCATCTTCCATTTCTTTATCCTTCATGACTTCGCACATGCCCATCTTCCTGAGTCACATACATCTCTTTATCTTTTTTAGTTCAGTTTTTCTTGTCAATAAAACTATCCAGCTCCATTTCCATAACTACAATTCCTTTCCATAAACATTGTTGCTACTAAGATATTTTCATCTATAGTCCTACCAATCTTTTTATCAAACTCGCATTGACTGATGTGGGATTTCTTAAGGCCCACCTTTCAACAAGTATTTCCCCATTGACCTCAACACCTTATCTAGGATATATACTAGAGTTCCTTTTGAGTACCCGGAGGCTTGCATGCCTTAATGGAAAGTTCTCTCGCTGACAAACATGGGAATACATCAATGTCCCTTGATCGTCATATCTTGCAAGTGGCTCGACATCAGCACATCCATTCACACTTCATAAGATGTAATCGGGTACCTTGGCACTCATTGACATCAATGGTGAGTTTTCCTTACATTGGTTAACGATATTCATCAATGGACAGTAATCCAATGACTTCTCTTCATACTCGACATCGACACATCTATTCGCATGATTAGAATTGTACCATCGGGTTGTAGAAAGTGAAGACTATATACTTTTTCCTGACTTCCTCAGCAGTTACAGCAGCACGACTTCATCTATATGAGAGTACTACAGTTCCACTTTCATATTTCCTCTTTTCCATGATTCATTCAACAGTAGTTCTCCTTCCTCCACTTCAAATTCCCTGATCTAGCAGACAGCAGTCGCAGCTACAGCAGTAGACACGTTTCATATGATCCTGCAGCAATGACATCTTCCATGCTCCAGTAGCCGCATCAACCATATTCCTATTGCATAGTTCATCAACATTTTGGGTAAGTGGAGGTATGTTATTTTCTAAACTTTAATCATGTAATTCCTCAACTGCTAGCAATGAATAATTTGGAAAATTCCCTCACCAAGTTCCCTTTCCTTTTCACTTCTATGAATTATGCCATGTTGCATGAGGACATGCAACCAATTCAGTTGGGGGGTATGGGACTTTATTCACTATCATTACTCCATTTTTTCACTACCATCATTCCATTTTTCCTCTCTCTTACCATTTACCAACATTTCTTTTCCAATATTTCTTTTCCAATGATACTCTCTTGCGGTTTTCTTTATAAGCACTGATATACATATTGGCATGATTCACAAATATAAAAAAGGGATTTCTTATACTCAATGATGTTTCCTTGTGCACATTTGATAGCATATATTTTCCAGTAAGAATATGGGCAAATTATTATCATAATAGAAAGAGAACAAATAATGAAATGAATGTTGTTAACACAAGCACCAACATTCTTTATATTCATGGTTGTCACACAAGAACCAACCATAAAAAAAATGTCAGTTTTTACTCATGTAAATCCCATCCTAGAAACATTCATTATCATCACTCAAAGACAACATTCGGATGACAAAATTTCTTGAGAAGATCCATGCATGGTTTCATGAGGACATGCAACAAGTTAAGTTGGGGGGTATGTTGGGGCTCAGAAATTTCTTATTTTCATCCACCTTTCCCTTCATCATTCTCCACATTTCATCGTCCTATTAACCTTTCATGATATCATTTTCATAAATACATTTGGGTTTCACCTTATTATTTTCCACTTTATTCAATTTAGTATTAAAAGGGAACTTGTGATTAAATGTTAGAAAATCGACATATTTTCATATATATCTCAAAAATGTGTGAGCTTTGTAATGTGTAGGAATATGTGAAGGATTAATTTAAAAGGACTTCTCTAACACTTCCTCCACCATTTCAAGATTTGAGGAGATAATCCAAGGAGAAGAGCATGGAAATTTGGTTGGCATATCTTATCCAAGATATATGAGAGATATGTGTGAGGATTTGAAGGGATTATATTTTGTAATAATGGAAAATAGTTGAGAGAAAAGTGGATATGTAATTATGAGATGGTTATCTTATCATCAAGGCTCTCATGTATAAAATAAAGTGATCTCTCTTCATGAGGTGGTAGTTGAGTAGTAGACATTTGAGTAATTAGGATGGAATGAGAGTAGTCATTAATGGTAGTCATTAGGATTTGAAAGAGAAAGGGATTCTTAGCTTTGATTCGTAAGTTTTGGTTTTCATGCTTTCATTATTCTGTTATGAAGATTGATTTGATTATTGTAATGTAATATTGATTTATTGGAATGATCTCACATATGTTGTTGTGTCATTCAACTCTCCACATGTTGTATTTTCTTTTCCTTCATGTAGTTCTCCACTCCTAGATTAATTTCATTTACGCAAATTCTCATTCCTAGATTAATTTCATTTGTGCAATTTCCCATTCCTAGATTAATTTCAATTCCAGGTCGTGTGTTTCAATTTCATGCATTAGATTAATGATTCAATTTCATTTGTAGCTTAAACATTAGATTAGATTAGTCCCGCTTCAATATTTCATATACTTTGCGTGTGATTTTTCAGTTTACGAACCTCAGGTTGACAAATTAGATAGTTGGGAAAATACTACAATACAATTAATTCAACATTAGTTTGGCCCAATGTAACGACTGTCGTTCCCTTGTTACGATTGTTGTTCCCTTTACAGGAGGTGTCGTTCATTTGAATAGCAAAACTGTCGTTCCTTTTATGATTGTTGTTCCTTTACAGGTGTTGCATCTCTGGAGGCCAAGTATTGAAAATGGAAGGTAAGAACCTACATAGGAAACAAGTAAAATGCTTGTGCCAGTGCCTACCTTCGGCTGATGCATAGAGGTTGTTTTTAGGACATATTTAGAGACCAACACTAGAAAGAATGTTTTGCAAGTTAGACACCATGATCCTAGTGCACAGTACAAGAAAGGTTGGGGATTATTTAAGAGAAAGAGAGGATTAACTATTTGTTACAGTTGTAGAAGACCGGGACATCTTGCTAAGGAATTCCCTGGTAGAAGACCTAGTTGTCTTTATTGTAAAGCTATGGACCATGAAGTTCTGGATTGCCATAGAATGATTGCAAAGGTTGAAAGAATGAATATGAGACAAGAAAACCCTGAGGAATACCAAGAAACTGAGACCATGGCAGAACCCCAGAAAGAATCAGAGACTATATTACAACAAATGAAAGAAACCTTGAATGACCACAGAGATATCCACTTATCATAGATCTTCAAAGAAAAAGAGTCACTAGAAACAAGACTAGGAGACTTTGACATAAACTATTTTTGGATGAGGAAACACAAGTGAATATCATGACAGAAAGAACTTGGGAAATTTGGGGAAAGCCTGCTATGATTCCTTCATTGGGAGGAATAGGATTATTTAGAGGAAAGTTGATAACCCTATTTGATAGACTTACCCAAACATCTATGAATGCTCATGGAACTTCGACAGAGGAATAATTTGAGGTTGTTAAATTTATTGAGAACAACGCCCCATTTGGTATGTTACTAGGAAAAACCTAGATTGAGAAAGATTAGACCCGAAGAAAAGAAGAGGAATCTCTAGAATAGAAAAAGAAAGACCTAAGAGACTTCATGGCTAAAAGAATAACACACTTACTGACAGAACAAGAAAACCAGTCGAATCTACTGAGGACCAGAAATCTGGATGTTGAAGTAGAAATAACACAAGAAGACTTGAAACACCTGTCTATACAGGAGAGTAGAGAACCTACCTCAGACAGAGAAGAAGTATTTCCCTTGAACCTTAGGAAAGACCACCAACATTGCAAAGTTACTATGCCAAGAGAAGATAAGAATCATAATGGAAAGAGGAATACTGAAACGCAAATCACCGGGAAGAAGGCTAGAAAGCTCAGCAAGAAGAAAGAAAAGTCAGAGAAGTTACAGGAAGTTCCAGAGAAGACTCCATGGAAGGAAGGTCTCCATAATTAAAACTTCGTCAGAATATCAGAGAAACTTAGATTGGCACTTCGCCATGGTGGAGAAATATAACCATTAGAGGCATTATGACCATTAGATTTTCGTTCTCGAACAATTAAAATAACATTTATGATTAGAAAGCTCGCCAACGGGCCGTTGGGACTGCGTCGTAATGGACAGAACTGCATTGATGAAGGCTTCTTGTCCATTGGAGGGATCCGTTACACCGTTGTCTACTTATCCCTTCAACTTTTGCACCGAGAAAACTTTCAAAAATTGTATCCAAGAGAACTCATTATTGTTGTGTTGTGTTTACTGAGACTTCACCACCTGTTCCATTGCATTGAGCGTTTGTTAACCAACCTGAGTTTTCCGATCTCAAGCGTGCATGTCGGACAAACTCAGCTCATAGAAAATTCTATCGAAGAATTTCTAATCGAACTTATAGCTGAAAAGGTGATGTCTGTAGAAATTCAAGCTTCATCGACGAGAGGATTGCAAGCCTCCCCGTCGACTGCTCACGGATCCGGACCATCCCGAGTTGCGGCCGAGAAAAGAACCAAGCATCGAGATGACTTGGTAAATGAGAATTTAATCACATCCATCATGCCTGACTACATCCTACCTCTGGTCGGTGTGGTGAATCGTGACAGTGTCCCTAGGGACTTCGACTACACTCTGATTACTACGTACCTCATGAAGGGGATACACATAGGAAAGCCTCAACAGGATAAGATTCTAACGTTGAAGATCAGCAACTTCAACTTGGGAGACCACAAGAACTTTAGCATGCTCACACCTCACAGGTATTTGACTAGAACGAAGGGGAAGAAGTCGAGGATAATCCCCCAACCATGGACTATGGACCTCACACAGTCCACCATCCTAAACGTAATGAAGATACCCCATTTTGGAAGGCACCAGGAGGTATTTTGGAAGGCACCATCCTAGTTGAGCTTCCATGGAATTTATTCGTGGATAGATAGACACATCACCATCAATATGGTGTTGATCCATTAGATCACTAGATTGAGCATGAAGGGACCAGACCCGCAAGAATTTTACCCAGGAAAGGCTGCAGACCATGCCCTGGCGCAGAATATTAAAGATACCTACAATGATGTGGAGAAGGGGAAGCGAGGATACAAGGTAGCCTCCATCCCGAATGGTACAGTGTGCCTCGCTTTCTAGTTGAGTGTTGGTAAGCTAGTAAGAAAGAACAGACCCACGCATGTCACGAGGTTTGTTGTTGACGTCGTAGGAAAATGCGTGGAGGGGATAGAAATGAATTGGGCAAGATACTTAGTGAACCAGTTAGAACAAGACATCCCTGAAGCTCAGGATCAGGGCTATGAGTTCCACTTTAGTTAGTTGTTGATCCTCATCATTTTCATAGCTTGGGAAATGTCGAAAGGTGTGACCTTCCCTGAAATAGAGCCATCTGAACCCTTAGCCGCAAAGTTCACAATCTCTGGTATTCGAGTGATATGGGAAAACAGTGGCAGTCAAATGTAGTGTTCCATACCTACTACCTACAGTTAAAGAGGGCTATTAAGGTTGTCCCTCGTATGACGTCAAGCACCCTACACAGATTCAGACCATTTGTGAAGTTCCACGCAAACAGACATTTTATCTATAATACTATGCATGGAGACGAACACAAAGAGATACTACAAAGTTACTACAAACTCATAGAGGAGGACCTAGAAGAAATAAATAAGGAATGGTCTGCAAAGATCCTTATCTTGGTTGACCCCACAGAACTGTTTGACCCCGAACTAATCAGAGGCCTAGTGGTCACTTGCGAAGGGTACGATACACCTGGAACTAGTAGAAGGAAGAAGAAAGAAGAGGTACATAAGATGAATAGCGCATCAGAAGAGACTACTTCAGAATCACCTAGTGGAGGAGGTGATGATGAAGTAGACAAAGAAGAGAAAAATGGAGAAGAAGACAAGCAGAAGCAAGGTGAAATAACACTGCCACAAAATCCCTTGGATGATGTAGAGTCATCTAACAAAATAAAGGTTTCTACCATGAAACCCACATCGCAAAAGAGGTCAAAAGTTAGTAAGACAAAGTTTCAGATTGTGCTTACGCTCGATCACTTCGACTTCATCATCCCATCTATATCAGAAGCCTCGGAAGATATTTTGAAGAGAAATGAATCCAAGCAAGAGACCATGTACGAAAGGCTTGAATAAGATCTGAGAGGGGTACAAGATGTTGACCATGTATAGGCCCTTTTGTAATGTATAAATAGATGTTTAGGCAATGTAAGAGGAGACAATATGTGCATATGTGTGATGTTGTGCTAAGTGAAAGTGATAGTTATAAATGCTTTGTGCATGTTGTATTGGACACTAGAAAAGCTAAGTGCAAGTGGATGTAAGAATCTTGTGTAGATTGTAAGAGGACTTTGTGTTGTAACCTAGCTTGAGGAAGGAGTATTTGGCGGAGTCTGCGCAGATCTCTTGTCCTATGTGGGGTAGGATCATGTGGCTCTGTGCATGTAGATGATTGACAGAAGGCATTAAAGAGAAGAAGAGTTGATGGACATAGCCCCAGGTTGGGGGTGAACCACGTATATCCTGTGTTATGGTTGCGTTTTTCATTCTGGTTGTTTTATTGCTCATATGATTTATGCTTAGTACAGTAATGTATGTTTAGATGTATCTGATACGATAGCTTAGTGCTTGGTGATGTGAATGAGTACCAGATCTCATCTATTTTGATGTTCTTAGTGCTTGAATGTGTTGGATCTTGTTAAATACTGCACTACTCTATAATTAGGGTTTATATGCACTGTAAACAAAGGCTAGATACTAAGGAATGATAACTGCTAAATTCTTTGTTAAGGTATTGTAATCACATATCTATGTCCCAGCTAGGTTTCAGACATATGAGTCTTGCAACCACCCCTGCCTCTACCTCGGGAGAGACTTCATCTGCCTCATAGGTGTTGCTGAAAGGGCCGGTAGTTAGGTTCTTATTGGTTCATTTTTGAAGCATTGAACCCTAGGTCTGCCCCTATCCCAACATGCGGAAAAAAAGGTGATAGAAAACGTTGGCCACTGGTATCTGGATGAACGCAATACCTACATTAGGGTATTTGGGGCCATTGGAGCACCTCATATCCTACCTATTCATGTTCATGACTGGCTTGTTGTGGGGAAATCTGCTACCAAACCATCCTGCAAGGTTACAACACTACCTAGGTGAAAGATATGAAGCGGGAATTTATACCTTGTGGATTCCATATAGGTTTCTACCTAGTAAAGTTGGGGAGTATGTTGGGGCTCAAAAATTTCTTATTTTCATCCACCTTTACCTTCATCATTCTCCACATTTCATCGCCCCATTAACCTTTCACGATATCATTTTCATAAATACATTTGGGTTTCACCGTATTATTTTCCACTTTATTCATTTTAGTATTAAAAGGGAATTTGTGATTAAATGTTAGAAAATCAACATATTTTAATATATATCTCAAAACTATGTGAGCTTTGTAATGTGTAGGAGTATGTGAAGGATTAATTCAAAAGGACTTCTCGAATACTTCCTCCACCATTTCAATATTTGAGGAGATAATTCAAGGAGAAGATCATGGAGATTTTGTTGGCATATCTTATCCAAGATAAATGAGAGATATGTGTGAGGGTTTGAAAGGATTATATTTTGTAAGAATGGAAAATAGTTGAGAGAAAAGTGGATCTGTAATTATGAAATGGTTATCTTATCATCAAGGCTCTCATGTATAAAAGAGAGTGATCTATCTTCATGAGGAGGTAGTTGAGTAGTAGACATTTGAGTAATTAGGATGGAATAAGAGTATTCATTAATGGTAGTCATTAGGATTTGAAAGAGAAAGGGATTCTTAGCTTTGATTCATAAGTTTTGGTTTTCAGGCTTTCATTATTCTATTATGAAGATTGATTTGATTATTGTAATGTAAGATTGTTTTATTGGCGTGAGCTCACATATGTTTTTGTGTCATTCAATTCTTCACATGTTGTATTTTATTTTCCTTCATGTATTTCTCCACTCCTAGATTAATTTCATTTACGCAATTTCTCATTTCTAGATTAATTTCATTTGCGCAATTTCCCATTCCTAGATTAATTCCAAGTTGTTTGTTTCAATTTCCTGCATTAGATTAATGATTCAATTTCAGTGGTAGCTTAAAGATTAGATTAGATTAGTCCCTCTTCAATTTTTCATATACTTTGCATGTGCTTCATCAGTTTACGAACCCCGGGTTGAAAAATTAGATAGTTGGGCAAATACTACAATACAATTAATTCAACATTAGTTCAGCCCAATGTAACGACTTATGTTCCCGTTGTTACGATTGTTGTTCCCTTTACAGAAGGTGTTGTTCATTTGAATAGAACAACTATCGTTCCCTTTACAATTGTTGTTCCTTTATAGGTGTCGCATCTCTAGAGGCCGGGTATGGAAAGAATAAGGTAAGAACCTATGTAGGGAACAAGTAAAATGCTTGTGCCAACGCCTACCTTTGGTTGATGCATAGAGGTTGGTTTTAGGACATATTTAGAGCCCAACACAAGGAATAATTTTTTGCAGGTTAGCCACCATGATCCTAGTGCACAGTACAAGAAATGTTGGGGATCATTTAAGAGAAAGAAGGATTAACTGTTTGTTACAGTTGTAGAAGACCAGGACATCTTGCTAAAGAATTCCCTGGTAGAATACCTGGTTGTCTTTGTTGTAAAGCTATGGACCATGAAGTTCTGGATTGCCCCAGAATGATTTCTAAGGTTGAAAGAATGAATATGAGACAAGAAAACGCTAAGGAAGACCAAGAAATTGAGACCATGGAAGAACCCCAGAAAGAATCAGAGACTATATTACTACAAATGAAAGAAACCCTAAATGACCACAGAGATATCAACTTATCAGAGATATCAACTTATCAAAGATATTCAAAGAAAAAGAGTGCATAGAAACAAGAATAGGAGACTTCGACATAGACTGTGTTCTGGATGAGGAAACACAAGTGAACATAATAACAGAAAGAGACTGGGAAATTTTGGGAGAGCCTGTTATGATTCCTTCATTGGGAGGAATAGGATTATTTAGAGGAAAGTTGATAACCCTATGTGATAGACTTACCCAAACATCTATAACTGCTCATGGAACTTCAACAGAGGAAGAATTTGAGGTTGTTAAATTTATTGATAACAACACCCCATTTGGTATGTTACTAGGAAAAAGATGGATTGAGAAAGATAAGACCCAAAGAAAAGAAGAGGAAGCTCTAGAACATAAAAATTCAGACCTAAGAGACTTCATGGCTAAGAGAATAACACACTTACTGACAAAACAAGAAAACCAATCAAAGCTACTAAGGACCATAAATCTATATGTCGAAGTTGAAATAACACAAGAAGACTTGAAACACATGTTTGTACTGAAGAGTAGAGCACCTACCTTAGACAGAGAAGAAGTATTTCCCTTGAACCTTAGGAAATACCACCAACATCGCAAAGTTACTATGCCAAGAGGAGATAAGAATCATAATGGAAAGAGGAATACCGAGACGTAGATCACAGGGAAAAAGGTTAGAAAGATCGGCAAGAAGAAAGCAAAATTAGAGAAGTTACATGAATTTCCAGAGAAGACTTCGCAAAAGGAAGGTCTCCAGAATTCAAACTTCGTTGGAATATCAGAGAAACTCAGAATGGCACTTCTCCATGGTGGAGAAATATAAGCGTTACAGGCATTATGATCGTTAGATTTTCATTTCCAAATGGTTAAAATAGCATTTATGATCAGAAATCTCACCATCAGACCGTTGGGACCGCATTGTAATGGACAAAACTGCATTGATGAAGGATTCTTGTCCATTGGAGGGATCTGTTACACCATTGTCTACTTATTCCGTTGACTATTGTGACGAGAACACTTTTGTGAATTGTATCCAAGAGAACTCATTATTGTTGCACTGTGTTTACTGATACTTTGCCACCTATTCCATTGCATTGAGCGTTTGTTAATCAACCTTAGTTTTTTTATCTCAAGTGTGCATGTCAGACGAGCTCAGCGCCGTAGAAAAGTCTGTCGAATAAGTTCTAATTGAACTTATGGTTGAGAAGGTGATGCCCATCGGAATTCAATCTTCATCGACAAGAGGATTACAATCCTCCCTATCAACTGCAAGCGGATCCAGACCATCCATAGTTGCGGCCAAGAAAATAACCAAGCATCGAGATGACTTGGAAAATGTGAAGTTAATCACATTCATTCTTCCCGACTACATCCCGCCTCTGGCCAATGCGGTGAATCGTGACAGTGTCCCCAGGGACTTCAACTACACCCCCATTACTACGTAACTCCCAAAGGGGATACACGTAGGCAAGCCTCGGCAGGATAAGATTATGATGTTGAAGATCAGCGACTTCAAATTGGGAGACCACAAGAACTTTAGCATGCTCGCACCTCACAGGTATTTGACTAGAACGAAGGGGAAGAAGTCGAGGATAATCCCCCAACCATGGACTATGGACCTCACATAGTCCACCATCCTAAATGTAATGAGGATACCCCATTTTGGAAGGCACCAGGAGGTTAAAGCGTGTGTTAAGCTCATGATGTCGAGATTCCAAGTTATTTGTGGCTAGACAGATGCATCATCGTCGATCTGCTGTTGATTCATTAGATCACCGTATTGAGCATGTAGGGACCAGACCCGCAAGACTGATACCCAGGAACAGACCCATGTAGGTCATGGGGTTTGTTGTTAAACTCACAGGAAAATGCATGGAGGGGCTATAAATGAACTGGGCAAGCTACTTAGTGAACCAGTTAAAACAAGATTGTCGTGAAGCTCAGGATCAGGGCTATCAGTTCCACTTTAGTTAGTTGTTGATCCTCATTGTGTTCATATCTTGGGAAATGTCGGAAGGTGTGACCTTCCCTGAAATAGAGCCATCTGAACCCTTAGCCGTAAAGTTCACCATGCTCTAATATTTGAGCAATATGGGAAAATAGTGGAAGTCAAACACGATGTTCCACACCTACTACCTGCAGTTAAAGAGGACTAATGAGGTTCTCCCTCATATGACAACGAGCGAGCACCCTGCACAGGTTCATGCCATTTTTGAAGTTCCACATAGATAGACATGTTATCTATATTATTGTGCGTGGAGACGAACACAAAGAGGTACTATAGAGTTACTACAAACTCACAGAGGAGGACCTAGAAGAAATAACTAAGGAATGGCTTGCGGAGCTCCTTATCCCAGTTGACCCCGCAGAACTGTTTCACACCGAACTAATCAGAAGCCCAGTGGTCACTTGCGAAGAGTACGATATACCTAGAACTAGTAGAAGGAAGAAGATAGAAGAGGTACAAAAGATGAACAACACATTAGAAGAGACTGGTTCAGAATCACCTAGTGGGGGAGGTGATGACGAAGTAGACAAAGAAGAGAAAAATGGAGAAGAAGATAAGCAGAAGCAAGG
This sequence comes from Picea glauca, assembly GCA_000966675.3. Taxonomy (NCBI): domain Eukaryota; kingdom Viridiplantae; phylum Streptophyta; class Pinopsida; order Pinales; family Pinaceae; genus Picea; species Picea glauca. Next base: position 1,746,474 of record JZKD02S0367243.1, read on the forward strand.
TGAAATAATACTGCCATAGAATCCCCCGGATGACACAGAGTTGTCTAACAAAATAAAGGTTTCTCCCATGAAACCGACATCGTGGAAGAATTCAAAAGATAGTAAGACCAAGTTGCAGACTGTGCTTACGCTCGATGACTTTGACTTCATCATCCCAGTTATATCGGACGCCTCAGAAGATATTTTCTAGAGAAATGAATCCCAGCAAGAGACCATGTATGAAAGGCTTGAATAAGAGATGAGAGGGGTACAGGATGTCAACCCATGGGTTTACCCATGTCTAGGACATTTTTTAATGTATAAATAGATGTCTAGGAAATGTAAGAGGACACAATATGTGCATATGTGTGATGTTGTGCTAAGTGCAAGTGATAGTTATAAATGCTTTGGCATTTTGTATTGGACATTGGCAGAGCTAAGTGAAAGTGGATGTAAGATGCTTGTGTAGATTGTAAGAGGGCTTTGTGTTGTAACCTAGCTTGAGGAAGGAGGATCTGGTGGAGTGCGCGCAGATCTCCTGTCCTATGCAGAGTAGGATCATGTGGCTTTGTGCATGTAGATGACTGACAGAAGGCATTAAAGAGAAGAATAATTGGTGGACGAAGCCCCAAATTGGGGGTGAACCACATATATCCTGTGTTATGGTTGCTTTGTGCATTATGGTTGTTTTATTGCTGATATGATTTATTCTTAGTACAGTAATGTATGTTTAGATGTATCTGATATAGTAGCTTAGTGCTTGGTGATGTGAATGAGTACCAAATCTCGTCTATTTTGATTTGCTTAGTTCTTGAATGTGTTAGATCTTGTTAAATATTGCGTTACTCTATAATTAGGGTTTATCTGCATTGTAAACAAAGGAATGATAACTGCTAAATTATTTGTTAAGGTATTGTAATCACAAATATGTGTCCCAGCTAGGTTGCAGACATATGAGTCCTGCAACCACCCCAGCCTCTACCTCGAGTGAGACTTCATACGCTTCGTAGGTGTTGCTGAAAGGGCCAGTAGTTAGGTTTTTGTTGGTGCATTGTTGAACCGTTGAACCCTGGGTCTGCCCCTGTCCCAACATGCGTAAAAGAAGGTGATAGAAAAGATTGGCCATTGGTATCTGTGTCAGTGTTTCATGGAAACCTGCATAGGATATATAGCTAAAGAAAGTACAAACAAAGATTATCAAGAAAGGAAGAGAGATTCAATATGGAAGAATGAGAAAATATATTCACACTACTCCAATGATTTGATGATTGATACATAGATAATGATCAATATGATACAATGAATGAGTGGAATACACTCATATATAGGGAAAAGCATTCCATAATTAAGAAAATAAATCAAGCAGTTAACTTTCCTTAGGAATGCATGCATGCATAATAGTGATGGTAAAAATAGAAAGTCTAAAAATAGAACTAGTCAGTTAACTCCCACTGAACTAGTGTGTCGAAAATAGAAATTTCTCCAACACCCCCCCTAAACATCACTATGGAGTAAAAAATGAGTCCCGACTACTAGGCCATTTTAGGTACTCATGTACAATGCAACTAATGAATATTGAATAAAAGTTAGTAAAGAGGGAAAACCACGTGGGAACAAAACCCCCCATCAAGAGATAATGTATCAAAAGAAGAAAATGACAGTTGCTAGGAAACTATGTTCTTCACTGCAAGACGATCCCGCAAAGTCTGAAACTTCTGCTCATTGAAACTCTTTGTGAAGATGTAGAAATCTTTATGGATCTGATGAAGTGCTTTGGAAACCTGTCGGGCCTTGTACTTCTTGATCCTGTGGACCCATCTGCACCTGAAAATATTCCTTTCTGGTGGATGTGGAACAAGATTACAAGTCTGGTTCTGTAGGAGTGAGTCATACTCCTTCTGCATGGTTGCTTGCCATAATGGATTTCCCACAACCCTATTGTAGTTCTTTGGATTAGTAGATTGAACCATATAGCAATGCATGGGCATCATAGGTTCTGAAGCTAAAAATACATGAGAAGGCCCCTCATGCTGAGATTGAGTCCTCCTCGAATCCAATGGATTCCCTGTAAGGTTGTCTTCTCCTGAAGTGTGGTATGTGTCTTCTTGGGCATCTGCTGAAGCTTCGGTGCTGGATTCTTATATGGATGTACTATGTGATTATTTCCATGTACAAAATCAGAGTGTATGGAATCATCTATGATGTCTAAAACTAATGGAAGAATAAGAGCATGTTTCGGTGGAGTTGCATGCAAAGTACTCTCCTTACGTGTAAGTAGAATAGAGAAGTCATCGTCAGAAAACTTAGTGAATTTATACAACCTTGACTTGTGATCCACCTCACCAATTGCAATAATGGAATTGTCATGCATGTCAATTACTGAAACTGAATCTGATGTAAATTCAACCTTTTTTCCTTTCTGAGTGATCTGATAAACTGAGAGAAAATTCATAGAAAGCTTTGGAACATGTAAAACATTTTCAAAACTGCCATTGTGGAGTTCCACTCTCCCTTCTCCTGCTACTGCTACTGGAGTATCATCCCCCATGAGAATAGGGGGTCTTGAGCATGGACTCAAGGAAGAGAAAACTTCCTTTTTCACCGCCATATGATGGGTTTCACCAGAATCTATAATCCATGAATCTGATGAGGAATTAATTGCAACAAGAGCATGATGATTACCTTTCTTAGGAGCGGGATCTTCTTCCTTATATTTCTTGACTCCCTCTGGAATGAAGTTTCCAAGGTTGTTATGCTGAAGTGCATGTGCCATAAGATCAATCTGTTTCTTCATGCATGTGGATTCTTCATGATTCGGTTTATTGCAGTAAGTGCATTGATTTCCCTTCTTCTTCTTCTTGGAATCTGAAGAGTCTTTGGAACTTGAAGAATCATTAAAGGATTTGGAATATCCCTCCTTCCTATTATGTTTGAATGACCCTTTTCCATCTTGCATGGTGAGTGCATGTGCTTTGGGATATTTCATGAGGCCCATATGTATGAGTTTTGTCTACTCTTGTGTAAGAGACTCAATGAACTGAGCCAATGTAGGCATTTTCCAATTTGTTCCAAAAAGACATCTGCCAGAATGGAAATTGGAGACATATACAGTGTATTATGGTCCTAGCTTGGCCAAGATTGTTAGAATAAGTTGATTATCTTGTGTAGAATTATCAATACCACATTCACCCAAGCTTAATAGAAAAGATTTAAATTTAGTAAAAAAAGCTTGTATATTATCAAAACTTTTAGGGTCTAAGGTATTCAACTCTACCTCAAGCATATGACCTCGCATCTCATCCTGCTTTCCAAAGAGTCCTTCCAAGGATGTCCAGATCTCGTTTGGAGTCTTGCATGCGACAACATGAAACCAAAAAGCAGTGGATATTAACTCAAGAGGTTGTCATGTGACCTCATCCTTACAGTTCACCCATCTCATCTTCTCAATCGCTGATGTAGGTTCTGTTTCTGTCGCCATCGTCAAATTATACAATCCTTTCCTTCTGAGTTGGAATTATACCTTGGGATTCCAATCAAAATAATTGTATGGTGTGAGGATTACCACCAAGTTTGGTTGTATAATAGTTGGAATATCCATCTCTCCCACTGATTCCAAGAACCCCCAAAAATTTACTCTCAATCTGCAAGTGAAAAATTAAGAAATTAAGAATTCATATCAGTTTCAGGAGATGACCTTGAGACTTACTTTCTGAGCAAACGATGAGGAATCTCACCAAATGGTTGAAAACCCAATTCCAAAATGGGCCAATTTACTTTCCATGTGGTTCATTTCCTCCAAAACGTAATATTTTGGGAGCAGTGAATGTGGAAAGGTACAGCCACGGATTCGTATTAGTTTCAGGAGGCTATTTTTCAGCTCACTTTCTGAGAAAATGGTAAAGAATCTCGTCAAACGATTGAAAACCCACTTCCAAAATGGGTCGATTTACTTTCAACTCAAACCGTTTCCTCAAAAACATAATATTTTGGGAGGAATAATTGCTAAAAGTTACAACCACGGATTTAGCTCACCGAAACCCCGATTTTCCTTATTCTTTGGCTTGTCTAGCTTGCTCCAAGCAATGTAGATCTGATACCATGTTAGTGTTTCATGGAAACCTACATAGAAGATCTAGCTAAGGAAATTACAAACAAATATTATCAAGAAAGGAAGAGAGATTCAATATGGAAGAATGAGAAATTATATTCACACTACTCCAATGAGCTCATGATTGATACATACATCATGATCAATATGATACAATGAATGAGTGGAATACGCTCATATATAGGTCAAAGAATTCCATAATTAAGAAAATCAATCAAGCAGTTAACTTTCCTTAGGAATGCATGCATGCATAATAGTGATGCTAAAAATAGAAAGTCTAAAAATAGAACTAGTCAGTTAACTCCCACTGAACTAGTGTGTCGAAAATAGAAATTTCTCCAACAATCTGGACGAACACAATACCTACATTAGGGTATTTGGGGCCACTGGAGCACCTCATCTCCTACCTGTGCATGTTCCTGACCGAATTTTTGTGGGGAAATCTACTACCAAACCATCCTGCAAGGTTACAACGCTACCCTGGTGAAAGATAACAAGCGGAAATTTATACCTTATGGATTCCATATAGGTTTCTACCTAGTAAAAGACACTGCTCAAGCCAAGCAGGAAGGACTAAGACAATTGGAGTTTCGATTCCAGACAGGTTGTTTCTGCAAACATTACCCAAGGGGTCTAGTCTTGAAGCAAGTGTCACAAGTGTCGTCCTGTTGGCCATACGCCCATGACAAATTCGAAGATGAGGTCTTCACCGAAAATGCCCAAGACTAGGATGAAGTGGTGGCAAGGATGGTTGACCCTAAAATTACCAATTTTAGAGCCATAAGCCTAGATGAACAGGAAACAATCATAGAACAATTGGCTCAAGGAGCCCTCAGGGCCAGAGAATAAATGATAGCGGATGAAGTAGCAGAAGCCCCCCAAGTAGCAGTCGAAATAGCAGAGATTCCCTGGGTAACCCTAGTGCAATATTAAATTTCCCCCGAGGCTGAGGACACACGTGAGAGGGGGTTACTTATGTTAGAACATGCACAGTAGATAATTGATCAGCTGCAAGATTACCCAGATGTCCTAAACATGGAAAAGCTCTTTGAAGACAATCTGGATAGAAGCCAGGTGAGCCCAAGCGGCCATGAATTCATAGATCTCGATGACATTACTAGGTTAGACGACTCTAAGTTCACAAATCCACTGACTGGATCGTCGATAAGTGTTTTGACCCAGCCAGGGACTGTCGAAGCATCGCAGAGGACCAATGCGTCAAACCCCTTAAGCGAAATGATAAAGATATATGATGATTATGAGAGCCCAGAAGTATCTCTTGTGACCCCTGTGCATATCGAAGAAGAAAAGGGACCAGAGAAGATATCTTCCCCTATTCCTGACGTCCAAATTCAGGAGGTTCCATAGAATGAACAAGAAGTTGAGAGTGTCCTAGACAATAAGTTGCACGATGCACCGGAGACCCAAGCACACAGTCCAAACGATGAGTCAGGGTCAAACGAGGCAAAGGAAGAAACCCCACAGTAGGAAATTGACATCTCAACGACCAATGAACAAGTAAGTACCGAGACTATCCCCAACGCCTCTATTTCAATCGGTACTCAAAACCCTGATGAGCGACAGATAGAATTCGGGCCTTCGAAGCACAACAAGGAAGTTCAAGAACACAATCTTGAACAAGTATATATCATCGAGAATTTAGGGAACATGCTCACAAGGGGGGATGAGCAGATTCTCGAAGCTGTAGACAAAGTAGCCGACATACATGTTATAGATTATGATCGGAAAAGGAAGGATATCATCCAAAGAACCACCAAGAAGAAGAGGATCACTTTAGATCGCTCCATCCTCATCACTACGGAGGAACATCTAATAAAAATAGAGCATGATAAAATGTCCAAACTCATCGGCACAAGGATGGAAATCACAGATGCCACCCTGGGAAGATCTAAAGGAGATGAAGAGGAGTTGGCCACTTCCCTAAAGGAACTATAACATTTGCGCCATTTGGGGAAATACTATCAAGACACCACACAGGTCGTAGTGTACCTAAGGAGGGAATTCAAGGAGGCCTACAACAAGTTCACCGATGAATGGAACCTATTCACTACAAGGATAGTTGATCTCCACGAAGATACCCTCATGGAACTTGCGATGTGAAAAGATATGGAGTGGTGGTGCGAGAAAGTGCAACAGGTCATGGAAAGAATCGAGTATATCAGCGTGGTGCAAAAGGGTCGATATGTCGAAGAGCACGGCATCCAAGTGTTAAGATAAGGTAGCATCGACCGCATCAAGAAATTGGTCAAGAATTGGACAAAAATGACGCGAGAGATTCAAGAAAAATGGGCCAAGTGCGAGAAGAGTTGCATCAAAATCAACAAGGCAATGAAGGATATCGGACTCCCTAAGTTCGGCATGCCTGATGACTTTGTCGACTTGTGGGACATAGTCAATTCACACATCAAGCAAGATTCATCATGAGCCGAAGAAATAGAAAAGGCGACAGACATGGCGTTAGGTCAGGTGTGACAGTTTATGGAACACCCGATCAAAGCTCGGGCTATGCTGCAACAGTTAAGTGCTAGTCTAGTCAAGTATCGGGCACATGCAGTAGATATAAGAGAGATTTACGTGGCCCCGATGGAACGTCATAGATTCCCATATGCCAACACCTGCAAGGATTTGTTCATCAAGTGGTCATAGTATGAGAAGAGTCACCCTCTTAAGTGATATCTTGAGATGACTCTTAGACAAATTGATAGGAGAGAACTCCGCGTGGCAAATTTTGTTTTACTTATCTGCACTTCAGCAGTTATTTTTAGTTAATTTTATGTTATAAATAGGAGCATCAAATGATTAGTTAAAGGTCGATGGTTGTTGCAAGAAACTCTCATTGTTGGTTTTGTTAAGAACTATTTTGGAGCTGCCTTTAATTGAAAAGTCCTTTTGGATGAGAGACAAGTTTATTTTTCATCAAATGCGTGTATGATTGGATGTGGAGAAGAAATATTTCTTATATTGTCTCATGAATGGACGTTGTAACGAGTAAGAGCTATTAAATCTATTGATAAGTTATCTGATGTAATGTTTTACAATTCTTTCTTTAATGATGAAAATGAATATTTGTGTTATTATGTGATTGATGATTAGGGTTGAGTGAATTATTTTACTTTCCATCGCTTATCACATGTATGTTTTCTTTTGATAATTTCTATCTCAAACAGTAATTGGAATATTCACATGGTTAATGTATTAGTACTAGGCCTCTGGTAGACGATCATTGCCTACATGCTAGAGTAAAGGGTTATCCAAAACTCAGCCTCTTCTCCAGTAGTTTAGTTTGTTCCCACTTTGTCACCTAGTTGGTTTATACCATATTTATCTTATATTAGTCCTACCTAAGAGAAAATACAAAAAAGTGAACTTCTGAACCAAAGGGGAAAAAAAAAATCACAAAAAAACTTTTCAAATAGTATCAAGATATATTTGCATGGTCCTACCGAGATCTAAAAACTTATGATACCCATATCATTCAACACACTATCCCTTTAAATCCTAAAGTAAAACCCTTCCAATAGAAACTTGGGAAATACCACCCATCCCTGGAGCCCCTCATGTGTCAGGAGTTAAAGAAATTGTTAGATGCCAAAATTATCTTCCAGGTTAGACAATCTGCATGGGTAGCAAATTTGGTTCTGGTAAGGAAAAAATCTGGGGAGATACGCCTGTGCGTAGTTTTTAGAAACCTCAACAAAGCTTCAGAAAAGGACAACTACCCAATCCCACCAATGGAGAAACTCCTATAGACCATGTATGGATCTCAAATCTTCTCCTTACTAGACGGTTTCTCATGGTACAACCAGGTTCTAGTTTCAGAAGAAGACCGCTTGAAAACTACCTTCTAAACCAAGTGGGGAACTTTCGCTTACAAACACATGCCTTTTGGGTTAATCAATGCAGGAGAGACCTTCCAGAGGGCCATGGACGTAGCATTTTAGGGACTAATCAACAAGTGTGTAGTAGTATACTTGGATGACGTGACTGTGTATTCAAAGAATAGAGAAGACCACATCCAACACTTAACCCAGATTCTTGAAAGGTGTAGGAAATACGGAATATCCTTAAAACCTAAGAAAACTATTTTTGGTGTCGAGGAAGGTAATTTGTTAGGCCACATCATATCTCAAGCAACCATTCACATAGACCCATAAATAATTAAGGCTATATCTCATCTTCCATTGCCTCACAACAAGAAGGATATGCAGTCATTCTTTGGGAAAATCAATTTTGTGAGGAATTTCACTCTCGATTTCATGAAAACTATCAAACCCCTACAAAAAATGATTTGTAAGGATGTTGAGTTTAAGTGGGATGATGAACGGAAGAAGGCTTTCTACAATATTAAAACTACAATCTCTCAAGCCCCAGTACTGCGAAGTCTTGATTTCAACAAATATTTCTTCCTCTATACTTTCGCCTCCGACCAGTCATTAACCATGGTATTAACTCAAATGGATGATGACAAAAATGAAGTCTTGATATCGTTCATGAGAACTAATATTCAGGGGGGTGAACTAAATTATCCTTCTATAGATAAACAGGCTTATGTGGTTTATAAGGCAGTAAAACATTTCAGATCTTACATCCTCAAGAACCACACCAAAGTAATCATACCTCACCCTACAGTCTGATCCCTATTTAATCAATAGGATATGCGGGAAAGAAGAGGAAATTGGATGGCAATAGTTCAAGAATTTGATCTAGATATAAAACCTGCTAAACTATTTAAAGGACAAGGGTTATGCAAACTGGAAGTTGAAGCTCAAGATCAAGTAAATGAAGACCCCAAATGGGAGAATGAAATAGTATTATGGTGTGGTGAAGCTTCATACATTTGCCCAGGACAAGAGTCTTGGTATGAGAAACTGACTTATCTCCTACACCATGGGACCTGTCCAGAAAACCTCAACTCTAGGGAAAGGAGGGCTCTCAGGTTAAAATATACACAACATTGCCTCATAAATTTGGTACTCTTCCGGGTTAATTGTGATGGGGTAATTTTGAGATGCACTAAACGTGAAGATGCAGACAAAGTTTTGAAGGAGCTCCATGATGGCCCTGTTTATGGAAATTTTGCAGGAGACACCACTGCTCATAAGATACTGAGGGTTGGATATTATTGGCCCACTTTTTTTAGGGATGCTCACACATACGTTAGAAAATATAAAAAATTTCAAATAATCGTTAAAAGAGAGAAGAGAGAAGTTGTCTGACTCTAACTGGTGACTGTTTCTAGGCCTTTCGATCAATGGGGGTTAGATATCATAGGATAAATTACACCAAGTTATTTGAAACATCATAAGTACATACTTGTTTCCACCAATTACTTTACGAAAAGGGTAGAGTCCATCCCTCTGACTCATGTAAAAGAGAAGGTGGTAATCCAATTCATAGAACAACATCTCATCACCAGGTTCGACATCCCTTCTGTCCTAGTTTTTGATAATGCATCTTACTTTTCTTCCACCTTATTAATGTAGTTTGCTCTAGACAAAGGAATCATAATTAGGTACTCTGCAAATTACTATCCACAAGGAAACGGAGTGGCAGAATCAACTAATAAGAACCTAGTGAGGATATTAAAGAAAATGGTTGCAGACAACCAGAGGAATTGGCATAATTCACTTTATAACGCTTTATGGGCTAATAGAGTCACACCCAAGGAATCTATAGGGAATTACCCTTCTGGTATACGGGCAAGAAGCCATTCTCCTAAACGGGTTATATCTTCCATCCCTTCAACTCGCTCAGAATTCCAGAGGGCAACCCTCATCAAACTTACAACAAAGAATTGACACCCTACTCATGTTAGAAGAATAAAGGGAGAAAGCTAAGTCAAATTTCATATCCCACCAGCATATAGTTAAAGCATGGTTTGATAAGCATAAGGCTAAAGAGAAGAATTTTGAAGTAGGACCTAGTCCTGAACTGAGACAGAGAAAATGAGCCTAAGGGAAAACATTCTAAGTTCCATAATCTATGGCTCAGACCTTTCTAGGCGGTCGAGAAGATTGGGTCGGGCAAATATCGACTACATAATCTGAGGGGGGAACCTGATGCTCTCCCAATGAATGGCCAATCCATGAAACAATATTTTCATTAAAATATATATATTGTGTTTATTTTTTATGCGTCGATTTGTCTTTTTCTCATTTATACTTTGTTTTTTCTTTTGCGATCATGCTTCTAAACTTTTGAAAGATTGTGTTGAGCAAGACAATGGTTGACACCAAATCATGTGACATAGAAAACTCTATTCCTAACTCGTTGCTCACATACAAACATAAGAAATATTGAAGAACCTGCAGTTGTTTCAAAGGGATTCTCTATCTAACCTGCGTAGATGAACAACTTTGGAGAAATGCAGAAGTGTCTCCTTCATGGTCTAGTAAAACCTTAAGGGAAAGAAGGAAATATGGAAAGGATTACATGAACCTCAAAGACAAAACTAGGGAGTTTCACCTTAACCACATCATATCTTTTTCAAATAACAGACTTCCACCTCTCCCGCTCGCTCAGGGTATTCTGTCGAAATGAAAGTCAACTATATCAAATGAGCGCATATTAGGAGAGGGTATGCAGATATATCTTCCAGGGATATGGACGCTCGCTAGTATTGGAGCAAGTTTTGTGATGTCAGGGTGACTCCGTCGGGGCTATGGACGCTCGCTGGCAAAGGAGCAACACCATAGCAAATGAACGAGGGTAACTAAAAGGCCTAGTGCCAGTAAATTATTTACTAGACGCTTATCAAAAGAGGGTGTGGTTCAAGGTCACAGGAAAATAATGTGGAATAAAGGTTAAAAAACCCCACAAGCAGGCCCAGATGCATTAACCAAGGAAATTCCAAATGCAAGGGGTAAAAGAAGCTCTAATGAAAACTAGTTAAGTTATTAATCATCTTTTGCATCAGCTGAGCCCAAGGAAGGAAGAGAGTTTCTAATTTCACCTAGTAAGTCACCATTTATTGAGCACTCAACACACCCTAAAAAATCCTATGTCATCTTTCTACTTTTTTGGGTACCACTTGAACTTTACACTATCTAAATTGCAATTTTTCTTTTGAGAAACTATTTTGTTATTGCTTTATTCTCTTGACTCTCATGAATTAAAAGGGATTAACACTTAAGTATTGGCAGCCAAAACACTTCACCCAATGTGCCCAAATATTCGACATTGGAAGAAATTAAAATGTGAAAAGGGACCACTCATAAAACCTCAGTCGTCAAGCATCAATTTTCACCGGTATCGGTGAAAGGAAGTTTTTGTTTCATGACAAGTATCACATATGGATATCGTTGACAGTTGATCCCCTCTGACATTGGTAAAAGGTAGGGGGAGTAACATTTAAAAGGAAAATAAATAATATCTTTGATAGCCGATACCTGACGCGCTTGTCGAAATCGGAGAAAACCAAATCACGATCAACATTGTGACCACACTAAGGAATTTCCCCGGATCACCAATTCCCAAAGCGTTTCGGCATCGTCAATTTTTCAAAGATGATAACCTGAGGAAAATACGCGATAGGTTTATCTCCGATCACTGATCCCCAATACCTTTTCATCATTGACAATCCTAGGTTTAGTTTGAGAACGCACAACTGGAAGTAAAGTCCCGACTCCAACTAATACTCTTGAGTTAAGTCACCGGTCTTGATTGCCACATGTCTCAAGCTAGTTTCACCACGTCTGCACCGTATGATGAAATCGATCGGCATCAGAGGTTTTCAATGTAAGGATATCAAATAAAACATCCATAACACATCATCGATCCCTTATCCGCCCACTAGGAAAACAACAAGATGGGACATTTTAGCACTAGATACGTTTAGATTTAGAGCATTTAAGGAACTAATTAATTCCAAATCTCGCATTAGTTGTTACTTTGTGTACGAATCAAAAGGTCGTTTGAAATTACCGATAGAACACATCACCCTCTGCCCCCAACCCACGATGAATTAAATTGCAGAGATTCGGCGGTAGATTTGTTTGAATTTCACTCATCACCCGAATTAATTGTTCAATGCGAAACGGTAGGCTCTTCCCATTTTAAATTCTCTTGAGCCATTGTAAACAAAACCATTTTGCACGTAAAGGAGTTTCAAAACAGCTATAGGATTGAGACGAGAAATTCAAACGCTTCCAAGATCCCGTGAGTATCAAACAAAAAGGTTTAGCGAGCATTACAGGAACAATGCCTCCAATAAAACCAACCACCAGGCGGTCGCTAAGGGCATTGAAACTAAAAGAACTAGAGGTAGGAGAAGGCTCTTCCCCAGCGGCCGCAAAGTAATTAGAATTTTATCAAAGGTCGGAACTGGTCATTAGGACATCTACAAATAAATATTTCAATCAACCATCGGCATTTGGAGACATAGAGGCAAACATAGGGACCAAGGCAGTACTCCCGCACTGGGGAGAAATCTTCAAGAAGATCAGTCGGGAAGAATTTTTGGAATATGTCCTGCATAGCAACCCCGATATGAGGAAGCTCGACAACGAAGTTTTTTCAAACATCTGACAATCGTACATGCACATGGTGGCCAGAAAAACTCCATTTTTCCCCATGCATAGAATTCCTGAAGTGGCTCATCGACCACACAGACATACAAAAGTGTTTGATTAACGACATCAATGGAGAGTATGTCAGGGTTTTCCTTCCGGTAGAGGTGCAAAGTTATTACAAGCTTAGATACCTGGAGGATATACTGAACAGATATTTATTTGTAAATTTCTATGAGCACCATGACACCGGCCGGGTGATGGATTCATGGTGGAGAGAAGACAAGAAATAAACCAATCAGACATTCTTCCAGTACCAGATGACCAACTTAAGGGAGCCATATATCTATCTAATGGCCCTCATCTTCTGAATGTACAAGGAGAAAGATTTTTCTAGGTTTTCAGAGGCATGGATACCTCTAGCTTACATAGTGGCCATTTCTGAGAGAGATTTCAATTGGGGAAACATCATTTCAAAGAAGGTGAGCATCTTCATATAGCAGGCTCAGATGCTAAAAGAAGGAGAGACTCCATCCTTCAACATGGATTTGTATTTATTGGACGTCATATGTGTCAGGAATGTCTTTGTCGACATGAAATTGAGGTGGCACACCTCAGAACTCTTGGTCCACGTTTACTTTGTCATTTTATGGGAGAACAAGTATAAAAAATCATACTCCCTTATCTACGATGAATTCATCACGTGCATTCATTTTATTCTTTTCAAGAAAGAGTTCCCAAGGCTATCGACTACGACAAAAAAGGTGATAGAAAAGGTTGGCCGCTGGTATATGCATGAGCGTGATGCCTACATTAGGGTATTCGGGGCCACTGGAGCAACTTATCTCCTACCTGTGCATGTTCCTGACCGGCTTGTTTTGGGGAAATCTACTACCAAACCTTCTTGCAAGGTTACAAAGCTACCCTGGTGAAAGATAAGAAGTGAGCATTTATACCTTATGGATTCCATATAGGTTTCTACCTAGTAAAATACATCGCTCAAGCCAAGCAGAAAGGATTGAGCCAATTGGAGTTCAAATTCCAAACTGGCCATTTCCGCAAACATGAACCAAGGGGTCTAGTCTTGAAGCACGTGTCACAAGTGTCATCCTATTGGCCATACACCCATGAAAAATTCAAAGATGAGGTCTTCACCGAAAATGCCCAATATTAGGATGAAGTGGTGGCAAGGATGGTCGACCCTAAAAGGACCAAGTTTAGAGCCATCATAGAACAATCAGCTCAAGGATCCCTCAGGGCCAGAGAAGAAATGATAGCGGCCGAAGTATCAGAATCCCCCCAGGTAGTGGTCGAAATAGTAGAGATTCCCCGGGTAATCCCAGTGCAAGACAGAAGTTCCCCCGAGGCTCAGGATGCACATGAGAGGGGGTTACTTGTGTTAGAACATGCGCAGCGGATAGTTGACCATCTGCAAGATGACCCGAACATCCTAAACATGGCAAGGCTCTCTGAAGACAATCCGGATAGAAGCCAGATGAGCCCAAGAAACATTGAATTCATAGATCTCGATGACATTACTGGGTTAGATGACCTTGAGTTCAAACACCAACAGCTAGATCGTTGACAGGTATTTCAACTCAACCAGGGACTATCGAAGCATCGCAGAGAACCAATGCGTCAAACCCCTTAAGTGAGCTGATAAATATATATGACGATGATGAGAGACAAAAAGTATCTCTTGTGACCCTTGTGCATATCGAAGAAGAAAAGGGACCAAAGAATACATATTCCCCTATTCTCGACGTCCAAATTCAAGATTTTCCATAGAAAGAACAAGAAGCCTAGAGTGTCCTAGACACTAAGTTTCCCGATGCACTGAAGACCCAAGAAGACAGTCCAAAGGACGATCCAGGGTCGTATGAGCTAAAGGAAGAAGCCCCACAACAAGAAATCGACATCTCAATGGTTGTTGAACAAGTAAGTACCGAGACTATCCCCGACGCCTCTATTTCAATCGGTACTCAAAACCTCGATGAGCGACAGAAAGAATTCAGGCCTTCAGAGCACAATGAGGAAGTTCAAGAACCCAATATTGAACAAGTATATACCGTCGAGAGTTTAGGGAACACACTCACATGGGGGGATGAGCAGATTCCCGAACCTATGGACAAAGGAAGTAGCCGACATACATGCTATAGATTATGATCTAAAAAGGAAGGCTATTGTACAAAGAACCACCAAGAAGAGCATGATCACTTTAGATTGCTCCATATTTATCACTACGGAGGAACATATAATCAACATAGAGCATGCTAAAATGTCTGAACTCATTGGTGCAGGGATGGCAATCATAGATGCCACCTTGGACAGAGATAAAAGAGATGAAGATGAGTTGGTTGTTTCCCTGAAGGAACTAGAAGATTTGCGCCATTTGGAGAAATACTATCAAGACACCACACATGTTGTGGTGTACCTAAGGAGCGAATTCAAGGGGGACTACAGAAATTTCATGGATGAATGACACCTATTCATT
Source organism: Picea glauca (assembly GCA_000966675.3). Lineage (NCBI taxonomy): Eukaryota > Viridiplantae > Streptophyta > Pinopsida > Pinales > Pinaceae > Picea > Picea glauca. The sequence continues at coordinate 1,761,583 of JZKD02S0367243.1, forward strand.
GCAAGGATAGTCGAGCTCTAGGAAGATACCATCATGGCACTTGCGACGTGCAAAGATATGGAGAAGTGGTATGAGAAAGCGCAACAGGTCGTGGAAAGAATTGAATATATCAGCATAGTGCAAAAGGGATGAGATGTTGAAGAGAACAGAATCCAGATACTAAGAGAAAGAAAAATCGATCGCATCAAGAAATCGGCTGAGTATTGGGAAAAAATGGCGCGGGAGCCTCACCGGGAGATTAAAGAAAAATGGGCCAAGTGCGAGAAGAGTTGGGTCAAAATCAACAAGGAAATGAAGGATATCGAACTCCCCAAGTTTGGCATGCCCGATGACTTTTTCGACTTATGTGACATAGTAAAATTGCACATCGAGCAAGATTCATCATGGGCTGAAGAAATAGAAAAGGTGACAGACACGGCACCAGGTTAGGTGGGATAGTTTATGGAACACTCGATCAAAGCTTGGGCTATGCTGCAACAGTTAAGTGCCATTCTAGTCAAGTATCGATCACATGCAGTAGAGATAAGAGATATTTACGTGGCCTTGATGGAACAACATATATTCTCATACACTAACACCTGCGAGGAGTTGTTCATCAAGTGGTTGGAGCACAAGAAGAGTCACCCTCTTAAGTGATATCTTGAAATGACTCTTAGACAAACTAATAGGAGAGAACACCATGTGGTGAATTTCATTTTACTTATTTGCACTTCAGCCATTATTTTTAGTTAATTTTATGTTATAAATAGGAGCATCAACCAATTAGTTAAAGGTCGATGGTTGTTGCAAGAAACTCTCGTTGTTGGTTTTGTTAAGAACTATTTCGGAGCTTCCTTTAACTGAGAAGCCCTTTTGGACCAAAGAAAAGTTTATGTTTCATCAAATGTGTGTATGATTGGATGTGGAGAAGAATTGTTTCCTATCTCGTCTTATGAATATATGTTGTAACGAGTAAGAGTTATTAAATATATTGATATGTTATCTAATGCAATGTTTTACAATTCTTTCTTTAATGATGAAAATGAATCTTTGTGTTATTATGTGATTGATGATTAGGGTTGAGTGACTTATTTTACTTTCCATCGTTTATCACATGCATGTTTTCTTTTGATAATTTGTATCTCAATCAGTAATTGAAATACTCACACGGTTAACGTATTAGTACTAGGCCTGCGGTAGAATTTCATTGTCTGCATGCTAGAGTAAATGGTTATCAAAAACTCATCCTCTTCTCCAGTAGTTTATTTTGTTCCCACTTTTTCACCTAATTGGTTTATACTGGATTTATCTTATATCAGTCCTACCTAAGATAAAATAAAAAAAAGAGAACATCTAAATCGAAGGGGAAAAAAACCTTCACAAGAAAACGTAAATCCCATCGATTATTTTGACTAGATCGCAAGATCTGGAGAACCATTCCACCATTAAACACTGCAGAGTCTAATTGGGCCTCGATGGTGTGTTTGGTTCCTGTTGTTGAGTTAAACGGATTTATGGCCCATCAACATGTTGCAGAGGAACAATTTGTTCAGGACATATTCCAAGACTAAAGACAGAGTATGCAAGGTGATAATTGACAGTGGGAGCATTCATAACTTAGTATCCAAAGAGATGGTGGAGAAGTTAGAGCTAGATATGATTGTACATCCAATGACATATAAAGTCTCATGGTTGCAAAAAGGTCATCAGGTAACAATCACTAAACAATGCCTGGTTGAATTTAAAATAGGAGGGTATAGAGATGAAATTATGTGTGATGTGATTCCCATGGATGTATTTCATGTTTTGTTGGGAATACCATGGCAGTATGACATGAACGTCATTCACGATGGGAGAAGAAATACTTACACCTTGGAAAAGAATGGTAGGACACATATGTTGCTTTCAATTGAAGAGAAGAAAGTGAAGGAAGAATCCAGCATGAGCATACTTCTCATGAGCGGGAAGGATCTCCTCAGTGAAGTTAATAAGGAACAAGAGATGCAGTTTGTTGTAGTGACGAAGCCAAAATTTATCCTTACAAGTACTTCTATGAAGGATTTTCCTGAGGAAATTCAGGAGTTGTTGGAAAATTTTGTTTACATAGCAGTGGATGAGTTGTCGAGCTCATTAACACCTATCATAAGTATCAACCATCACATTGACTTGATATCAAGAGAAATCCTACCGAAAAAATCAACGTACATACTGACACCTCAAGAGAATGAGGAGGTGAAGAGGCAAGTTCAAGATCTGTTAGATAAAGGTTTGGTTAGGGAAACCTTGATTCCATGCACGATACTGACTGTGTTGAGTCTGAAGAAGGATGGAGGATGGAGAATGTGTATAGACTCAAGAACCATAAACAAGATTACCATTAGGTACAGATTTTCATTGCGAAGGATGGATGACTTAATGGATTTTTTAAGTGGAGCGAACTACTTTTCAAAAATAGATTTGAAAAATGGATATCACCAAATAAGGATGAGATAAGGTGATGAGTGGAAAACAACCTTCAAGTATGGATTGTATGAATGGCTTGTTATGTCGTTTGGATTAACAAATTCCCCGAGTACCTTTATGAGGTTGATGAATGAAGTGTTGAAATATTTTGTTGGCAAGTTTGTGATCATATATCTGGATGATATATTGGTCTTCAGTAAAACTGAAGAAGAGAATCTGAGGCACTTAACATTAGTGATGAAGAGGTTACAGCGGGAGAAGTTGTTGATAAATTTAAAGAAGTACTCTTTCATGAAGACAGAGCTCATTTATTTGGGTTTTGTGATCTCTTCAAATTCATTGAAGATGGATCTCGATAAGGTGAAAGAAATCAGAGAATGGTCGTCACCAAGGAGTATATTTGAGGTAAGAAGCTTCCATGGATTAGCAAGTTTCTATCGAAAGTTCATCAGAAATTTTAGTGAAATCGGTGCACAAATGATGGATAAAGTGAAGAAAACACATAAGTCTTTAAAATGGATAGAATAGGCTGAGAAAATCTTCAATATATTGAAGGAGAAGATAATAGAACAACCAATTCTAGTATTACCAGATTTTGAGAAGACATTTCAGGTAAGGTGGGATGTGAGTGGAGTTGCAATCGGAGCAGTCTTGAGACAAGATAATAGGCCTGTTGCATATTTCAGTGAGAATTTGAATGATTCTAAGAGAAAATACTTCACATATGATAAAGAGTTATATTCCATAATTCAAGTCTTGAAGAAGTGGAGGCACTATCTCGTTCCAAAAGAGTTTGTTTTTTATAGCGATAATTAGGATTTACAATTCATAACCAAATAAGAGAAGTTAAACTAGAGACATGCCAAGTGGATAGAGTTTATGCAAAAAATCACTTTTGTCATTAAACATATTTTTGGTAATGCTAACAAGGTTGTTGATGCATTGAGCAGGAAATGTCTAATTCTGTAGGAATTTCAAGTGAAGACCTTGGGGTTTGACCACCTGAAGGAAATGTATCATAATGATCCAGATTTCAAGGAAGCATATGAAGCATGTGTTAATCATGTGCTCAGAGACAAAATCCAGTGAGATGAATATCTGATTTAGGATGGGTTTTTGTTCAAAGGATGTCAATTGTGCATACCAAAGTGTTCGATGAGGTAGAATTTGTTGAAGGAAAAGCATAGTGGACGTCTAGCCGGACATTTCAGCCATGAAAAAATGTTTGCACAATTGAACGTTTCATATTATTGGCCAAGAATGAGGGTAGACGTGAAGAGGTTTGTGAACAAATGTAAGATTTTCTAGTATGCAAATGGAAAGAAGAAGAATATTGGGTTGTATCAACCATTTCCTATTCCAGAGAGGCCTCAGGATGCAATAAGCATGGATTTTGTGTTGGGATTTCCAAGAACACAAAGAGTAAGTGATTCCATATTTGTGGTAGTTGACAAATTTTCAAAGATTGCACACTTTATCCCATGCCAGAAGACCAGTGATGCAATGCACGTTGCTAATTTTTTTTTAAGGAAGTTGTAAGACTCCATGGATTTCCCAAAAGTATTGTTTCAGACAGGGATACCAAATTTGTTGGTCATTTCTAGAGAGAATTGTGGAAGAGGCTAGGAATAGAACTATCCTTTATTTCTTCATATCACCCTCAAACAGATGGATAGAATGAGGTGGTGAATCAAATTTTAGGAGATTTTCTGAGAAGTTTGGTCACTGAACACCATAGCTAGTGGGATCAGATTTTAGCACAAGCAGAGTTTGCATATAATGAATCAATGAACAGAAGTGTCGGAAAGAGTCCATTTCAGATAGTGTATGGAATGAATCTGATTGGAGTTTCAGAGTTAACAGATCTGGAGAAAAATGAATTTAGAAGCATTGGAACCGAAGACTTCACTGCAGAAATGCAAGAGCTTCATAATCATATCAAGGAGCAGTTGAAGAAGAGAGGTAGTGAATACAAATGCATCGTTGATCAACATAGGAGGAAACTTCAATTTGAAGTTGGATATCAAGTTCTAGAACATCTTAGGAAGGGGAGGTTCCCAAGGGGAACATATAATAAACTAAAGTTGAAAAAGATAGGACCGTGCAAAATCATAAGAAAATTTGGTGAGAATGATTATGAGATAGAGCTTCCAAAATATGTGGGTATATCACCCATATTCAACATTGCATACCTGTATCCTTATAGGAAAAATGGAATTGGAGGATCTAAAGGTCAAAAATATATCCAGTGGAAAAAGAAGATGCATGTAGCAGAAAATCCGTAGATGGAACAGATCGTAGATCGATGAATTGGTAAGAAGACCATAAGGAAAACATATTTTCAGTATTTTGTAAAGTGGAAGGGACGACCAGTAGAAGATTCCAATTGGGTAAGAGAAGCGGACATCCAGAAGCATGGAGGGTCAGTGCAGGAGCTCATGAATAGGAGTCCATGAATTTTCAGCAAGAGGAGTATGATGCAGGAGCATCACCAGCAAAGCAAGAGCAGAGGACAGCTAGGCACACTAGTGCACATTTTTAAGAAATTTAAATTTTGAAGAAAGTGTATCACGCAAATCTTTTGAATGAAGATAATAGAGGAGAATTATCCCAAATGTATGGTGTTGATGCGTCTATCTGAATGAACAAATGGTAGACTTTCTGTTTATTTGAAATTCTCTGTTATTTCTTGTTCTTGTGTTTATGTATGCATTTACATGGCTAAATGTATGAATTTATGAAGATTTAGATAAGTTTCAATTATTTCTCGTCTACGAGCAAGTGAAAGTGTGCATACTGTCCACAAGGAGTTCATTGACAGAGTCTGTTTTGACTCATAATCTCAAAAGAGATAACGTGAACCTTATATGTGCAAGGAGTGCATAGTGTTTGCAAGGTGTGTGTGACAAAATCTATTTTGACTCAAAAATTTTGGGAGAGATAGCTTGAAGGAAGTTCATCCACAAGGATTGCGCAACAAAGTCTTTTGACTTAGAATCTCAAGAGGAGTAGGTGAAGTTGTCCACAAAGAGGTGGAATTGCAAAGGATAACTTGTTGCAAGGCGTGCACGGGCTTAAATTCGACTAATGTCGAAAGGAGTTATCCAAGGAGACAAGATTTTGAGGAAGAACAATCTCAGGAGGAAGAGTGGTGAGAAATATTCAAAAGAAAGAGTCCTTTGAGATTTCCCAGAATCAACAAAGCGAGATCCATTCAAGAGGAATTGGATTTGTTCCTGACCGTCAGATCTGGGGAGAGTTGCGTGGAGAGTTGACCAAGAGGTGTTTCAGCATTTTGGAGTTCGGAGTATCCCAAAGTGTTGAAAGGTGGGATTGTCGGAGTCGTGAGGCGAATATTAACCATTGGCTGGGAGGAGACACGTGGTAGAAGATTAGAGAATCTGAGAGTTAGATATTCAGAGGAAGTAAGTATGGAGTAAGTAAAGTTTCGTGAAATCACATGGCAGAGACACATGGCAGAGACCCATGAATTTAGAGAAAATTGTTTCAAAAGGAAACAAAGGAGGAGGTTGCAATATTTTTGGAGCTGAAGTGGTGAAGGGTTGGCCCGAGGTTATATCCTGTGGTCACATTAAGGGGGAGGAGTCTAGCGTCAGACTTGTACTCACGAATCGGTGTCACCAAGCACTGGTAGCAAAGTTTCAATTAGTATGAACTTGCATGTGACATCAAGGGGACTTGTGTGAGTGTGTAAATTTCTCAAGGTTTGTTGAAGGCCCGAAGAACCAGTTCAGTTCAGAGAGTTTGAAGATCCAAGACCGGGAGGTCGCAGAATCCCCAAGAGAGAAGGGGGTTGTGCACATCAAATTTGATGCCTTATATAGAGGTATTGGTGTTGTTTTAATGGAATAAGGGTGCCCCTTGGCATTCACTAGTAAGCAATTGTGTGAATGAAATTTGTGTAAATCCATATATGAGAAAGAGATCATGACCATACTTCATGTAGTGGAGACCTGGTATCCATATCTCATAGGCCAGTGTTTCTAAATCAAGGTTGACCATCATAGTCTGAAGTAATTTCTAGAACAAATATTATTATCACCAAAGAAACATAAGTGGGTAACCAATATGTTGGGGTGTGATTATGATATTATCTATAATAAGGGTAAAACAAATGTGGTGGTTTATGCTTTATCTAGGAAATTTGAGGAGGATGGTACTTCTTCACCTTATCTTTACCGATTCCAAGTTGGCTCAAGAAATCTTGTTGAGAATGGTTGGAAAATGATATTATCATTCAACGCATCCAAAGGCTTCAAGAAAATCCTAACCCCCCTAAAGGGTATACATCGTAGAAATATACCTTGAGGTATAAAGGGCTCATTTTAATGGTAGACAATTCTAATTTAAAACAAAGGGGCTTAGAAGAATTGCATTCATCACCTATACTAGGTCACTATGGCTTTCATAAAACCTATGAAAGAACTAATTTCTTGTTATTTTGGGAAGACATGAAAATAAACATCTAGTATTTTGTAGAAATGAGTGACACTTTCCAAAGAAACAAGGGTGAGATAGAGAATATAATAGGATAATTTCAACCACTCTTGATTCCAACACATATATGGACAAACATCTCTATGGATTTATAGTGGGAATATCAAGAGTGAGTAACAAACAAGTGATATGGTGGTATTTGAATGTCTTTCCAAATAAGATCATTTTTTTCTTTATCATACTCATTTACGCCCTCCTCAGTTTCCCAAGTCTTCATGGATCAAATTTTAAGTTACATGGCATGCCCATTATCTTGTATTGGGGTCCTACCTTCACCAAAACAAATTTTCAAGAATTTTTTAAACTTCAAGGTACTCAAGTGAACATGAGCACTACATATCATCCCCAAACTGATGGTTAAATTGAAGTGGATAGCAATTTCTTAGAAACCTATTTGTGATGCTTTTCTTTTAAAAAACACACTAGTGGACACAATACCTTCCCCTTGTATAATGGTGGTACAATAACTCTTATCATGGAGCTACCACAATGACCCCATATGGAGTTGTCTATGGCCAAAATGTTTTGACAATGACTTCCTATTTACCAGGCCTCTCCAAGGTTCACATAATGGATAACACATTTCACATTAAAGAAGCCATTCTACACACATGATCTATAAAATATTATGTATATTCCAATGGAAGAGTTCATCACAAACATATATTACAATATTTTGAAATATTTTATTATGTATTTTATTACCTTAGATCTTATATTTTGTTATTAGTATTAGTTTAGTTCTCAAATTTATGGAAATAACTAAAATCTGAAATGAAAGAACAAGCAAATGAAAACACCATCCACACAAATGAACACAACATGTGACCTAGGAAACTCGATACATGAGAAAACCCAACTAAAAGGTGAGGCCTATTCTCTTCTCTCTTTTTCTCAGTTAACAAATGCAAGTACAAAGAAAGGGGCACTCTCTATGGAATTTCCCTAGACATTGTGGCCTGAATGACTGTTATAGAATCTAGTACCTCCTCTTTTATGCTTCAATAACCCACTCCTAGATGATATTCTCAACTATGGAATGGTATCGATACTAAAATATTGGAACTTGATGATGGGTGGAATGTCTTCTCGAAACATTGGATGTTTCAAAACTCTATACACAGTTTTGATCCAAAAGTTTCTCTAGATTGGAACCTCTTCTCTTTCTAGTGGCCCAGTATTTAACATCGACTAATAGTCATATAGGGTTTGGGTTAGGGATTTTTATTCCTTGACCCTCAATTAGTGTTAGGTTTTTGGACCCTCTATAATATTATTTAAAGTCCACATGTGAAATATTTCAATGTGTAGAAAAATTTCGATGATATGGGAGGTATGTTCATAAATGTTTTACCATAAAACGTTTTGTTGGATGCATCAAACTGGCTCTAGAAGGTTTCATACCCCAAATCACCAAACTGGGACTTGCAAATCAATGCCTTCAATTTTTGTACCCATAAAGTACCAAGATAGATGAAAAATTATATTATGATCCATTTTGGATAAGCACACTTAAACAAAACTTGGTTATGGCTCAAAATAGAATGAAGCAACAAGTAGACCAATATTCTTGTGAACATTTTTTTGTAGTATGGGATCATGTGTTTCTTTGCATTCAACCCTATAAAAAAACATCAATCAAAGAAAAAACACCTAAAAATTTAGCAATAAAGTATATGAACCCTATGAGATCATCCAACGCATTGGAAAAGTGGCCTACAAGTTGGCTCTTCCAACGCACTCCAAGATTCATATAGTATTTCATGTGTCTTGTATGAAGAAGGTCATGGGATCAAAGAGCATGGTGAAAACCATCTCACTAGAACTTGATTAAGAAGGCTATGTTTGGATCCATCCAGAAGTAGTATTCGATACTAGAGTGCATCAATGCATATTCCATGAAGTACTAATCTACTGGAAAGGTATGCAACTTGAATACACCACATGAGAACTAACTACAAATTTGCAACAATTTTTTCATCCTCATCCTTGAGGATAACACTGTGTTTGAAGGGGGGGGTCATGTTAAGGTCCTACCCTAACCTCCCTACTTTAAGCTACCTAGGAGTTAGTGAATTGATGTATTTGTCCATTCTTTTTGAATCAATCCTATTAGATAGTAATGGATAGTTATTTAATGTAAAATGTGTTGGAATACTGAGAGTGGGGGGTGAATCTTTATGAAAACTTTTACCACTTAAAATATATAGACTTCAATCTTATCAGTATTATATCATCAATGCATAATATATTATTTCATTCAATATATCATGAGAATATAAAAATATGAAACATTACATCAACAAGATCACATCAAATACACAGTACACCAAAATTTACGTGGAAACCCAAATGTGATAAAACAACAGAATGTTTTCTTATATATTAAAGCTTACATTCATTGGAAGAACTAACTTCCCAATTCTCCAGCTTCAACTGGAAGGATTCTATGACCTCCTATTTATAATCTCCAACCTAAAGGAAGCTACAACCCCCTAAATTATCTGGCCCCAACAAGAAGGAAGCTTCAACTCCCTATGTTCTCTGGCACCAATTGGAAGGAGGCTACGACCCCCTTTCCTTACCCCATCCTACCGCCCTGAAATATAAATGTAGACCAAACTATCACTACCACAATCACTGCCACTGTCACTTCCATTGTCACTGTCACATCAACCTGTAGCCTGTCAACTTGTCACTGTATCGAACCCATCAATGTCACTGATACTCAAAATCAATGATACCAAATCCATGATAACTAAGGGAAACTCTCAACTAGATTCTCAAAATCACCAAAACATGTACATAAACCATGTACATCAGTATTCAACCATGTACAACATCTTCGACCAACCATGAATCAACCATGCACATCAACATGTACCAAATTGTGCATCAACAATACACCAACACCTATATCAAACTTTGCATCAACCATGCACCAAAACCTATGCCAAACCATGCATCAAACATATACCATACCATCAACCATGTACCACACCAAGTACATGTAAAAAGAATATGCCTCACACCATGCACCAAATATGTGCCTCAAACACATACTAATGCCTAAACAATATACCAAAGGGAGCACCATAAACATGTAACCAAGATGTAGCTCAAACCATGTGTCTCAAGCATGTTCCAACATCCATAAACCATGTACCAGGAGATACCATCAAACATGTTCCATATCACTCATATGCCATACAACAACCATATGTCAAGTCTACAAGATGTGCCTCTAACAATGTATGATATCATCACCAAGATGTACCATGCACAATCACTACCATGAAATGTCTCAAGAATGTACCATAACAACATAATAATAAGCCTCAAAACTAACGCATAAGCATACCTATGATCTTGTAGACACCCTGTTGTATCAGATGACAATTGAGTAAACCAACCTAGGCATCAACAACCTAGTACAAGCATCACTTCTCAACCTTTCCTAAGAATTTTTACAGATCCTCGACTTGCTCCTCTACTGCCTGTGGATATCCTCGCTTTCCTCCACTACAGACCACGTACATTCATGCCCTACTGACCTATAACTGGAGGATACCTTAGAAACTCTATACGTCCTCATTTTCCTTCACTGAACCCTGTGTATGTCTGCACTTATCTAAGTCTGCAACTCACGGATGTCCACGCTCTTACTTCACTTTAACTCATGGATGTCCATGCTCTTCCTTCACTTTAACTCATGGATAACCTCAGGAAAACTCTAGAACAGTAAAATCAACTTCATCCCTTCGACTCCTTCAACTTCTCTCTTCACTAAACTTCACTTCCTAAGACTCATTTCTTTAGATATGTCAATAGTACTTTCCCATAACACTTTAAAACATGGATATTCAATGTGCTCAATAGATGTTAATAGGACTCTCTTGAAGTCTTATTTATACTTTCCAAGTGACTTCCTTTAGGGGATATCTTGTAACTGTTTTACCCCTTTTCCTTATTTTAGGGATAACCCACATTCTCTTGTTTCTACTTTACCCATAATTAAATTCTTGTTGCAACTAATTTACCCTTAATAAATGACCTGTAACTTCTTGTTGACCTTCTAGGGGATTCTAGATCATACTTTGAGGTCCTCCAACTTCAGAAGGCCATAACTGCTCAACCGTGAGGAACCATGTGGCATACCCCATATCATCATAAATGGCATGATACATACTATCCATACATGAATGATTTACCTACATTTACATTGTCATTCATTTCCTTATTGCTAAAACAACTTTGGGTCTTATGACCACACCTTCGGGGCTTCGTGTAGACTTCATCAAATGCACCCATTACACTTGTTGAAATTGTTAGCACTCTGTAAAATTTTTCCAGTTGAATAGAAAAATGATAGAGGTAACTATTTCAATCGGCTTTAGAACAGAAGCACTAGCCTACTCAACTCAGAGAGGGCTCTCTCGTGTCACTTGATATATATATGGAAATCAGTGGCTAGATTTGGTTTTTGTTGGGGGTTTTTAATAAAATAACTAGAGAAATGAAGATAACATTTAGGCTATGGGGTCTGGAATAAATAGAATACATTATCAAACCTGAGAACTATTCAGAGGAAAAGGCTAAATCAGGCAGCAAGTCTGAGTTTATATCTGAAAATTTTGCATGACATCAGAGGAAAAAGAAACATATAACTACATCAGAGCATTACGGAGATGAATTATGAATAAGTTAAGAAGAAAGAAACATAGTCTAAGTTGCTAAGCCAAGAGCATCAAATAATGAATTATGGGCCTCTAAATCTCCAAGTTAGACAGAAAGAAGTGTAAATGAAATCTAGGCTTACAGGAAATACATACTATGAGAGGAAAACAAGACTCATATCACTTTCAGTTAGAATATTTTCATAAATAATCCAAAATCTGCCTCTGCATTTATATATTCATTCTAGCCCCAAAATTTACAAAAAAAATTCTTGCACAGAGGGTAGGCTCCTCTTTTCTCCATACTTTCTATATCCTCGAGATAATATATATAGAGAGAGAAAAGGTTTCTTCATGGAATACAAAATGTTCAAACTTCTCATCGTTCTAAGATTAGAGATAAGTTACAAGGAGGAATGATTTATAATAACTGTTACCCTATTTTAAAGGGACCGTTAGGAATAGGTTCATCATATCTAGGTGCCATTTGTCGAAACCTTCCTGGGATGTACTTGTCTCCACCTGAGAGTTCATTTTATCTTAGTGATCTCCTCCTTTAGAGTATCCAACCAAGTCGATTGATTCTCTCCAACACTTTCAACCATTTCAGATATGGTTTTTTTCTTCTGTCATTTGCTCTGTTTCCTTTTTATAGCTCGCCTGTTGATGACTAGATCCCTCATAATGGGATTTAGCCTAACTTCCAATTCTGAGTCTATAGCGGTTTCTGTGTGGAATTTAGTCGCTAATATATGGGCAATTACCCTTTCCTTCTTACTCATAGGTAAATCTTCCATGTTGCCTGAATGACTGATTTCACTGGATATAGCTTTGTCCATGTATCCCAATTTCGTGGGTATCAAAATGTTCCTACAGAAATCAGAGAGTCGAGCAAATTTGAGACTACTTTGTTTATGGATGAGATGATGTCTCCATACTTGAGAATTGGTAGTTATAGAGTTCCAAATCATGAATCATTGACAGATTCTCTTACAGGTACGTTGGTTCACCATGCTTGGCCAATCCATTTCAAATGATTATCTTTTGATTTCGTTATATGACGGCATTCACCTAACATCATACAGTTGTGAAGTACCGAATGAGTGAAACAGGGTGATTCTGACTAGCCGTCACCTGCCCCACGACTGGTTTATTTGACATATTGGAACATGTAACATCGGGGCTTTGGAGAAAGTGGTTTCAGGCAACCCTCCTTTCACCCCGACGTATCTCTGGAGGCGTTGCGCATCCACTTTAAAAACCACAATGGTTTCCCCGGTCCGCCTTTACATGGTTAAGTCCCATGCAAGTTCACCACCTGATATGGGCTCCAGTCGTTGATCTGGGTCATTTTATAATCGACGGTCTGTCAAGTTGTACCTTTTTCACCTCCGCTATATTTGTCCGTACGCCACCAAACATGTCCCAGTCCTCTAAATTATCAATTCTCCAAACTATCAAGCTTCTGCGATGACGTAGCTCTTGCTAAATTCATGAGACTTGGATCTTGTCTGAAAATTTTTACGATGATAACATAGGCTCCAACTGGGGATGCTATCCTCCCTGTGAGGTAGAAAAGAACTTGTATACTCAGTGCCTGATCCATTGGGTTGATCCCAAAACATGTGTGTGTACCCTACTCCTACAATATCCCTTGTGTCTGCTGAATTTTAAACTTTCCATGCTACTCTCAACTAGATACTGAACACTGAATATACTATTGAAACTGATTGTACACAATACTGGAAATATAAACTAAAGCATGCTTGTATGGAAATATTATTCGTACATTCCTACCTACCCTAAAATGTTGAAATGAACACTCAATCAAGTGATGTTAAAGTGCCAATGCAAACAATCAAGAAATTGGCTTCCTGATTTTTCTTCGCTCACATCTTTCTTAAGAAGGTAGACAAATGTAGAAGATGGTAGTTGAAAAAAAAAATTGAATTCAAAATCTAAGTTTAAGAATGAAACAAACTCCTCCTTCAGTGATGATTGTAATAGGATGGCCATCGGATCTTGAAAACCATGAAAAATCATTTCTTCTTGGTGAGCAAAAACAAAAATGCAAGACTCTTTCATAAGTGTTTGTTGTTCTTGCTTTATTTCTTCTGTTTTGAGAACATTTTCTAATGAAATGGAAGCAATTGTTTTGTCTACTTCTCCATCCATCTCAATAAAAACATTCATACATTCTTCAAATATGACAGCCATATTATTTGCATCAAGGCTATCCTTTTGTTCATCAAACAATTCTGATTCGGTTTCATTAAACTTATGGAAATTTGTTTGAGGGCTGCCATATTGACTTTCAAATGAATTAATAGAAATAAGTTCTTCCTCATAATATTATTGCAAATGTGAAAAGCTGACATCATGAATTAATTCACAGTCTAGAGTCCTCATGGATGTATTTTCAAAATCTTTGTCTGTGTCTATGCTGTTTAGAAATTGGACCAGTACGTCATTCTCAGGAGAAGAAAAGAAACCTTGAAATACCTTGTCTTGCTGGTAATATTGTTGAACATCCACATTAGTTTTGGGAGAAAGGAAAAGACCTTTGATAAAAAAATCTTGATGAGATTCTTCTTTAATTTGATGATTAAGCACAGATTGGAATTCAGAATTGAAATACCCTTCCAAGTAATGAGCGCGCAATTCATGTGAGTGTAGTTGGTGTTCTTTAATGATGTCAACCTTTTCATGTAAATCAATGCTACTGTGAATACAGTCAGAAGTCCTTATTTTTTCTAAAATTTCATGATTTTCTCTTAACCATTCAAAGGAAGAAAAACATAAGGGGAGAGAGTTTTTATCTGTAAGCCCACTTCTTTCTTCACCTTCGACTTCATGCTTGGATTTTTTCTGATTTGAAACGCTATTTTTTTTCAACAGTTTGAATGAGGAAAAACACAATGGAAAGGTTTTGTTACCTGATTTGAAACCTTCTTTATTTTTTTTCAGTTTCATCATAGGTACATTTTTCCATCTCTTTGGGTTTCTAGACATGCTCACTTTCTGCTTTGTCTTCAACCAATGACTGTATTTCTGAATTCACAAGGTCTTCCTCAAAACAAATAATAGGGTCATCAAACGTCTGAGAAGAGTGTTCCAATATCTTGTCAATCCATTTTGTTGGTTTGGTGTGACTTTGCATCAGCACAAATTCATTTGCCTCAACAATAATCTAAGAATTCTCTTTCAACAATTTGAATGTAGTAAATCACAAGGGTAGAGAATTCTCTTCAGCTAATCTAATATTTTTCTCCTCCCTGTACTGTTGAAAAATAAAGTCTTTAATATCACGATCATCTTCACACTTGTCATATACAGGCAGACCACTGACATATGCAAGGTCATCTAACAAGAACAAACTTGGAACATCAACCTGTTCTTCGACAAACTAATTTGTACACTCATCCTCTTGATTATCTATAAATGAATACATTAAATAATCATCCCCTTGCTTATAATGGGATGGATCAGAAACTAAATCAGCACCTTCTCTTTCAACAAGTGGGACATAATTTTTTGCAACATCATTGGTATTGGGAAATTCAAGAGGGCCTATGACATGGTCAACTATGTGCTCATGGTTCCAATCAACCATCTTCTGTTCATATTCTCTTTTATTTTCTTTATCATCTAAATCCTCATTTTGGATCTATTTTACATGCTTTGATGTTGTGTTGAATATCTTGAGCATCATTAAACATTTGTTGTAAGGACTTAGGTCCTATTTCCATCAGGACAAAAGAAAAATCTAGATGAAGAGTAGTTGCATAATGGAGCATGGAAACAACTTCAGTGGGTTGAATTCCTTTGGAAAAATTGTAATAGACACTGGAAAACCTTCTTTTGAATATAGAAATAGTTTCATTGTTCTATTTTTTTAAGGCATAGAACTATATTAGTTGTAGATCCAAAGATTTCTTCCTGCCCCAAAACCTTAAAAAGACATCCTTCAATTCCTCCCATGAGCTAATTATCTCTGGATGCAAACATTTAAACCATTATTTGATGTCTCCTTTCAAGGATTGAGAGAAGGCCCTCATACAAACATCATCATGGTCAATCTCAAAAAAATCTATAAAATGCTCAAACCCTTGGATGTGATTTTCAGCTGAGATGGTATCAGGTTCCCCATCAAACATAAGTAGGCACTCATAATGTTTTAGAGGAAAATCATGAAGGATGTGGGGTAAATTTAAGGGTCTATATCTATGTTGGGCTCTAGACAACGTTGGACTAGGAACAGGGAAAGAGACATCGGCCTTGGCTTTATGAGGTTTATCGACTTGGTCATAGTCATCACATGGCCCAGCTGTAAAACTCTTATCGAAATCAGTGATACAGTGGGGGTATGCATGTGTAACTTTAAGAGGAGGATAAATGATTGCAATTTTTTCACGATTGTCATCCAAATGCAACAGGTAAAGAAAAACTGGTTTGGCATGCTCAAGGAGGGAAAAGAAGTAACTTATAACAAATAGTAAAATGCTTTGGAGGAGATCCCATTTTAAGTACCTATTTTCTTCCATGATGCCTCTTCATACCTATGTCAAGGAATCTCATCTTCTAGTGGAGTCTTTGAATTGCATTTGAAGCTTGAATAGAGTCACCAATAACGTTTGGAGTCGCCAGTGAAAATTTGAATTTCTGGATTCTTCTACCTGTGGAATCACTGTTAAACTGATTTTTTATGTGTGGAGTCACCAGAGTAGGAATACAGCCAATATGTGCCTAAGTGTATACTGCTCTCGGACCTCGGAACTCAACCATGTCATTATTCCAAAAAAAAAAAACTCAAATCCGTCCCCGGCAACGGCGCTAGAATGTTAGCACTCTATAAATTTTGTGTGACTAAATAGACAAACGACAGAGGTAACTGTTTCAACCGGATTTAGAGCTGAGGCACTAGCCTACTCAACTCAGAGAGGGATCTGTCGTGTCACTTGATATATCTATGGAAATTGGTGGCTATATTTGTTTTGTGTTGGGGGTTTTTAATAAAATAACTGGATAAATGAATATAACATTTGAGTTATGGGGTCTGGAATAAATAGAATACATTATCAAAACTGAGAACTATTCAGAGGAAAAGGCTAAATCAGGCAGCAAGTCTGACTTTATATCTGAAAATTTTGCATGACATCAGAGGAAAAAGAAACATATAACTGCATTAGAGCATTACGGAGATGAATTATGAATAAGTTAAGAAGAAAGAAACACAATCTAAGTTTCTAAGCCAAGAGCATCAAATAATGAATTTTGGGCCTCTAAATCTCCAAGTTAGACAGAAAGAAGTGTAAATGAAATGTATGCTTACAGGAAATACATACTATGAGAGGAAAACAAGACTCATATCACTGTCAGTTAGAATCTTTTCATAAATAATCCAAAATCTGCCTCTGCATTTATATATTCATTCTAGCCCCAAAATTTACCAAAAAAATCCTGCACAGAGGTCAGGTTCCTCTTTTCTCCATACTTTCTATATCCTCGAGATAATATATATATAGAGAAGGTT
Organism: Picea glauca; assembly: GCA_000966675.3. Classification (NCBI taxonomy): domain Eukaryota; kingdom Viridiplantae; phylum Streptophyta; class Pinopsida; order Pinales; family Pinaceae; genus Picea; species Picea glauca. Next base: position 1,778,752 of record JZKD02S0367243.1, read on the forward strand.
TCTTCGTGGAATACAAAACGTTCAGACTTGTCATCATTTTAAGATTAGAGATAAGTTACAAGGAGGAATGATTTATAATAATTGTTACCCTATTTCAAAGGGACCGTCAGGAACAGGTTCATCATATCTAGGCACCATTTGTCCAAACCTTGTTGGGATGTACTTATCTCCACCTGAGATTTCATTTTATCTTAGCAAACTCCTCCTTTAGAGTATCCAACAACGTCAATTGATTCTCTCCAACACTTTCATTCATTTCATCTATGGTTTCTTTCTTCTGTCGTTTTCTCCATTTCTTTTTTACAGCTCATCTATTGATGACTAGATCCCTCATAATGGGATTTAGATTGACTTCCAATTATGATTCTGTAGTGGGTTCTGTGTGGAATTTAGTCGCTAATATATGGGCAATTACCCTTTCCTTCTTACTCATAGGTAAATATTCCATGTTGCCTGAATGACCGGTTTCACTGGATATAGCTTTGTCCATGTATCCCAATTTTGTGGGTACCGAAATGTTCCTACAGAAATCAGAGAGTCGAGAAAATTTGAGACTACTTCGTTTATTGATGAGATGATGTCTCCATACTTGAGAATCGGTATTTATAGAGTTCCAAATCGTGAATCACTGACATATTCTCTTACAGGTACGTTGGTTCACCACGCTTGGCCAATCCATTTCAAATTATTATATTTCGAGTTCCTTATATGGCGGCATTCACCTGACATCATACGGTTGTGAAGTACCAAACGAGTGAAATGGGGTGATTCTGACCAGTTGTCGCCCACCCCACGACTGGTTTATTTGACATATTGGAACCATGTGACATCGGGGCTTTGGCGAAAGAGGTTTCAGGCAACCCTCCTTTCGCACCGACATATCTCTGGAGGCACCGCGTGTCCACTTTAAAAACCACAATGGTTTCCCCAGTCCGCCTTTACATGGTTTAGTCCCATGCAAGTTCACTGCCTAATATAGGCTCCAGCCATTGATCTGGGTCATTTTATAATTGACGGTATGTCGAGTTATACATTTTGCGCCTCTGCTATATTCTTCCATACGCCACTAGACATGTCCTGGTCCTCTAAATTATCAATTCTCCAAACTATCAAGCTTCCATAAAGATGTAGCTCTTGCTAAATTCTTGAGACTTGGATCTTGTCTGAAAATTTTTACGGTGATAACAGACATAAAACACACTTGTTGACATCAATGAAAACTAAATCACCAGCAATATTTATCACAACATTGGGGAATTTCAAACGCTCTAAGGGTTTATATCAATTACAACCAATTATCCAACAATATCCATGTTTGCCATTGATGGAAACACCAACATTCATGGCAACACTCATACTCCAATACTCGTGCTCCCCGTTTGACTGCTTCTCCTCATCAATGTTTCTCTCTCTCCCCCTTTGATATAAATGGAAAATGGTATCTCTCCCTAGGGATTATCCCCCTGTCTTCATGCTTATGTTCTTTCTCTTCACATGTTTCTCTCCTCGCTTGTCTTTCCAAGTTCCTCCTTTCTTTTGATATCAATAACAAAGATTGACTCCCCCTGAAAGTATACCTTTTCTGAACAATGCTTTTCTGACTTCATGTGCTTGAATCTTTCTCTTATGATATTTATCTTCCTCTCCCTTTTAAATCATGGGAAAAAGGATAACTCCCCTTGTCAGTATCTATCCCCCTGTCTGTATGCTACCGATATTTCTTTCATGATTTCGTTCTCTAGCGATTTCTCTTCCCTTTACTTCTCTGCAAGATATAGTGTAGATCAATGTAGGGTTAGTTGTATATGTTTCCTTTCCTCTCTTCTAGTGTTGATTATTTTCCAGTGGTTCTTCCTCTTGTAATTCTCTAACATATATAAAAAGCATTCATTACTTGATTTCTTCAATTACTTGTCATGTTCACTTTACCATATTGTTCAATAATTTCCTTCTGATGACGATTCCAATTGTCAATCAACTATTGTGCATCTTCTTTGACCCACATATTCTATACCTGCTAAAAATCTCACTTATCCATTGATTCCACTGATTCCAAATATACGTTGTCATATATATGTCTAGACAAGCCAGTGATCTCATAAATCTGTTTATGTCCATAACTCTTCTACTTAACTTCCCACAATGTTAACATGTATGTCAATGTACTATTATGAAGGATTCTCTGCTGCAACTGATAACCACGTATTCTTGTTTCTTCAATCTAAATCAAATGTGTCCAATGGTCTTCTCTAATTTCGAATCAAACTCTGCATGTCTGGAACAACCTATACTGAAGATATCTCTTCTTGAATACATACGTGGAATAAAATCATAAACTTTTGCATGTGTAACTGTCAACCGATGCCTGCATGTGTATGTGCTCCAAAACAAAATGTTACAGGGCATTCCACACTTCTGTCATCAACCCATTATGAACTTCTTTCCCAAATTCTGCAAACACTTCAAATTGTTGGAAAGATGGTTCTTTGATTTGTAGTAGCTACTGCATAGACTCCCACTCTTCAATATTATTATTGATGGGGGTCTCCAATACAGATTTCTCAAAACAATGGAGGAATATTACCTAATGAGGAATAATCTTCTTCTTCATCTGTAGACTCATCATCTCTATGAACTCTGACTTCTTCCTTTTTGATTGTGGATTCATTATGAATTTGCACTGCAATTCTTGAGAGTACAATCTCTTGGGCCTATTCTTTACTCACCTACTATTCTTTTATTTCTTGTACTATTGCAAATATTGTGATCTCTAGGACATATTCTTTATTCACATGTTCTTTTTATTTTCCATTTCTTCTCCAAACCTTTCTATATCCAACATCTTCCTTTTTTCTTGTGTATTTTTCTTGATCTCGTACTATTTTCAGTCCTAAGAGTATAACTTATGGGTTTCCTTCATTCTTCTGCTCCTCTTTTACCTGTTCTTGTTTTCTTTTCTAAACTTTTGTATATCTAATATCAGTGTTCTCTTCATAGAAGTATCCATTATGTTTCTACAATCATGAGCTGTGTGACCATAATTGTGGCATTTGTAACATTCAATGTTATGTGGAGCCACATAAGCATTTCTTGCTTGAACATTTCTTCCATAAGCCTTACACCATGCACCAAAGATGTGCCTCAAACATATATGAATGCCTCAAAAATATACCAAAGGAAACACCATCAACATGTATCCAAGATGTACCTCAAATCATGTGCCTCAAGCATGTTCCAACATTCATAAACCATGTAACAAGAGATACCATCAAACATGTTCCATATCACTCATATACCATACAAAAACCATATGCCAAGTATGCAAGATGTGCCTCTAACAATGTATCATATCATCACCAATATGTACCATGCACAATCACTACCATGACATGTCTCAAGCATGTACCATAAAAACACAAGCATAAGCCTCAAAACTAACACATAAACATACCTTCGATCCTATAGACATCCTATTGTCTCAGATAACAATTGAGTAAACCAACCTAGGCATCAACAACCCGGTACAAGAATCACTTCTCAACCTTTCCCAATCCTTTTCACATATCTATGAATTGCTCCTCTACTACCCACGGATATCCACACTTTCCTCCACTACAACCTGCATACATCCGCACCTTGTTGACCTGTAACTCGTCGATACCTCATAAAATCTATACGCCCTTGTTTTCCTTCACTAAAACCTATGTATGTCCAATATTCTATGATTCTGCAACTCACATATGTCCTCTCTCTTCCTTCACTGCAACTTGTGGATAACCTCAGGAAAACCCTAGAACAGTAAACTCAATTTTGTCCCTTGTCGGCTCCTGCAATTTCTCTCTTCATTGAGCTTCACTGCCTCAATCTCACTGCTTCAAATCTATCAATAATACCTTCCCATAACACTTTACAACATGGATATTCAATGTTCTTAATAGGTTTTAATAGGATTCTCTTGAAGTCTTATTTATACTTTCCAAGTGACTTCCTTTAGGGGTTAGCTTCTAACTATTTTACCCCTTTTCCTTATTTTAGGGATAACCCACATTCTCTTGTTGCAACTACTTTACCCATAATCAAATTCTTGTTGCAACTACTTTACCCATAATTAAATTCTTTATGCAACTACTTTACCCGTAATAAACTACCTGTAACTTCTTGTTGACCTTCTAGGGGCTTCTATATCATTCTTTGGGGTCCTTCAACTTCACAAGGCCATAACTCCTCAATCGTAAGGAACCACGTGGCGTACAACATATCATCGGAAATGACATGATACATATTTTCCATCCATGAATGAGTTACATACATTTACATTGTCCTTCATGTCCTTATTCCTCAAACAACTTTGGGTCTCATGACCACACCTCTGGGGCTTATAAAATTCACCCATTACACTTGTTGACATCAACCAATCTTGTTGACATCAATGACAACTAACTCAACATAAATATCGATCACAAATATAGGGAATATCGAATGCTCTAAGGGTTGACATCAATGACAACCAATTGTCCAACAAAATGGTCGACTTTATAAGTCCCACTAGGTAGTTGGTACCCATTAGTGATGGTATGACAAGTAGCAAGGTTTTTTTGTTAAGAATATATTTAAAATAGATAGTAGACTATGGAGCTTTTCCATGTGTTGTTTTATTTGGATCTTTTCTTAGTGAAAGGTCTCCCCACCTTAAGAGGAAAGTGAACATTTCATTATTTATTTTGAGAATCATAATACGAGGGTATCTTTTTCATATTTCATATTATTGTCTCTTGCATCTAGCTTTGTGAAATTATGTCCTCTATAAACCTAGTTGTATTTCAATTTTAAGGGTTAAGGAACACTATAGAATCAATTTATACAAGGATTCAATTTGAGCAAGGGAAATGTTTTTGTGCCACCACCTAAGAAATAAGTTGAAGAGGGAGAACTTCCACTCACTCACATTTATACATATGAACTACCCAATTTTACTCCTATTGTGAATGACACTAAGGAATCCAATGATGTGGATGCTCTTATAAAACAAAAACCATGGACCCTTTCAAATGGAAAAAAAAAAAACTAATGGAGACCAAGAATATGAAATAATGAATTAAGTTGTTCACATTAATAAGATGAATATGTTGACCATGAAGAGACTAATTTGTAATAGAGCATGAGGAGAATGAAGAATGGGGAAGGAATGGAGTTGAGATACAACAAGATGAAGACTATATAAAATATGATGATAATGATGATTTTTCTATGAAGCTTGGAAATATATTATCTTGAATATTTCCTTGTATTAGAAGGTAACATACCCGACCCCTTAAGTACCTTCTAAGGAATGGGGGTCAAAATTTTTCAATTTTTCCCACTATTTATTTTTTTACTTAGATTTTGTAAATTGGTTTTGCTCATATAGAGCTTTCTAATGACTATAACTATTCTCAAATCCAAGTTTGGGTTCAAAAGTTACAACACTCCAAAGTTTTTGGCTATTTTTACTCTTACTTCCACCTTAGTGCCACATGGCATCCACGTGGAACCCTGGTACACGTGCCATCCCATGTGGCATAGACGTGGCACCTGCCATGTACTACCCCTGGGCCCACGCTTTATCAATCATCCATACTACATTTTCAATGTTATTAGAACCCCTTCTATCAGATTTCTTCCATTATGAACCACTCTGCAACTCCGATAGAATCCACCTCAACCGATATGATGGTCCTGGTGATATGGCAGTCTATATCTAGGATTTCTTCAAAGTCTTAAATTCACACATGGGTTAAAAACCTCTCCAACCTCTTAGTATTTGGGTAAGTGGATTTTGACACCATACATCTAGTGGATCGGATGGCCCATGAGATCTGAAAATTAACAGTTGTGATTTCATCAAAGCCTCCATTAAGCGTGACAAATAACACTTATCTCACCTAAAATTCATAAATAGCCTATGAACCTCTAGGAAATTGATGATTGTCATGCATCGAGGCCATCCCTCGATCGACAATTCAAATTAATATTTGGATTACTCCTTATTGGAGTACCTCCTCCTTCATAATCGCTCCCAACTTTATCCAACCATCTCCGATGGACAACTGAGATCTGACATCGTTAGGACCAAAGGCTAAGATTTAGCCACATGTCCGAGGAATAATATCAACAGGGTCTACTATACACGGGCTTCCACGTGTTCTCTTAGGAACACATTGGCACCCATCATCATCATGTCATCACTCCTCATTAGCCTCGCTTAAGTGGAAAACTACGTGGTAGCCAAGTTGGCACCTAGGAAATATGTCCCTATCATAACATGAATTTTTTCTCTATTCATGGTGCAACACGTGGCCACTGGGACACTGAGCACCAGACTTCCCAACACATCCAGGTAACAAAACTCCCTGGTTGTTCAGGGGCCGATTGACTCCCATTGACTCAAAACAATAGTGGAGGTTATTCTCCTTAGATCCAATGGTCAGGATCTAATGACGTTACCCCAAGGGTATTCGTCCTCCATCAAACCCACATCTGACTCATAAGAAAATCCCCTACTGACATGTGGTATGACACGTGATGAGACATGTACCACTAGTTTTTCTTGCTAATCCTTGTCCAATTTAGCCAAAACCACTTGATATGTGGAACCACCATGGGGTGACACATGGCCTTCCTTTGTTGTGACATGTGGACCACTCATTGGGTGCCACGTGGATGAAACGCTTCATGACATGTAGCCCCATACGCCGGACATCGATAATTTCCTAGTGTGGTGTAACTTTATATACTCCTGATATACGGTGTCCCAGTGATTACAAGAGGGTTGATTAATTTCATCTAGGGATTAACTACTCATGAGCTTACATACAATATCTATGGCTCAGATATCTCAACCGATAGATCTGACGGTCATCATTTAAAGGCATCAACATAGGGTTTTGGGCTTGACTCGGCCCCACACGCGACTCATGGTCAATTTATCCTTCACCACATAACATCTGTGGTTGTGTTTTCTGCATAAGTAGCTTCCATGTCATGCGTGATCTCACCTTCCCATTCATTCCTATACATAATAAAGGGAAATGGAACCTCGTGTGGGAACACTACCCACCGGGCACCGGGCCATCGGCCCATGCCAAACACTTTAAGGTTGGGAAAAATTTTGAGATATAGGATCTGATTGACCCCGCTTGACCAATATCAACTGTGGATATTTCTACCCCAACTACTTCCCAATGGATCCAACAGTTGACAACAACATGGATCCTCGACAAATTCTCGTACTTAAGGACCCCGATTAACGGTCAGGATCTTTCTATCCACCTTTTTGGAATCCAATGGTTGGAAAGGACCCTAATAAAAGTAATTCTCTAGAGTGCAATGGACTCCAATCAATGGCAAGTATTAACTCATTGTGTCGAGATCCATGGTTACGATTTCTACTGAGGAAAACTTGGTTATTTTTTAAGTTTATTTAGTCTGAAATTAGACTTCAATGAATATGGTTTTCTCTCTAAGGTTTTTCAAAGATTATTTAGGCCATCCTTAGCTGATGGAATTCATCCACTCTAGATAATAATTTTTCCATCATCGTGTAGGAGAAAAAAATGCATCCAATGCACATTCCAAGCTTGGTCAACGGAAATTTCATCCCAAGTACTGAATTCCACTCAAATTATGTTTGCCAAAAGATAACTCTACTTGTGAATAGAGATGGGTAATTACCCTACTTGATATGTGTGTGTGTGTACATATGTTCATATATAAACAATTGGAATGTATACATAGCATGTGAATTTACAGTTTCTAGGTATTACGGCTACAACACTACAGTGATATACAAGTGTAATTTTCCAAAATGTTGAGGATAACTACAATTGTAAATAAGCCCATGGCACAATTACTTGATTACAGCTACTGAACGATTATGATAGAGATTTTACTGAATAAATTTAGAAAATAACAATTATTCATGAAAAGAACTCATAATAATTGCACAGTAATACCCAACACAAGATATCATACATTCTCATTCAAAAATAAATTTTAAAAAGCACATAGTGGATACTTATCTGATATTTATGAACCACCAACTACATGCAGACCTATAACTTTCCTCCCAACCTTAGATTATGTTACCCACAAATTGATAGCAAGTCACCCTCGAGTTGGGGCTTAAACTCCACTTGGGAAAGGAAATACTATCCAAGTAAGGTCTCTCAGCAGCAACAATATTTCCAATTCAAGTGTCGAGTTCAACAACTAGTCTATAGTCTCTAATTTCCCCACATGATTGTCCCACCCAGGAAGTGTGCCCTTATGGATTCCCCACTTCCCTTCTAGGATTCAGCAACAAGATGGACATGAAGATGCATAGTTCTGTAACTGTAACTTGGAACCTCTGGGAATCAAATTCCCTACAATTATCTCACCTGGAGAGAATTCACATGGGCCTGAAAAACTTGCCTCTTCAACTTAACTCCTAACAAATCCTCCTTATGTGTTCTTCAACCAAAATGAAATCTAGTAGCAACCCTTACAGCAACAAGGATATGGTACGAATCATGGAGAGCATAATAGTCCCCTGGAACAGATGGATGGAATCAGAAAAATGCACTAAGGTTTGCTATTTTGTTTGCATTCTCTTGAAGTGCCACTTGTCACTTCCTCAAGTTTCCTTTGAACAAATTGGTGATTTGTTTCCCCTTTCCAAAGACTTAGGGAAAAATTATATCCTTACCATTTCTCCTTTGATGGAAATATTTTATTAGTATTTCCTTGTTTTAAGCCCCATGGCTTAGCCCCCCTTTCCCATCTAGTGCAGTTTATCCCCCCAAACTCTTATTGTTAGGATGGTCTTCATGCAGTTTTGTTTTTCTATTAAATTCAAAGTGAAAATACATAATATAAAACAAAGTCACTTGCCAAATGAAGTTCTTGGATCACTAGCCTATGTACATATCTACAATTATATTTCAATTGGGGTTTGGCCTAGGGGTACTACATTCCCCTCCCCCTTATTTATGCACTTTCCTTAGTGAAACATACATATATAGACAAACAAAAGTTCAAAAATTTACAAAAAAATGTGGGTATTCTTCCAGCATATCATCTTCATGTTCCTAGGTTGCTTCTTCAGTGTCATACCAGGTCCATTGGACCTTTATCATATTTATGACTCGATTCTGGATCAGTTTGGTTTTCCAATCCAAAAAAATATTGGTTGTACCTGGAGTTCTCCCTTTGGCTCTACCTGAATCACATTACAATCAATGACATTATTAGTATCAAGTACATACTTTTTGAGTAATGATACATGAAAAAAATTATGGATATGTATGGATGTTGGTAATGCAAACATATAAGCTACAGGACTAATCTTTTCCAAAACATCGAATGGTCCATAGTATCATGATTCTAGTTTTGAGAACCTTCCCAACTTTAGTGAACTTCTCCTTGCTTTCAATTTCAAAAATACATGGTCACCTACTGAAAATTCACTAGGGGTTCTATGCTTATCAACATAACTTTTCTTCTTGTCTTGGGAAACCTTCAAGTTATGTTGTATCTTCATCATTTGATCATCCATATCCCTTAGTAAATCTGGTCCAACTATCGCCCTATCAATTGGATTGTGCCATCTTACTGGTGTATTGCATTTCCTTCTGTAAATTTCCTCAAATGGACTCATCTTTATAGATGCATGATATCCATTGTTATAAGAAAATTCAACCAAGTGTAAATAATCCTCCCATTTCGAAGGTTTGTCCATGACATGCATTCTTAGCATGTCCTTTATTATCTAGTTGAATCTCTTTGTTTGTTCATCTAACGCGGGATGGTAAGTTGTACTAAAATTCAAATATGTTCCAAATACTTTGAACAACCACTTCCAAAAATTCGAGGTGAACTTGGGATCTCTATCATATACAATCATTTTTGGTATCCCATGCAGTCTGACTACTTCCTTCAAGTAGATATCAACAATATTGGTTTCCTTGTGAGTTATCTTTATAGGAATAAAATAGGCAGCTTTGGTGAGCTTGTCCACAACTACCATAATTGATTCATGTTGTTTGGTAGTCCTAGGAAGTTTAGTAATGAAGTCCATGGTTACCACTTCTCATTTTTACTCAGGAATGGGCAAAGGTTGTAGTAACCCAGCTAGGTGTATGTGCTCATCCTTGACCTTTTGACATTCAAGACACTTGGCAATTAAATATGCAACCTCCTTTTTAATACCTAGAAAATAATATAGCTTTTTGACAGTTGCAATTGTCTTTTGGTAGCCTAGGTGTCTAGCATAAGGTAGCTTATGCATTTCTAATAAGAGCATATTTTTCAACTCTTGATTATCTAGCACATATATTCTATCCTTGAACATAATAACTCCTTCTTCCCTCAACTCATAATTCTCAATTTGATGTTGCATTTTTCCTTCTTGTAGCTTTCTTTTCATTTCCTCATACTTCTGATTTGACTTTGTAGCCTCTAAAATTTTCTTTTGTAAGTCATGTTTGCACATGTTGATGGCTAAAGCATGTATTTCATGTACTCTAATGTTGAGTGCATCAACCAACTTTTTCTCTTTACCTTTGATGTGTTTAATAACAAATTCTTATTCACTGAGAAATTCTAACCATCTTCTTTTCTTGGAATTCAAGGTTGGATGTCCAAATAAGTATTTCAGTATATTGTGATATGTTCTCAACTCAAATATTCTAAGCATAAGGTAGTGCCTCCAAATTTTAAGGCATGAACAATAGCGACCAACTCTAAATCATGAGTGGCATACAACCTATCATGTTCCTTCATATTTCTTGATTCATATCACACCACATGGCTATTATGAATAAGGACCCCACCAAGCCCTTCTTTGCATGCATCGATTCATATAAAAAAATCTTCATTAGGATCAAAAATTTTCAAAATAGATGCACTTGTCAGTAAGATTTTCAAATGTTGAAATCTTCTTTCACATTCAGGTGTCCACTCAATTTTTCACCTTTCTTCTGCAAAGATGTGATTGGGTGTGAAATTCGGGAAAATACTTCAATGAACCTCCTATAATAACCTACATGTCCCATGAAGGACCTCACCTTAGAGAAATTTCATGGTGTTGGTCATTCTGTGATGGATTTTATCTTTTCAGGATCTACAACTATACCTTCCTCCGATATGATATGGCCTAAGTAATGAATCTTCCTCTGGTAGAAAGAGAATTTACTCAACTTAGAATATAGTTGATCTTCTCTCAACACTTGCAACACCATCCTCAAGTGTTGTTCATGTTCTTCTTCATATTTGGAATAAAAAATGATGTCATCCAGAAATACAATGATAAACTTGTCTAAGTATTCTCTGAAAATACCATTCATTAAACATGTGAAAATAGTTGGTGCATTTGACAATCCAAATGGCACCATTGTGAACTCATAGTGGCCACACCTTGTTCTGAAAGCAGTCTTACTAATGTCCTCTTCTTTAATCCTCACTTGGTGATATAAAGATCTAATATCAATCATAGAAAATACATTTTCATCTCTCAACTGATCAAAGAGGTCATCTATCCTCGATAGAGAATATTTTTTCTTTAGAGTTACCTTGTTTAGCTACCTAAGATCAATGAAAAGTCTCAAGGTTCCATCCTTATTTTTCATAAATAACATTGGTGCACCCCAAGGTGACACACTTGAGCGTATATATCCTTTCTTCAAGAGTTCGTCAAGATCCACTTGTAACTCCTTCAAATCGGGTATGCTCATTCTGTAAGGAGCCTTGGATACAGGGACTGCTCCAAGAATTAAATTAATTGAAAAATCAATATCCCTTTTGGGTGGTAATCTAGTAATTTCTCCAAACACATATGCAAAGTATTTTAGAACTTCATAGTCATCAATGTTGGGTACCTTATCCTTAGGATCTTCCTCCATATGTGTTGCAAATAGTTGACATCCCTTTCTAAAACTTTTCTTCAGCTGCAAGGATGAAACTTCTCTAATGGTTATAGCTCTTGAAATCCCTTGTACTTTTCTCAAGTTCCCTTCCTCATCTAAGAAAGTAAAGGATTTGTTGTGACACTCCAAAACAACATGGTGCTTGTCCAGTCAATCCATACCAATGAGACAATCATAATATCCCAAAGGTATGATATTCATATATGTTTTGGTATGTATCCCATTCATATCCCTTGGGAATGTGTTAACCATTTCATTAATCTTCCTTTTAGTCCCAGTATCTAGTTGTACCAACCAAGGTTTTCCCAGTTTGATTTTTGGAAAATGAAACCTTTCTACCATATTAGGGTATAGATAACTATGACTAACTCCTTAATCAATTAAAATAGAAATAGGTTCATTGTTGATATTACCTTTTACTTCAATCATGTGAGACTAAAATTCATGATGCTTGTTGTCCAGGGATGTATAAATTCTTGGTATATCCTTGCCCATATATTCAACTATTCCAAATTGTTGTACATTGTGAATAACCTTCAATTTTTCATCTCTAAGAGGACATTCTCAGTACATATGGTATCCATTATAGCCCCAACACTTTATGGGTTGTTTTATTTTTCTTTGTCCCACGGTTTCAGCCATCCTAGGTTCTTTGGAAAGTAGTTTTCTTTGAGTGTTATTTCTGAAAAATGGGGGTTTGTTTCCCTTATTCCTCTGCTCCATTTTTTTTTTTCTTTTTGTCTTCCCAACCCTTTTGGAACATTGCTCTTCCTTTATGCTAATCTTATAGACATTTAACTCTTCTTATGGCTTCTTCCAACGTCTTAGGATCATCATATTGTAGTTTATCACTCATGAATGATGGAATCCCACTTAAATATATTTGAATATTCATATGTTCATATTTGATAAATGACACATATTTCAGCAGTTCTAAAAATCTTCTCTCATACCCATCTATGGTCCTGCTCCCAAGATTAAGTTCAGATAACTCTTTCATTTTCCTATCATAGTAGCATTTGGTTAAATATTTATTTTCAAAATATCTCTTAAAATCCTCCCAAGTAACATTCTTCTCATCAATGTTTTACACTTGTACAAAATGATCCCACCACATTGATGCTTTTCATTTAAGCTGATAAATTGTTATTCTCCATTCTTCCTAAGGGGAATAGATATGTCGTTGAAATTATTTTCTTATTCCCAACAACCAGGTCTCGACATCCTCATCCTCTTTTTGCTCACTGTCAAAAGTAGAAAGCTTGATCTTATTCATTTCTCCCTTTAGCACATCTTCCCTAGATTTCCTCTTATGTTTCCTGATAGGGAACGGACTTGAGATACTGCATGGCCTCCTAGATGGATGTTTAGATGAGTGTTGATGGTGTCTATCATCATTCCTTGTCTCACTTCTTCTTTCACAAGACTTATGTTCCCTTCCCTTTCTAGACTCCGACACTTTGTACATTTCATATCTATTATGTTCAGGATTCATAATAGCTTTATGTTGAAATCATCATGTTGTTCCTTTCCTTTCCTAAGCCTCTCATTATCTACTTTATAACTTTGAACATATTTTTGCAAATTCTTGACGGTTTCCATCAAATTTATGCTTTTCTCCTTACCTTCTTCATGTCCATTGGATTTTGTTCTTCCAATACTCATGTAAATCCAATGTCCCATGATTTCATCCTCATGGATGGAAATCCTTGGTGTCTCTTCCCTATCTACCATGATGTTGGTCTCTGTTTTGGTCTATATATTCTTAATTCTGTAAAAAGTGAAGTTAGTAATATTTGTTAGACAACAATAATATATAAAAACTTTGCAATTACTAACTCTTATTAACATTAATATATCCATCCTATATTTGATCTATGTCCCATCCAGGCCTAGTGTTGAAACCAGATATCTGATACCAATTTGTAACATACCTGACCCCTTAAGTACCTTCTAAGGAATGGGGGTAAAATTTATTCAATTTTTCCAACTATTTATTTCTTCACTTAGATTTTGTAAATTGGTTATGCTCATCCAAAGCTTTCTAATGAATGTAACTATGCTCAAATACAAGTTCGGGTTCAAAAGTTACATCACTCCAAATTTTTCATCCCTTTTTGTCCTTACTTCCACCTTAGTGCCACGTGGCACCCTGGTACACATTCCAACCCATGTGGCAGGGAAGTGGCACCTACCATGTACTACCCTTGACCCACACTATATTGAGCCTCCATACTACATTTTCAATGTTATCAAAACCCTTTCCATCGGAGTTCGTTTATTCTGACCCACTCCGCAACTTCGATAGCATCCAACCCAACATATTGGATGATCCTGGTGATCTGACAGTATATAGATAGGATTTCATCAAAGTATTAAATTCATGCACGAGTTAAGAACCTCTCTAACCTCTTCATATTTGGGAAAGTGGAGTCCAACAACATACATTCAGTGGATCATATGACCCATGGGATTTGACAATTAATGCCTCTGATTTCATTGGATTCTCCATTAAGCGTGATAGATAATGATTCTCTCACCTAAAATTCGTAAATAACCTATGGACCTTAAGAAAATTGACGGTTGTCATTCATCAAAGCCATCTTTTGATCGACGATTCAGATTAATCTTTGGAGTACTCCTTATCGAAGTACCTCCTTCGTAATCACTTCCAACTCCATCCAACCCTCTCTGATGGATGATTGAGATCTGATGTCATTAGGTAAGAAGGATAATATTTAGCCATATGTCCAAGGAATAACATCGACAAGGTATAATATATATGAGTTTCCACGTATTCTCTTTGGAACACGTTGGAACCCCTCGTCATCCTTTTGTCACTCCTCATTATTCTCGCTTAAAAGGAAAACTGTGTGGTAGCCAAGTTGGCACCCAAGACACATGTCCCTATCATATCTTTCCATATGTCTATATTCATGACATGACACTTGGCTACCAGGACATCGAGCACCAGAATTCCTATCAAATCTAGGTAACAAAACTCCCTGGTGGTTCTGGGGTCGATTGACTCCCATTGACGCAAATCAATAGTAGAGGTTATCCTCTTTAGATATGATGGTCAGGATCCAATGACATTACCCCAAGGGTATCCTCCGTCAGAACCACATCTAAATCATCAGGAAATCCCTTATTTCCACATGGTATGACACATGGTGAGACACGTGGCATGACGTGTGGCATGAAATGTGGCACTCTTTTTTCCCACTGATTCCTATCCAATTCATCCAAAACCACTTGATACATGGCACCACCATGGGGTGACATGTGGCCTTTCTTCATCGTGACACGTGGACCACTCATTGGGTGCCACGTGGACGAACCACTTCGTGACACATAGCCTTAGACACTAGATATCATGACTTTCCTAGCATGGTGTAACTTTTTATACTCCCCATATCCGACGTATCAATGATTACGAGATGGTTGATTAAGTTCACCAATGCAGGGATTTGGGCTCAACTCGTCCCCACACGTGAGTCGTGGTCGAATTAGCCTTTGCCATGTAACATCCTCAGTTGTGATGTCTTCCCAAGTGACTTCCACATCATGTGTGATGTCACCTTCTTGTGCATGCCTACACATAATAAAGGGAAATGGAACCCCGCGTGGGAACCCTCCTAACCAGGTATCGAGCCACCGACCCATGCTAAACACTTTGAGGTTGGGAAAACTTCTAGGGTTCGGGATATGATTGACCCCACTTGACCAATATTAACAGTGGAGATTTCTCCTCCAACTACTTCTTGATGGATCCAAAAATTGACAACAAAATGGATCCTTGACAAATCCTTGTACTTAAGGACCTTGATTAATGGCCAGTATCTTTCAATCAACCTATGAGGAATCCAACAGTTGGAAAGGACCCTAAGAAAAGGCATGCTCTGGAGTGTAATGGACTCCTATCAATGGCTAGGATTAACTTGTTGTTCCGAGATCCATGGTTACAATTTCTACTGAGGAAAACTTGGTTATTTTTTAAGTTTATTCAGTCCAAAACTGGACTTCAACGAATATGGTTTTCGCTCTAAGGTTTTTAAAAGAGTGTTTAGGCCATCCTTATCCGGTGGAATTCATCCACTCTATCTAAGAGGTTTTCCATCATCGTGTAGGAGAAAAAAATGTGTCCAATGCAATGTCCAAGCTTGGTCAAGGGAAATTTTATCTCAACTATTGAATTCCACTCAGCTTTTGTTTTCCAAAATATAACTCTGCTTGTGAACAAAGATGGGTAATTACCCCATTTGATATATATATATATATATATATATATATTTGTAAACAATTGAAATGTATACAGAGCATGTAAATTTATAGTTTCTAGGTATTGCAGCTACAACACTACAATGCTAGACAAGTGTAATTTTCCAAAATGTTCAAGATAAATATAGTTGTAAATAAACCCATTTTTGGATAGTTGATTGTCATTGATTTCAACCCTTGGAGTGTTCGATATACCCTAGAGTTGTGGTAAATATTGATGGTAAGTTAGTTGTCATTGATGTCAACAAGAGTGGTTGATGTCAGCAGATGTGTTGGGTGCATTTGATGAAGTCTACATGAAGCGCCAAAGGTGTGGTTATAGGACCCGAATTTGGTTGAGGAATATGGACATGAAGGAAAGTGTAAATGTAGGTAAGATACTCATATATGGATAGTACTCGTCATGCAGTTTCCGGTGATAGGTGGTACGCCACATGGTTCCTTGCGGTTGAGGAGTTATGGCCTTGTGAAGTTAGAATCCCCAAAGAATGTTCAATAAGACCCTAGTTGGTTAGAAGTGAATTAATTAAAGGATAAAGTTGTTATAACAAGAAAGTGCAGGTCAAACCTAAAGTGAGGAAAAGGTATTGGTTGAAAAAGTATAAACACACATCATGAGACATTCATTTTTTACACACACTTATATTGAATATGTATGTTGTGAGAATGTTATGGTTTAATATTTTGGTTTACTGGTGAATTTGATGTCAACTCTGAGGCAACAGAGAAAGTGAGAAATTTTCAGAGATGTAGAGTGTTATGCTTTATATGTAACCCTAATTAATCATGCCCTCATGGGTCATCTTCAGGGTGCCCCGCAAGGCACCCCCACAGGTTTCCTAGGGCACATCACGCAAGGCACCCCCGCGGTTTGCCTAGGGCACATCACGCGAGGCCCCAAGTGGCAGGTAATCTTTGTCCCACGAGGACAAGAAACATTTGGAGAGAATGTTGATACCAGGCTACTAAAGGTTGTGGAAGAGTTATAGGTCAATATTATAGTTCAGCAAGTCAACTACAGGCTACTTGTATGCTTATGTGAATGTTTCTTATGCTTGGTTATGGTATGGTACATGATTAAGACATAGTGGTGATGATACATGGTATGGTGAACCTTGGTGATGACATGATACCTTGTTAGAAGTAAATTCATGGCTATCTCGATATCTGTTTTGGTATATGTCATGGTTATGGTAGTACATGCATGAGGTGCATATCTTAGTGATATTGGTACATGGTTGAGCTACACCATTGATAGTACTTGTTTGGTATATCTTGTGGTACATGGTGTATGGTATATGGTTGAGGTACATCTCATGGTGTATGATTTATGGTACATGGTTGATGTACTTGGTATAGTACATGGTTGATGTACTTGGTGTGGTACATGGTTGATGATTGAGGTATAAGGTACATGTGTTGATGTACATTGTTTATGTGCATGGTTGGCACATGGTATGGTATAGGAGTTGATGTACATGGTTGATGGTTGAGGTACATGATACATGTATTGGTGCATGGTTGATGCACTTGTTGTGGTACAGGTTGTGGTAGACTGTTAATGCTTGGTATGGTACATGTTGATGGTTTGGACACATATCTTGTGATGGTATGTTGGTGATATTGGTACATGCTTGGTAGAGACATGTGTTGGTGATGTTGGACATCTACTAGCTGAGATGTTTCCTTGGTATATGATCCATGTGAGAGGACCTGGTTGAGTATCAGTGATAGTGACAAGTTGGACAAGTTGCTCAGTGATAAGGTGATGTGATAGGTTGGATACAATGACAGGTTGGTGACAGTGACAGGTTGGATGCAGTGACGGGTTGATGTGACAGTGGCAGTGACAGTGGCAGTGGAAGTGACAGTGGCAATGATTATGGTAGTGACAGTTGGTCTACATTTGTATTTCAGAGCGGTAGGACGAGGCAAGGAAAGGGGGTCGTATCCTCCTTTCGATTGGTGTCGAAGAACATAGGGATTTGGAGCTTCCTTCATGTTGGATCTTGAGAATCATGGGGTTGTATCCTCCTTCTAGTTGGAGCCAGAGAACTCAGGGAGTTGTAGCTTCTTTCAGGTTGGATCCTGTAAAAATGGGGTCATAGCCTCCTTCGAGTTGTAGCTATAGAATTGGGAAGTTGGTTCTTCCAATGAATGTATTATTTGACATATATATGAAATCATTTTGTGGTTTTCTCCCATTTGGGTTTCCATGTAAATTTTGGTGTACTGTGTATTTGATGTGATGTTGCTTATGTTGATATGCTCATGATATATTGAATGCAATCATAGATGATAAATTGATGATATACTGATGATAATATTGAAGTTTATATATTGTGGTTAAAAGTGGTAAAAGTGATCATACTGATTCACCTCCCCCCCTCTCAATATTCCAAAAATTTTATCAGAGCGAGGTTCCTTAAGGAAATAGTTTAACCACTAGAAGGTAGATCATGAATGTCATGGATAATGGATACAGGGCTAATGGAATATTGTGGTTTGATTGTCATATTAGTCTGAAGTATGAGTTGTGGAACAATAAAATGAAAAAACAAATAGGAGCATAGGGGTATGACATTTGGTACTTAGTTGTTACAAGATACATCGATCCAAAGAAACCAAAGACTGCAACTAAGAAGAAATTGAAAAGAAACAACAAAATGGAAATGTGTTTCATCTTGGAAGGATTATGTGATTCAGTAAAAGATAGAGTGGGGCATTGTTCATCAACTAAAGAACTTTGGGATAAGCTACATAATCTCTATTCCAAGGAATATCCCATCACATATCCGGAGAATGCTAAAGAATATGCATCTACAAAACAAGAATAAATATGCTCATCATGTCATACAAATTCAGAAGATTAAGATTGTGAAGAAGGCATAGTAGATATTTAAGCAGAATTAATCAGTGCCTTAGACGAATTGATGAAAGAAAGAAAGAAAAAAAAGTCTCTTGAGGAACAATTAGTAAAGAAGAATTGTCAAGAAAGTTGCGAAGAATCCCAACAGGTCATTTTAAATATAAAATCTCAACTAGAAGAAGCTAGAAGGACTGAAAAAACATACAAAAATGAGATGAAAGGGAAGTAGTGTTTGGAAGCTGAAATAGAAGCACAAATAAAGGAAGCAAAGAAGAGAGAGAAGAGTTTGGCAGATCATCTCAAGGAAATGACTAAGGATTTAAAATATCTTGAAGCATAATTTAGTCAAGAAGAAAGAAGAATTGAAAAGGAAATCATCACTTTGAATATACAACTTGAAGAAGCAAATAGAATAGAAGAAGTCATGAAGATTCAGATGATGAAGAAAGAAGAAGAGGTTGAGAAGATTGAAGAAGAAGTTTTCACATTAAGAGTTAAAATCCTCAATATCAACACGTTGAATAAGGAGAAACATCCACATAATTAGTAAAGAATGATGAAGAGAAGCACTCCAAGTTGCCAGAAAACAAGAATGAAGAAAAGAGAAAGAGTTATGTAGAAGTACTCAAACAAAGAAATCATGGTCAGCTAGAATCAAATAAGCTTGAGTATAATAGAGATACATATTCAACAAGACCTTCGACATTCAAGCAACAAAGAAGCTTCAACCATGATGAAGGGATCAGCATAAGAGAAGATTGTGATCAACCAAGGCATGAATTCAGAAGGACTACACCACAAACAAGATCATTCACTCCCAGGTATGTAAATTTATTTTATGGTCATTGTTTTAATTGTACTAACTTTGGACATAAAGTTGTAGATTGCAGGGCTTATGGAAGAAATGTTCAAGAATGAAATGTTTATGTGGCCCCACATAGCATTGAATGTTACAAATGCCAAACTATGGTCACATAGCTCGAAATTGTAGAATCATGATAGAGCCTTCCATGAAAGAAAACACCAATGTCATATACATGAATGTTTGGAGAAGAAAAGAAAGACAAGAAGAGCAGGTCAATAAAGAACATGTCCCAGAGGTCGTAGGATTTGCAGTAGTGCAGAAAAGAAAAGAAGAGCATGTGAATAAAGAAGAGGCTAAGGAGATTGTGCTTTTAGGAATAATAGTGCAAGATCATAATGAATTCACGGGAAAAGATGAAGAATTAGAGTTCAGAGAGATGATGAGTTTATAGACAAAGAAGAAGATTACTTTGCAGTAGGGTGGATTCCTCCATTGTTCTGAGACATCCATCTTGGAGACTCCCAGTAAATATAAATATTGAACAGGGGGAGTCGGTGTAGTAGCTAATACAGATCAGAGAACCATACTTCAAGTAGTTTGAAGTGTTTTCAAAGATAAATTCAGAGTAGTCAGATAATAGAAGTACAAAATGACAAATTGATCGATTGAGAAGTAGTGTTCCCATGGAGATATCAGAGGAATATCATTGACACACTTCCAGGAAGGTATATAATCATTACAGGTTCAAGGATTTCAGCGGAAATAATTGGTTCAGTCTGAGAAACAGAAATATGTGATGATCAGTTACATCAAAGAATCCTTCATGATAATACATTGACAGATGGGTCAACATTGTGGACAGTTGAGTAGAAGAGTTATGGATAGCTTACAACATATGGACAGATATAGATTTATGATATCATTAGCAGGTCTAAACATATATATGACAAAGCATATTTACAATTGGAATCAGTGGAATCGGTTGACAAATGGAATCATTTGGTCACAAGAAAAAAAACAGTGAAAGGCATAGCAAAACATGGAAAGAAAAACCTTCTAAAGAAGCTATATCATCAGAGAGAAATTGTTAAAAAGTGTGGTCACTAATGTCTAAACGGTGAACATGACAGGTCATTTGAAGTCAATAAATTTTAATTATTTTTATATATTTCATAGAACTACAAGAGGAAGCACCAATGGAAAATGAGAAACACTAGAAGAGAGGAAAGAAAACATACACATGAAGTCCCATATAGTTCTACATCTTGTAGAGAAGTCAAGGGAATAAAAATCATCAGAGAAAGAGATCTAGAAAGGAAGATTAGTAGCATGAAGAAAGGGGAGACATATCGACAAGGGGAGTTATCCTTTTTACATGATGTCAAAGGGAGAGAAAGAGAGAGATCAGAAGAGAAAGAGTTAAGAAGATGAAGTCAGAAAAGGATTATCCATAGAAGGTATATTTTCAGGGGGAATCATTGTTTGCTATCAAAAGAGAAGAGAAATGTGGAAAGGAACATGAGGAAAAAAACATGTGAAGAGAAAGAACAAACGCATGAAGATAGGGGGAGAAACCCCAAGGATAAATACCATTTTCCATTGATGTCAAAGGGGGAGAGAGATAAACATTGATGAGGAGCAATGGTCACAAGGGGAACATTAGTACTAGAGTATGAGTGTTGCCATTAGTGTTTCCATCAATACCAAAGGGGGAGATTGTTGGACAATTGGTTTCCATTGATGTCAACCCTTGGAGCATTCAAGATACCCCATAGTTGTGGTCGATATTGATGGTAAGTTAGGTATCATTGATGTCAACATATGTGTTGGATGCATTTGATGAAGTCTACACGAATCCTCAAAGGTGTGGTTATAGGACCTGAAATTGGTTGAGGAATATGGACATGAAGGAAAATGTAAATGCATGTAAGATATTCATATATGGATAGTACTTGTCATGTCATTTTCGGTGATAGGTGGTATTCCACGTGGTTCCTCACGGTTGAGGAGCTATGTCCTTGTGAAGTTAGAAGCCCCAAATAATGGTCAGGAAGCCCCTAGTTGGTTACAAGTGAATTAATTAAAGGGTAAAGTTCTTATAACAAGAAAGTATAGGTCAGACCTAAAGTGAGGAAAATGTGTTGGTTGAAAAAGTATAAATACAAATTATGAGACATTCATTTGTTACACACACTTATATTGAATATATATCTTGTGAAAATGTTATGGTCTAATATTTTGGTCTATTGATGAATCTGACATCAAGTCTGGGGCAACAGAGAAAGTGCAAAGAAAGAGAGAAAGTTTCAGAGCTGCAGAGTGATAGGGTTTTTTTGTAACCCTAATTAAGCAAGCCCTCGTGGGTCATCTTGAGAGTGTCCCACGAGGCACCAGCGCAGGTTTCCTAGGGCACGTCACACAAGGCCCTGCATGACAAGTAGTCTTTGTCCCACAAGGATAAGACATATTTGGCAAGAATGTTGGTACTAGGATGTTGAAGGTTGTGGAAGAGTTACATGTCAATATTATAGTTCAATAGGTCAACTACAGGTTACAAGTACGCTTATGTGAATATTAGTTATTCTTGGTTATGGTATGGTACATGCTTAAGGCATAGTGGTGATTATACATGGTATGGTACACCTTGGTGATGACATGATACCTTGTTAGAAGTACACTCTTGGCTATCTTGATATATGGTTTGGTATATGTCATGGTTATGGTAGTACATGTATGAGGTGCATATCTTGGTGATATTAGTACATCATTGATAGTACTTGCTTGGTATATCTTGTGGTACATTGTGTATGGTATATGGTTGAGGAACATCTCATGGTATATGATTTATGGTACATGGTTGATATATGAGATGATAAATGGTTGATGTACTTGGAATAGTACATGGTTGATGTACTTGGTGTGGTACATGGTTCATGATTGAGTTATAAGGTACATGTGTTGATGTGCATGGTTGGCACATTGTATAGTTCATGTGTTGATGTACATGGTTAATAGTTGAGGTACATGATACAGGTGTTGGTGCATGGTTGATGCAATTTTTGTGGTACAGGTGTTGGTGCATGGTTGATGCACTTGTTGTGGTATAGGTTGTGGTACACAATTATTGCTTGGTATGGTACAGGTTGATGACACATATCTTGTGATGGTATGTTGGTGATCTCGGTACATGTTTGGTAGAGACATGTGTTGGTGATGTTGGACATCTAGTTGAAAGGTTTCCTTGGTATATGATCCATGTGAGAGGATCCGGTTGAGTATTAGTGACAGTGACATGTTGGACAGGTTGCTCAGTGATAGGGTGATGTGACAGGTTGGATACAGTGACAGGTTGGCAGTGACAGGTTGGTGAAAATGACAAGTTGGATACAGTGACAGTGACACTGATTGTGGTAGTGACAGTTGGTCTACATTTATATTTTAGGGTGGAAGGACGAGGCAAGGACAGGGCATCGTATCCATCTTCATGTTGGTGCCAGAGAACACATGGAGTTGGAGCTTCCTTCAGGTTGGAGCCTGAGAATTTGGGGATTGTAGGCTCCTTCTAGTTGGAGCCAGCGAATTCAGAGAGTTGTAGTTTCATTCATGTTGGAGCTTGTAAATAGGGGGTCGTAGCCTCCTTCCAGTTGTAGCTATAGAATTGAGAAGTTGGTGCTTCCAATGAATGTATTATTTGATATATATATATATATAAGAAAGCATTCTGTGTTTTTCTCCCATTTAAGTTTCCACATAAATTCTAGTGTGTTGTGTATTTGATGTGATGTTGCTTATGTGTATATGCTCATGATATATTGAATGCAATCATAGATGATACATTGATAATATAATGTTGATAAGATTGAAGTTTATATATTATGGTTAAAAGTGGTAAAAGTTCTTATATTGATTCACCCCTCTCTCCCCCCCCCCTCTCACAATTGCAACACCCATGGAAGAATTACTTGATTACAACTCCTGAACGATTATGATAGAGAGTTTATTGAAGAAAGTTTAAAAAAATAACAATTGTTCATGACAAGAACTCATAATAATTGCACAATAATACCCAACACATGATTTCACACATTCTCATTCAACAGTAAATTTAAACAATCACATAGTAGACACTTATCTTATATAAATGAAACACCAACTACATCCAGACCTCTAAATTTCCTCTCAAGCTACAGTAGGTCACCCCCAAGCTGGGGCTTAAACTCCACTTGGGAAAGGAAATCGTATCCAAGTAAGGTCTCTCAACAACAACAATATTTCTAATTCACGTGCCAAGTTCAACAACTAATGTACAGTCTCTAATTTCCCCACATACTTGTCCCACCCAGGAAGTGTGTCCCTATGGTTTCACCACTTCCCTTCCAGGCTTTAGAAACAAGTTGAACATGAAGATTCAGAGTTCTGTAACTGCAACTTGGCACCTTTGGGAATCAAATTCCCTGCAATTCTCTCACCCAAAGAGAATGCAAACTAGCCTTACAACCCACCTCTTCAACTTAACTCCCAGAAAATTTCAACCAAAATGAAATCTAGCAACAACCCTTACAACAATAGAGATATGGTACGAATCATGGAGAGCATAATAGTCCCTTGGAACGGATGGATGGAATGAGAAAAATGCACTAAGGTTTTCTATTTTGTTTGCATGCTCTTGAAGTGCCACTTGTCACTTCCTCAAGTTTGCTTTGATCCACTTGGTGATTCGTTTCCCCTTTCCAAATACCTAGGACAAAATCATTTCCTTACCTTTTTTCCTTTGATGGAAATATTTTATTATTATTTCCTTGTTTTAAGCCCCATGGATTAGCCCCCCTTTCCCATCTAGTGGAGTTTAGCCCCCAAAACTCTTCTTGTCAGGATGGTCTGCATGCAGTTGTGTTTTTCTATTCAAGTCAAAGTGAAAATGCATAATACTCTGCATGCAGTTGTGTTTTTCTATTAAATTCAAAGTGAAAATGCATAATAAAAAACAGGCTCACTCGCCAAAAGAAGTTCCTTGCTCAACAACCTATGTATATATCTCCAATTACATTTCAATTGGGGTTTGACCTAGGGGTATTACATAGAAGTTATGTTGAAAGCCATTCGAAAATCTATGCATGTGATTATGGTTTTCTATTGTTGTTTTACTTGGAATGTACTGTAGACTGTTAATGATCATAAAGGAGCCTATGTAGAAACAAATATGGTAACTTCTTTTAGAGCATATTTTT
Organism: Picea glauca; assembly: GCA_000966675.3. NCBI lineage: Eukaryota > Viridiplantae > Streptophyta > Pinopsida > Pinales > Pinaceae > Picea > Picea glauca. The sequence continues at coordinate 1,803,877 of JZKD02S0367243.1, forward strand.
CTTCTTAGCACAAAGAAAAGTGATGCCTTTGAATCAATTATCTCATTAGCATTTGTAATCATTGTGTTTGAATACATTTGAATAATGTAGACTTAGATAACTATTCCTAATTATGAGGACGATCATACTTTGGAACAACAAAAATGATCTACTCATGGAAATTTTCAAAAAAAATCCTTGTTTAAATACCCTCTAATATTGCTTATGACATGTTGATATTGAAATCTCATATCTATATTTTTTTTTCCTTACATGACACTTACACTCAACGTTCCCTTTTTTACAAGGAAAACTATAAAGATGAAATGGTTCACTCACAACACCTTTTAAAAGATTACATGGAACATTAGATCAATAAACCATAACCAAATAAATGTTGATTCACCTCAAAATATTCAACTAGTTTCTCCTTACCCTTCCCTTACTACCCTCAACGTGTATCACCTTACCTCTGTACACCCCTCTTATCCACACAGTCTTGTTACTTGTTTTTATATACGTATTTTGAAGGTATTGTCCCAACAGGGGGTAGTCATACACAGTGGAAAAGCACCACAAGGACCAGGTATGGCCGACCCACGCAGGGTCATAAGAACCCCTAAGTACAAAAATGTCCCAACATGGCCTTTTATAATGCACAAAAAGATGCACTACAGTGTAACTAGAGGGCAACGGTGCAATGCAGGATGAGTCTTTGAACTTTACTCATCACTACCCTTTTTAATTTGCCAGAAAAAGGATGGGGTGGCAGAATGGCAATGTGTTTCAACTACTCTTTTACCTACAAATGCAATGTACCCATAAGGTTCCACAATAATGATAACCTTCAATATCTCTCTCTAGATATATCTAAATTCTTCTCAGCATAACTTTATCTCTCTCTAAATATATCTAAATTCTTATCGAGCATAACTTTGGAATGTCAATAAGAGTAGAATGACAAAAGTAATTGGAAAATTTGGATAATCCATGTCACTTCACTTTAAGATATGTCTCTAAAATATCATATCACATCCATTAAAATCTGTCTTAATGAAGATCAATGTTGGACATAGCTGTTTTTTTATAAATGTTTAACCATATGGTACATTGTATGTGCACTACAGCTATGTTATCTTTTTTATCCTTTTAGGGTTGGTTCAGTTTACTAAAGTTTTAAAATCATAATAACTATGTAAAAGGTTATCTTACAAGGGTTTTGCTATGATTTGACAACCCCATTGAATACTGAAATCTATGCCTCTCGAACCAGAGGAGCCTGGTGCAACAAATCGACTCTCAGAAGATATACTAATTCACAATAACCGTGTAATCTAAATTCTGATGGAGGTACTTGTATAAAAGAACGAGTAGACGATAAGCTTTTTTACAGACCCACAGATGCGTAATAGAACTTCGTTATTTCTGCTGTTATTGCCGTTCTTTCTAGCATTCTATATAGAGGAGAATACAGTCGTACTGTAATTGATGTCCAAGCTCAGATCTGGGAGCAAGGAGATGGGCCTCAATCCACTGAGGCTCCACTCATTGATTTTTTTCTTCTGAGACTGTAGCTGCTCATTCTTCTTCTTATTAATGTCGTTGCCTATGCCAAGAGCTAGAAATGTAGAAATTTCTCTTTCATGCTCACAGGTATTACTCAGTCTTAAGTCGAGCTCGTCTTCAAATGAAACGGGAGGAGCAGGTTCTTTGGTCATGGGCTCATCAATACTCTCAGCCTGGTCATGGGATGGGAGGGCCATGCTCCAGTTCAGGTCGGCCAAAAGATCTAGTTCCTTCACTTCCTGTTGCAATGGCGGCGGTGGTAGATACTCTTGCAGGTCAGGGATTGAAGCGCAGAGAAGGCTATTAGTCTTAGCAAAGCAACCCTTGACTCTTCTGTGGCTGGCTCTGTGCCCTCCCAGAGCCTGGTGAGATCTGAAAACCTTCTTGCAAGTCCCACATTCGAATCTGGGCCACTGCCACTTATCTTCGACGCTAGTGTCCACTTCACAGCTATAGTCTTCAATGGCCTTCCATGAGGAATGGTCCTCATCCTCATGAGCATCCTGGATCCTATTACTATTAATATCACTGTTCCCGTTGCTTCTTCTTTTTACGGATGAAAGCATGACGAGACAGTGGGCCAGGTCCTTTTCTTCCTCCCTCTCTCTGGCATCTTCATCCACTGCAGAATTAACGGAATTTACCTGAGGTGGGTGAACGCCTCTCCATTCTCGCTCGGGATGGCATCTCATGTGTCCAAACAGAGCTTTCCATGAACCGAATTCCTTGCCACATTCGGAGCAGGCACTGACTTTGTCATGGGAGAAAGCGCCCGAGGCCGAATTTAATTTGTTCTGTGGTGGTAGATGCGGGCTATTGTTGATTCTCTGTGCAATAGAATCATATTCCAGCAGCTGCATACTTTTCCGGCTCCTCTTGTGACCGCCTAGCTTAATTCCCTTCATCTTTGCGTCCATGCGGGTGAGGGATAAATTCTGAACCACTCAGCTGAGCAATAATTCACAGAGAAGGATATTTTGTATTTGTAAAAGTTCAAAATATGTGAAAGCACAAAAAAATTACCTGCTATCTCCTCGGCCACCTTCTTTAAACCCAGGAAATTCCTGCGATGAATCCCCCTTCCCTTTTCTTCCACTGGTTTTTTCTTGCTTGCCTGCGGTCTGCCTGCCTTGTCTTTGTCGTTTCGCAATGCAACTACCTTTCTCTCTCCCTGGCAACAGAATGCATGGTGCCATTTATGCCATGATTACCATAATCTAATTCAGCTGAAAATCATTACAAGAATGATAAAAATGCAAATTTAGGTCACATTGATGTTAATCCTAGTTCTATCACCAGATTGGCTACCATATAACGGTTATCCTATTTGATATTTCAACTGCAAAACTTCAATAAAGCACTACCCAAGAGTTATTCCAACAAGGTAGTTCAAGGAAATTTCTGAGACTAAATTCTTTACATAACTCATTACTTTTTATTGATGAATACTAATCAAAATATCTATTTTAAAAAATAAATTACTTATTCAAGATAAATAATAATCATTTTACAAATTATTTGTTTTGATTTGAAAAACTTAAAACAGAAATAGAAATAACAAATATATTTCCTTTCTAATAGTTCACTTATGAACTTTTAAAAATTGTTTTTTATTAAATATATGCTAGAAGATAACTAACATTTCTCCCAATCATCTAAATTAAATCTAATTAATAAATTTAGATGTTATCATTAATTATATAATATTAAAAATAAAAATCATTTTAAAATTTTATATAACTTATTTATTGAGAAAACTAACAATATAATTTAAATATTAAAATTTAATCACATCTTTATTATTATTATTTTTTCATTTAACATGTAATTATTTAAAATGCAACAAGTTTTTAGATGTCTCGGTATGGCTATGTGATGAGCCAAATGTCTTTCTAGAATCAACCAAATAGCTACCAAAAACAAAATTATGTTTATAAGAGTAATTATCTGTTAAGAACCAAATATCAATATAGCATAGAAAAACTTTAGAAAAAGTACTCAAAGCATTGAAAAAGAGATAATTTCAGATAATAAGTCTCTTCGAGGGGGCAACCTCCTTTTACCCCACTTAAATGTTCAAGTACAAGATGATTCCAAATGAAAATGCCTCCTTGGTATATATAGGAGACTAGGAGGTATAATTACAACTAATGGAATA
>JZKD02S0367243.1:1835154-1863621 GCA_000966675.3 Picea glauca
TTATCACCTTACTAGGTTTCCATGTGATACCCCTTAACTCAATTTCATTTCCTTCCAATGAAAATTTCATGAAAAGTTCTTGAAAATTAAAAGCCATTGTTCCCAATGATTGTAACCATTGGACCCCTAGTACGACATCAGCACCACCCATGGGTATAGAAATCATTGGACTATTCATTACATATTCCCCCATAGAAAGATTGATATTATGGCATTTTCATGAGCAATTGATAGTTCCTTCATTTGCAATCATTACTTGAAACTATGGCATTGGATATATAAATCAATTGAGAGCTTTGGCTAATTTATAGTGAATGAAATTATGAGTCCTACCATAATCATTTAGGACTATTACCTTTTTCTTTTTGATATATCCTTTGATCTTGAGGGTTTGAGGAGTGATAATTCCAACCAATGTATTATATGATATTGTGGGATTCAACTCTTCAGAAGAAAATACTTCTATGTTTTCATCTTGAGATGGTTCTTGTTCGTGTTCTTGTTATTATTCCTCTTCACAATCTATGTAGAATTATTTCTTCTCACCACACTTATGTCCCTTACTATACTTGTTGTCACAATTAAAGCATAAACCTTTTGATTTTCTTTCCTTCAATTGTTGTGGTGTCAACCTTGTAGGTTGAGATGTTTTAGAAGAAGGAACATTATTCTCTTGATATATGTTAGAAGTGTTCCTTGTAGTATCCATAGCCATATTTTTACTTTCAACATTTATCACCACCAATAATGCATTCTCAAATGATTTGGGTTCCCAAAGGAGAACCTCATGTTGAATGTTATCCTTTAAAGTTCCTATGAATACATCAATCAAGTGCTCATCTGGAATATTCGTTACCTTTATATTCAATCTTTGGATGTTCACAATGTGCTTCGCAACTGAACCCTTTTCTTGGGATTTATCAATTGGCTAAAGAAGGTATTTCTCCTTGTATCCTCATAGTGTGGTATCATTTCTTCTGTGAAAATTGTCCAACTGAAAAGTGATTTGCGAGAAAAAAGAAATCGATACCACATAAATTGTTTGGGTTCTAAATATAAAGAAGCAATTTGTGCCTTTGTATGTGTGGCACATCATGTAGATCAAAGAATTTCTCCATCTAAAGTATCCATGTGATTGCATCCTTGCCATCAAACTTCCTCATATCGATATTAGGAAAGTGGTTGGTATTCAACCCAAAGTTGGAGTTTCTCCAGTCTTGATTCATCTTCCTTGTGTCCTCATCATGAATTTCATGTGATACATTTTCACTATCAGGTGGCCTCTCTATTAGGAAAATTTTCAATCCTTCCATGATCTCCCTTTCTAAACCATCCATCTAGTATTCATTATTGCCTCCAACTTAGCATCAGTTGAATCCATCATCCTTTGTAGTTCATCTTTTGTTATTGTCTTATTTTGTAAATCATTTATGTCCATGCACATTTCTACACCTTCATCAAGAGTCTAATTAGGACTATTTGAAGACTTATTTGGTGTAGAAGTTCCCTTTTTTGGTGGCATGTTTTCCAAGTATCACTTTTAAACCTTGATTTGGAGGTGGTTCTGTTAGATGATCTTCCTTCTGATGTATCTCCAAAATTTCGGCCCTTCTGGGTCAGAAACATTTTTTCTATAGTTCTATGATACATCTTCTCTACAATGCCATAGGTCTGATCAAAATTAGATGTGCTAAGTGGAAGTTATGGTAACTTCCCCAAACCTTATTTATTTTTGTCCCTTCCAGGAGAGCGTAATTGTAAAGCGTGCAAAGAGAAAAATATCTAATATTTGATTCTAAAACTTGCATCAAAAATACTACAGAATGTCCACTATCCAATGCAATTGGTCGCACTTAATTTGCATACTCACTGAATAATATATCATTGTTTTACCCAGAACACCTGTTTGAGACTAATTAATATGACTAGTCAACTACCCTATCTACAAAATTAGGATGACCCAGAAGCTGAAAGTTTTATCACAACTACCTAGCTAATTCTTTGAATATACTCCAAGTTTTAGGGTCAGAAACGTCATAGAAAACAATTTATAGAAAAACTTTGTGATGACTAAATTCAGGATGATTCCAAAACCCTATTTTACACAGGATATATCTCTGAAAGTATAAGGTCTAAGGAGATGAAATTTGAACCCCAAGTACCTTCATCCATCTACTAAATATCCTAAAAGTATTTCCTTCTGAAACATTGTATAAAAAAAGTTATAGCAAAAATTAAATGATGTCTCGGATGTAGTAGAAAAACCCCAATACCTTGAGCTCTGATACCAAATGTTAAGAACCAAATATCAAAATAGCATAAAAAAACCTCAGAATAAGCACTCCAAGCATTGAAAAAGAGTGAATTTTAGATAATAATCCTCTTCGAGGGGGAAACCTCCTTATACCCCACATAAAGTTACAAATAAAATGTGATTCCAATTGAAAAGGTATCCTTGGTATATATAGGAGACTAGGAGGTACAATTACAACTAATGGACCCAAGATGACATAAATAAAACAACAATACTAATGTAATATGCCCCAAATAAGGGGTAATGTGCCACTATTTAAGGCTTAACATGCCCCTCCCCTTCAGACAAGTGTTGTCTGCAACGATTGAGTAATTTTGGATGCTTATGTGTGAAAGACTCATCTTCCCAAGTGGAATCTTCAGTAGGTAGTTTCCTCCACTTAATGAGATACTCTGAAATGGATCTATTCCTCATATGGTGAATTCTTGTCTCAGTGATAGATTCAGGCCCCAATATGATTTTTCCTTCCTTGTCAAGTTCTGGAAATATAGTTTGAATTGGGATCTTGTCACCTATAACCTTATTTAAGCATGAAACATGGAAAACTGGGTGTACTCATGAAGATGCAGGTAACTCCAATTTGTATGCCATGGTACCAATATTTTGCAAAACCTTATAAGGGCCATATTACTTTGGTGATAATTTATTATCCTTCTTAGCTTTCTTGAGGGACATCTATTTATATGGTTGTAGTCTTAAAAATACCCAATCCCTTACTTCAAAACTTTTTTTACTACGATGTTGATCTAGTTGTTGTTTCATGCGATTCTATGCTATAGTCAGGTTGTCCTTTAAGAGTTGGAGAACTTCTTGTTGATGCTCGATGTGATCTTCTACTGCTTGAACCTTATATTTTTCTTTTAGAGAAGAAGTGGTGGAAGGTGGGTGATATTCATAGAGTGTCATAAATGGTGTCATTTTTGTTGCAGTATGAAAGTAAGTGTTATACCACCATTCTGCCAAGGATAACCACTTGAACCATTGTGTTTGTTTATCAGAGACAAAGCAACAAAGGTAGTATTTCAGAAAAAATTTCACTATCTCGGTTTTTCCATCACATTGAGAATGATAAGGTGAGCTATGAGCCAATTGAGTACCCAAATAAGAAAATAATTATGTCCAAAAATTTCTAGTGAAGACGGGATCTTTTTCACTTACAATAATCTTTGGGCTTCCATGTAGCTTTTGAATTGTCTTCATGAATGCGGTGGAAATTGTACTAGCTTTGAAAGGTTGAGAGAGAGCACAAAAGTGTGTGTACTTGGTCAGTCCATCAACAATCACCATGATGACACTCTTGCACAAGATATATTAAACCTGTAGCAATTTTGAACGTTTCCTAACTAAGAATAAAGAAAATATAGTTCCATTTCCATTTATAAGGAAGCTATAACCAAGTAAGCATATCAAACATAAAGATAATACATAGCAGCATTCAATACATTCAGAAGAATAAATACACAGGATATATATATTCAAAATTTGGGCCTCCAATTATATTAACATATCGGTTTATTCTCACAACTTGATCCTCATACAAAAGTAATCATGGATGCTCCTCATCAGATATGAGACAATGTTACAGTCTCTTTATCCTCTACATCTAGACTGATACAAAACTCTGATACATTGATAGTCTGGTGCTTACCCAGATCTCCAAAACTCATCTATGCTAATAGTATGGACCATTACAACAGTGACTCTCTTCACAACATAAACAATAACAACAACACTCCATCCCAACAACCCTTTTACAATCATATCAGTCTCATATATATCATCTGATATTTAGGTTTGTTGGTTGAGAACCCGAGAGTTCTCTCTTATTCTTGATCTTGTTGCAACTTCTTTCCTAAAAACAGATGTTGCATTGTCCTTTCAACCGCTTTCTGTTTATTTCCTTAGTCCTCTATCCATCTCTTCAGCGGCTTGCGCAACTTCTGTTCACCAAAATTAAGATGCAATATGATGTGCACAAATCCTATTCATCAAAACGAAGGGCCCAACAGGGTCCGACCACAATCCTTGACTCACCCCGAGTCAAGTATTCGATTCTTTCATGGTCTCTGGGTTGGCTTATTATTCTCCATTGCCTCCTGGTTTCAGGTTGCTTCCACTTCCAGCTTGGATTGTTTTTTCTTTATCTTATTCAAAAGAAGGGCCCAACTCGGGTACTAGTTCGAGGGATCTCTTCCTGACATCTTGGAAGTTTTCCACTTTTTCCTACCACTTCCTAGAAAGCATTGAAGCTTCAACAAAAAACTATTGGATGGCATCTTTGATGCACTCTTTTGGCTTGAACACAACTAAAGAGTTCCATTATAAATCGCCTATGGCATCCACTTGATGCATCTGTAGGTAAGTTGTCTAGAATACAAGTCGATACTCTTGTAGTTCTTTCTTAGCCACAGTTTGAGCTTCATATAGTGCATTGAGATCGTTGTCCGTCTTCCAGATCTTGTCAAATTTCTCTTGTTGTTCCAGCAGATCCAGGGTGTTAGTTGCTTCTTCATTGAGCGATTGGATCTTCACGCGCAAGTCCTCCAATGTTTGGTTTCTCCTTGAAATGATTCCCATACAATCGCTAACCTCTCTAAATATTTGTTTGCATTTTGCAGTCCTTTTATGCAAGGTTACTCTTGCGTTGTTTCCCTCCAAAACAATTTTCTCCATTTTCTCTCGTAGATTCTTGGGTTGTAGTTCATCTTCTCTCTTATTGTTCTGCAATTGTACTTCGATATTTTATACTCTTTCTGCCAACTCTGACCAGACTACCAGAAGTAATTTGATCTGCTCTGCAAGCTCGCTTGTTGCAATGGATTCTGGCATCTGAGGTGTTGTCTTTCTAATCATTGTACAGGCCTTTGAGATTTTTTCCTTTACCTTATCTACCTTTTGTTTTCCCTGAATCTTTGAATATTCCTCCTGCATTCGTTGTGCTTGTGCAAGGAGTCCTTCTTGTTTACCGAACTCGGCTTCTCGTTCAGCCTGGTGGATCCTCTGCTCCAATTGCTCATTCAAGGCTCTGATTATGCCCACCAGCTGCATTTTCGACAACTGAGAGGGATCACTCGATGAAGGAGTGACATCTAGGGGTAATCAAACTTTTAGTGGCAGTCCACTAGCCATCGAATGTTCGAATGGTGTCTCCACCTCTTCTTCCCCTGGGGATGGACCTTGAAATTGATGTGCAAGTCTAGTCTTCATATTCATTGGAAGCTGAGGGAAACTTCTGTATTTTCCAAGCAAAGCTACAATAGTTTCACGCATCTCTATGGATTCTGGAGTACTGGCTCCGGTTGTTCTTTCAAGGATGTCGTGCTTTGCCCCGATGTGGTTTGGGGTTCATTTTGAACCAATTATTCTCCTTCCCCTGTTTGTAATGAAACTTATGGAGTCTCACTTATGTTGATGGGAATCTTAGCATTGATTGTTGAGAGGGGACTCTAGGTGCCTGGAACTTGAGATATTAGAGCAAGTGGTGGAATTTCTTATTTCTTACTCTCTGCCAACGGTAGAGTGCCTAGAATGGTTACCGATGGAGCAACTATTTGGCTCAAGGCTTTGGTGGTCAGGGTAGTGGACTATGTTATATTCTCGTAAGGGTCGGCAATATCTAGCTGCATGGGCTTGGGCGAAGTGGGTTGGGATGGAATGGTGGTGTCTTGTTATGGCGATGGGGCTTGTGGTGGCGATGGAGCTTGTTCAATGATTATGGTTGTGTAGGAAGTGGTGTCTGGCTCTGGATCATCTGTGATATTAATCACAGTCTAGGTAGCTCGAGTTTTTGCTCTAGTATGAGGTACATCTAAGGATATTGGTTGTGGGTTCAATATCTTCACAGGAGAAATACTTGTCCGGGGTTTCTTGATTGAAGGATCCCCTATGAAGGCAGCGGAAAGAATCTCATTCACATCTTTACCTCATAACACGACATTTTCTGGGAGTTGTGGAAACATAGGAAATGTCTTCTTCTCCCGCTCCAAAGGTTCCTCGTCCTCTTCCTCCTCTAGATTTTGTCAGCATTTGGACCTTCGGCTTCTTCACAATTGGGGTGGAACTTGGCCCTACTCCTTCTTCCTGCCCCTTTTTCTTGAGGAGCTCTGGTGGAAAGAGATAATGCATACCTGACTTGTGTGGGTTGCGCTTAACACATAGCCATGACATGAATTCTTTGTCGAAGGCTTCCTCATCCAGGTAAAAGGGTAATGACCTCGTATGGGAGTCCTCGAACTTCGCATGCCTTGGCCAAACAAATGTTTATTTTTTATTTATCCTGAATGCAATATTCTGAGTGTTGAGATTCAATAGTCCCTGTGGTATGCGCAACCGCTGAGTTGTGTCAATAAGTTGGTTGTACCATTTCAGGAATGCTACATTGTTGAACTCCATATTCTCAGAGTCTGATCTTGTGTGTTAGGGCTCAAACATCTTGGCTAGGAGACCCTTTTCTGTAGGGGACAATTGTCTTCATGTGGGTGACATCCATTTCCACATGGCAAACGTGACTAACAACTAGCCATATGTAAATGTTATTCCTTTCTACGAAGACTCTTCACACACAACTAGGATTTCTCTAGTAGGTAGCTACGCCATTTGAATACAACTCCATTTACGTAGAAGTATGCTATCAAAAGGGCATCTCAGGTGCATTCTCCCTTGTAGTGAGCGCATAACCTTGTTAGCGATCACGTAGCAGGTTGTCAGGACCATCTCTGGTAGGATTGGATCTATTTTGGTTGTTCATCTTCCTCTATGTGTATGGAGTTTCTCATATAGGTTGACTTCTCCCTTCTTCTTACCATGATCACATGACTCGTCTGGAATTGCCTCTTTTGGAGATGAGGTCCGACCTCTTATTTCTCTTGACATGTTGGCTCTGGATTACTTATAAAACTTAGACGGACTGAGTAGGGGCACGGGGTTGCGACTGGGGAGAAGGAGATCTCACAAGCTAGGCGAGAGTGCAAATAGCGCAAGACAAAAGATAACTAATGGAAACAATGAGCCTCACTCATGAGTTCGCAAAATATTATACGTGGGATAATTGAAGAGCTATGTAATTACTCCTAAGGACATTCATTATGAAGTCATAAACGCAATCTCAAGCTGAGGTGTCCGACGAGACTGATAACGGGGTAAGATCTATAGGGTGATCCTCGCCTTTAATGACCAATATGACAGGGACGTGGTCGAGATGAGGGCTTATCGTTTTAACGATTGAGAATCATGGCAAGGATATCGATGTCATCTTTGTGTATCGCACCTTTATGGCTTAACGGAAAGTTCTGATGGATTATTGTAGCTACCATAAAGCATGTGACTGGGAAGGATGCATGTGGCTCATGGGTTGTGAAATAGTTTGGTTTCCCCCCCCCCCTCCGACCACAATGGGGTCCCCGTCATATTTAATGACTTAGTTTAATGTAATGGTGGCTCTTCAAATCCTGTGCGGCTAACTAAGTAGTTCTGCACGAAAGAAATGCTTAGAATGAAAGAAGTATATGTCGTGGCGCAACAATGCACACTCTGACGTTATTAACTGAATTAAAGAAATTGTAGGAAATTAAAATCTAACTATTGTACATGCTCCTTTGGACTGGAGAAACAGTCCTTTGGATCCATCATGAGAAATATAGGGTTTCATGCGAGCCTCATTCACTCATCCTGGTCAAAGGATGCCATCTAGTTGCGTTAGCCTGATTATGCCAGAGTGTCGAATTTATCTAACTATGAATGGACCCAACCAATGCATGCACAACTTGCCTGGATATTCTAATATCGGTTGTCATAGATGAGTACCTTATCCCCTTGCGTGAATCTTTTGGACTTAATATGTCTGTCATGCAAATATTTTTGTCTATATTTCTCAACTGTCTGATGAAAATATGCTAAAAATATCGCTTCCTCAAGCTCTTGCAAGTCTGCAATCCTTTGCGCAACTAATGCATCATCTGTCATGTGTGTATCTTGTGCTATATAGAGACTAGGGGTAATAAATTATGTAGGTACAACAACTTCTTTCTCGTAAACCAACTGAAATGGAGTATACTTGTGTAGCTTCTTCGTGGTATTCTTGTAAGCCCACAAGACTATTGGAACTCTATCATCCCAGTCATCCCTGTTTGCACAACATACTTTTGTCAGTCCTCTTTCCGGAATTTTATTGAATGCCTCCATTGTACCATTATCTTGTGGATGGTACGGACTGCTCTTATGGCGTTGTATAAGGAATTATGGTGTCAATGTTGTGATTGTGTTGTTGATAAAGTGACTACCTTGATCTCTCGTCAAACTTCTAGGACATCCAAACCGAGTGATAACATTCTCAAAGATAAATCTAGTTGTTGAACAGTCTTGAATTGCCTCTACTTCATCCCATCTTGTGAGGTAATCAGTTGCAGTAATGATGTATCTGTCCTTTGAGTGCTTAGTTGGGGGTTTGATCAATAAAATAAAATCAACAACCCACTTCTAAAATGCATGAAGTGCCCTGACTAGTTGAAGAGGTAATTCATCTCTGTGTCATGGATTTCCTACTCTTTGGCAGATGTCGCAATATCTAGCATACTCCTTAGCATGTTTAAATAACGTATCCCACCATAATCCTCCTTGAATTACCTTCTATGTATTATATTTACCTCCAACATGTCCTCCCGCAACTCCATTGTGGCATTCCCATGGGATATCTTGCCTTTCATGGTTCAAGACACATCTCCTAAGGATGTTGTCGAGTCACAATTTGTAAAAAAAATCGGCAATCAATTGATAGTTTGTTGCGCAAACCATCATATGTCTCTTTTGGGTTGTGGAGTAAGTCTATGGGCAGGTCCATGTACTGAGTTATACAACAATGTATTCAAGATACTCTGGGATGGCCTCAATCCGGAATAGGTTCGCATCTGGGAGCTAATCATCCACTACTCCACCACTTTCCCCTGACTCCAACCTGGAAAGGTGATCTTGACCTGCATTGCATCTTCCTGTTTTTACAATTACTTCAAACAAAAACTCTTGAAAAACCAGTAGCCACCTGCAAAGTATTCCTTCAAGTACTGGTTTATTGACTAGGTACTTCAACGAAAAATGGTCAGTAAAAAACTTGAAACGAGAGCATAACAAGTAGTGTCTAAACTTTTGTAATGCATAAATCATAGCTATGCATTACCTTTCAGTGGTTGTGTAGTTATGTTCGGCTTGTGAAGGTTTTCTGCTGGAAAAGTAGATAGGGTGGTCCATATTTCCTTCCCCTGGTTGTGCTAGAATGTCTCCTAGGGAAATGCCTGATGCATCCACATGTACATGGAATTCATTTTCCCAATTGGGAAATATCAATATAGGTGCAGTACTTAGTTTTTCTTTGAGAATGTCAAATCCTTTGTCACACTCTGGTATCCACCAAAATAGTTCGAACATCTTCAACAATTTTTCTAGAGGTGCGGTGATAGTTGTATATCTTTTGATGAACCCATGGTAATATCATGTATGTCTCAGTGTAGAGTGTAATAGTGTAGCACTTGTAGGTGGCAGCATGTTCATCATGACCGCCACTTTAGATGGGTCTACCAAGACTCCTTCTCTGCATACAATATGGCCTAACATATTTCCATGTGGTACACATAAAATGCACTTCCTTAGATTGAGAGATATATGCAATTCACGACATCTATCAAACATTAACGGGAGTAGTGCTACATGTTATTTTAACAAGATGTATAACGTCCAATCTTCCATGTAGACATCGAAAAACTTGTGGATGAAATTTTGAAATGTTGCTATCACAATACGAGAAAAAACTGCAGGGGCATTCTTCAAGAAAAAGGGCATTATGTTGTATGCAAATGATCCCCATTCGGTTATGAATGTAGTCTTCCTCTTTTCTTCCTCTATGATTCTGACTTGGTGATATCTTGAAAATCCGTCTGTAAATGAATAAGATTTTTGTCCCACAACTTTATCTAAAACTTCGTCACTGAAAGGTGTTGGAAACAGATCATGCACACATGCAGAATTCAGAATTATGTAGTCCACGCAAACCCGAATGTATTTTGTACCTTTCTTACTCTGGATAAATATGGGGCTAGTCCATTCTTCTTATTCGATTGGGAAAATAAGTCCTACCGCAATAATTTTGTCCATTTCCTTCTTGACCTTCTCTTTTATTCTAGGATTAAGTTGGTATGGTTTGTGCTTCACAAGTATTGAGTCGGGTTTCAACTCGATTTTCATTTCTCCCATGGCTCTTTTTATACCTTTTAGTTCTAAGAACGTTTTAGGGAACAAGTCCTCATATTCCCACAATAGGTTGTGTACTCCATTCATAGTTTGCTCATCCCAATAATATCCTATAGGAGTTATCTTAGGATTCTTTGCACTCCCTATATTAACTTTTTGCAACTTCAGTAGATGAGTATAGTAGCTACAGGTGTGACTAGGTATGGTATCTTGAATTTCTCTACTGCCTTGCATTTCTTTAATGGATAATTTTCTAATCTCTTCTAATCCATTAGGTTTTTCCAGGTCTTTCTCAACTTTACAGTAAGGTACAAGTATCTTATCAATTTTAAGACCCAAACTAGACTAAAGCAAATGAACATGGTCAACACACACTATTGGACTTGACCTCTTTTTGCAAATGTCAGTAAAAAGAATTTCACTGATTCTTTGAAGGACTGTGTTGAGCTCAAGGTACTTACTTGTAAAGGAGAAATCCTTGCAAAATTGGTCTTGTAAGGTCTGCCAACAGCTTTTTTTTCTTCTAATCTCCTCATGTATATAACAAGACTTTGGGATTGGCCCCAACGAATGGAGAAATACTTGAACCCATAGGTGAGAGGGTACTTCCACAACTCTCCATTGCTATAAGAAATGTTCAATATGCACTCTAGGGTCACATCGTCCATCGAAAAGTTGTGCATCTTGAAAATCTATATTCATCTCTTCTTTCAGTTGATCCCTACTTTGGAATCAACATCAAATGGTTTGTTTTTCATCTTCCCACTTCATAATCCAGGCTTTATGGGTGGCCCACCATCGAGCAGGGGTATCTTGCAAGGCTATGTCAAGAATGAAGATCATTTGATCCGTCGTTATTTCCTCTTTCATGCTGGTAAGAAAATTGTGCCCCTCTGAGGTACCATTATATGTCAGGTGTTCTCTAACCTCGGTTTCAATCCATCTTGTTTCCCTGATAGTTACGCATCATCTTGAGAATCGCTCATATGAACCCTGCTACCAACTGTCAAATGCTACTTATGAATCCTCATCAACATACTATATGCTTCTCCAACTTACTGATCCATATGCAATGGGATTTATGTAATCTGGTATTGTTCATGTTGTTATGGTGTATACTTGGTCAAGAACATCTGATTCCATATTGTGGTCCACTAGTTCAATATATCTAGGCCCTAGACATGGATCCAAGGGATGAACTAATTGTATCCCATATGCTTCAGACGTCATGGTGTCCCTCTTTAGATCAATGATAGCATATTTATCGTATGCCCAATCAATTCCAAGTAGAGCAAGGTAGGGATCATTATCTCCCATGTTTTCAATTACCTCAAAATCGGTTGTGGTCTTAAATCCGACAACATCTATTTCCACATTTTCCATCCTTCCTACTGGGAAAATGCAGTACTAGTTTTCCATTGTCAATTGGATGGGGGAATATACTAATTGAGGTTTTCCCAAGGCTTCCCAGGTCTTTTTGGGTAGGATGTTGACATCTGACCCCAAATATAGCATAACATCTTTGATTTCAAAATTATCTAGTTGGGATTCTAACCTAAATTATTTTCTTGCTCGTACCTTCTTTTTTGTATTCTGTGGGTATTCTTATCAGGGAGTTTGGTCATTACTATGGCTTTTGGAGTTCCCTAATTTCCTAGAATGAGGTATAGGGTGTTTCACAACTTCTTCGTAAGTTGGCCATCCCCTAGGATATCAAAGAACAATTGAAACCAGAGATTGATTACACTTTGAGATTGCTCAGGGTGTCTCACTGGAATTGTAGAATTTCTAAGTGTTAGTGGTGAGGTAGGGTCTTGTGCAAGGTTATGTTGAGAGGAAACTTTAGGAAGATTCTCTATTATTTCCAGAGAAGGGATGCAATTAAATATTTTTATTTCATTTTTGAAAAACAACTTTTGTTTCACAGGATCATACCTATCATCTTTGGGAACAACTTTCTGAATCTTGGGTTGATTGTCTGCATCTGCCCTAGTTTTAGCTCCTTTGTGAGTAAGGATGTTAATATTGGGTAGTTTTCCCTCAAGTCCCTTTTTTAATTCTGATCTTATGATATTATCTCCTCATTGATGAACCCGGTCTTCCCATTTCGTGATCAATTCTAGGAAGTCTTCAGTTCTGTGCCCATTATTCCTGCAGTGAGAGCACCATGGTCATCTCGGGTGAGGGCAGTCTCTGGCCAAATGACCTTGTTCATTGCAGTTGTAACATTGGCTCGACTCTCTGCCTTTTTTTCTCCCTCCTCTGAATCCACATGCAGCCCACCTCCCTGGCCTCTTGTAGGTCCTTGGGGGGTTTCATTTATTCTGAATGTTGTCCCATCTAATCTGTCAGCAAGTGTGTCTAACACTCTACATTGATGTGTGGCATGGGTCGTAGATGTGCAGAACAGTGGNGATCCTCATACAAAAGTAATCATGGATGCTCCTCATCAGATATGAGACAATGTTACAGTCTCTTTATCCTCTACATCTAGACTGATACAAAACTCTGATACATTGATAGTCTGGTGCTTACCCAGATCTCCAAAACTCATCTATGCTAATAGTATGGACCATTACAACAGTGACTCTCTTCACAACATAAACAATAACAACAACACTCCATCCCAACAACCCTTTTACAATCATATCAGTCTCATATATATCATCTGATATTTAGGTTTGTTGGTTGAGAACCCGAGAGTTCTCTCTTATTCTTGATCTTGTTGCAACTTCTTTCCTAAAAACAGATGTTGCATTGTCCTTTCAACCGCTTTCTGTTTATTTCCTTAGTCCTCTATCCATCTCTTCAGCGGCTTGCGCAACTTCTGTTCACCAAAATTAAGATGCAATATGATGTGCACAAATCCTATTCATCAAAACGAAGGGCCCAACAGGGTCCGACCACAATCCTTGACTCACCCCGAGTCAAGTATTCGATTCTTTCATGGTCTCTGGGTTGGCTTATTATTCTCCATTGCCTCCTGGTTTCAGGTTGCTTCCACTTCCAGCTTGGATTGTTTTTTCTTTATCTTATTCAAAAGAAGGGCCCAACTCGGGTACTAGTTCGAGGGATCTCTTCCTGACATCTTGGAAGTTTTCCACTTTTTCCTACCACTTCCTAGAAAGCATTGAAGCTTCAACAAAAAACTATTGGATGGCATCTTTGATGCACTCTTTTGGCTTGAACACAACTAAAGAGTTCCATTATAAATCGCCTATGGCATCCACTTGATGCATCTGTAGGTAAGTTGTCTAGAATACAAGTCGATACTCTTGTAGTTCTTTCTTAGCCACAGTTTGAGCTTCATATAGTGCATTGAGATCGTTGTCCGTCTTCCAGATCTTGTCAAATTTCTCTTGTTGTTCCAGCAGATCCAGGGTGTTAGTTGCTTCTTCATTGAGCGATTGGATCTTCACGCGCAAGTCCTCCAATGTTTGGTTTCTCCTTGAAATGATTCCCATACAATCGCTAACCTCTCTAAATATTTGTTTGCATTTTGCAGTCCTTTTATGCAAGGTTACTCTTGCGTTGTTTCCCTCCAAAACAATTTTCTCCATTTTCTCTCGTAGATTCTTGGGTTGTAGTTCATCTTCTCTCTTATTGTTCTGCAATTGTACTTCGATATTTTATACTCTTTCTGCCAACTCTGACCAGACTACCAGAAGTAATTTGATCTGCTCTGCAAGCTCGCTTGTTGCAATGGATTCTGGCATCTGAGGTGTTGTCTTTCTAATCATTGTA
The DNA here is from genome assembly GCA_000966675.3 of Picea glauca. Classification (NCBI taxonomy): domain Eukaryota; kingdom Viridiplantae; phylum Streptophyta; class Pinopsida; order Pinales; family Pinaceae; genus Picea; species Picea glauca. The sequence goes on from JZKD02S0367243.1 coordinate 1,849,448, forward strand.
CAGGCCTTTGAGATTTTTTCCTTTACCTTATCTACCTTTTGTTTTCCCTGAATCTTTGAATATTCCTCCTGCATTCGTTGTGCTTGTGCAAGGAGTCCTTCTTGTTTACCGAACTCGGCTTCTCGTTCAGCCTGGTGGATCCTCTGCTCCAATTGCTCATTCAAGGCTCTGATTATGCCCACCAGCTGCATTTTCGACAACTGAGAGGGATCACTCGATGAAGGAGTGACATCTAGGGGTAATCAAACTTTTAGTGGCAGTCCACTAGCCATCGAATGTTCGAATGGTGTCTCCACCTCTTCTTCCCCTGGGGATGGACCTTGAAATTGATGTGCAAGTCTAGTCTTCATATTCATTGGAAGCTGAGGGAAACTTCTGTATTTTCCAAGCAAAGCTACAATAGTTTCACGCATCTCTATGGATTCTGGAGTACTGGCTCCGGTTGTTCTTTCAAGGATGTCGTGCTTTGCCCCGATGTGGTTTGGGGTTCATTTTGAACCAATTATTCTCCTTCCCCTGTTTGTAATGAAACTTATGGAGTCTCACTTATGTTGATGGGAATCTTAGCATTGATTGTTGAGAGGGGACTCTAGGTGCCTGGAACTTGAGATATTAGAGCAAGTGGTGGAATTTCTTATTTCTTACTCTCTGCCAACGGTAGAGTGCCTAGAATGGTTACCGATGGAGCAACTATTTGGCTCAAGGCTTTGGTGGTCAGGGTAGTGGACTATGTTATATTCTCGTAAGGGTCGGCAATATCTAGCTGCATGGGCTTGGGCGAAGTGGGTTGGGATGGAATGGTGGTGTCTTGTTATGGCGATGGGGCTTGTGGTGGCGATGGAGCTTGTTCAATGATTATGGTTGTGTAGGAAGTGGTGTCTGGCTCTGGATCATCTGTGATATTAATCACAGTCTAGGTAGCTCGAGTTTTTGCTCTAGTATGAGGTACATCTAAGGATATTGGTTGTGGGTTCAATATCTTCACAGGAGAAATACTTGTCCGGGGTTTCTTGATTGAAGGATCCCCTATGAAGGCAGCGGAAAGAATCTCATTCACATCTTTACCTCATAACACGACATTTTCTGGGAGTTGTGGAAACATAGGAAATGTCTTCTTCTCCCGCTCCAAAGGTTCCTCGTCCTCTTCCTCCTCTAGATTTTGTCAGCATTTGGACCTTCGGCTTCTTCACAATTGGGGTGGAACTTGGCCCTACTCCTTCTTCCTGCCCCTTTTTCTTGAGGAGCTCTGGTGGAAAGAGATAATGCATACCTGACTTGTGTGGGTTGCGCTTAACACATAGCCATGACATGAATTCTTTGTCGAAGGCTTCCTCATCCAGGTAAAAGGGTAATGACCTCGTATGGGAGTCCTCGAACTTCGCATGCCTTGGCCAAACAAATGTTTATTTTTTATTTATCCTGAATGCAATATTCTGAGTGTTGAGATTCAATAGTCCCTGTGGTATGCGCAACCGCTGAGTTGTGTCAATAAGTTGGTTGTACCATTTCAGGAATGCTACATTGTTGAACTCCATATTCTCAGAGTCTGATCTTGTGTGTTAGGGCTCAAACATCTTGGCTAGGAGACCCTTTTCTGTAGGGGACAATTGTCTTCATGTGGGTGACATCCATTTCCACATGGCAAACGTGACTAACAACTACCCATATGTAAATGTTATTCCTTTCTACTAAGACTCTTCACACACAACTAGGAGTTCTCTAGTAGGTAGCTACGCCATTTGAATACAACTCCATTTACGTAGAAGTATGCTATCAAAAGGGTATCTCAGGTGCATTCTCCCTTGTAGTGAGCACATAACCTTGTTAGCAATCACGTAGCAGGTTGTCAGGACCATCTCTGGTAGGATTGGATCTATTTTGGTTGTTCATCTTCCTCTATGTGTATGGATTTTCTCATATAGGTTGACTTCTCCCTTCTTCTTACCATGATCACATGGCTCGTCTGGAATTGCCTCTTTTGGAGATGAGGTCCGACCCCTTATTTCTCTTAACATGTTGGCTCTGGATTACTTATAAAACTTAGACGGACTGAGTAGGGGCACGGGGTTGCGACTGGGGAGAAGGAGATCTCACAAGCTAGGCGAGAGTGAAAATAGCGCAAGACAAAAGATAACTAATGGAAACAATGAGCCTCACTCATGAGTTCGCAAAATATTATACGCGAGATAATTGAAGAGCTATGTAATTACTCCTAAGGACATTCATTATGAAGTCATAAACGCAATCTCAAGCTGAGGTGTCCGACGAGACTGATAACGGGGTAAGATCTATAGGGTGATCCTCGCCTTTAATGACCAATATGACAGGGACGTGGTCGAGATGAGGGCTTATCGTTTTAACGATTGAGAATCATGGCAAGGATATCGATGTCATCTTTGTGTATCGCACCTTTATGGCTTAACGGAAAGTTCTGATGGATTATTGTAGCTACCATAAAGCATGTGACTGGGAAGGATGCATGTGGCTCATGGGTTGTGATATAGTTTGGATTCCCCCCCCCCCTTCGACCACAATGGGGTCCCCGTCATATTTAATGACTTAGTTTAATGTAATGGTGGCTCTTCAAATCCTGTGCGGCTGACTAAGAAGTTCTGCACGAAAGAAACGCTTAGAATGAAAGAAGTATATGTTGTTGCGCAATAATGCACACTCTGACGTTATTAACTGAATTAAAGAAATTGTAGGAAATTAAAATCTAACTATTGTACATGCTCCTTTGGATCCATCATGAGAAATATAGGGTTTCATGAGAGCCTCATTCACTCATCTTGGTCGAAGGATGCCATCTAGTTGCGTTAGCCTGATTATGCCAGAGTGTCGAATTTATCCAACTATGAATGGACCCAACCAATGCATGCACAACTTGCCTGGATATTCTAATATCGGTTTTCATAGATGAGTACCTTATCCCCTTGCGTGAATCTTTTGGACTTAATATGTATGTCATGCAAAGATTTTTGTCTAGATTTCTCAACTGTTTGATGAAAATATGCTAAAAATATTGCTTCCTCAAGCTCTTGCAAGTCTGCAATCCTCTGCGCAACTAATGCATCATCTGTCATGTGTGTATCTTGTGCTATATAGAGACTAGGGGTAATAAATTATGTAGGTACAACAACTTCTTTCTCGTAAACCAACTGAAATGGAGTATACTTGTGTAGCTTCTTCGTGGTATTCTTGTAAGCCCACAAGACTATTGGAACTCTATCATCCCAGTCATCCCTGTTTGCACAACATACTTTTGTCAGTCCTCTTTCCGGAATTTTATTGAATGCCTCCATTGTACCATTATCTTGTGGATGGTACGGACTGCTCTTATGGCGTTGTATAAGGAATTATGGTGTCAATGTTGTGATTGTGTTGTTGATAAAGTGACTACCTTGATCTCTCGTCAAACTTCTAGGACATCCAAACCGAGTGATAACATTCTCAAAGATAAATCTAGTTGTTGAACAGTCTTGAATTGCCTCTACTTCATCCCATCTTGTGAGGTAATCAGTTGCAGTAATGATGTATCTGTCCTTTGAGTGCTTAGTTGGGGGTTTGATCAATAAAATAAAATCAACAACCCACTTCTAAAATGCATGAAGTGCCCTGACTAGTTGAAGAGGTAATTCATCTCTGTGTCATGGATTTCCTACTCTTTGGCAGATGTCGCAATATCTAGCATACTCCTTAGCATGTTTAAATAACGTATCCCACCATAATCCTCCTTGAATTACCTTCTATGTATTATATTTACCTCCAACATGTCCTCCCGCAACTCCATTGTGGCATTCCCATGGGATATCTTGCCTTTCATGGTTCAAGACACATCTCCTAAGGATGTTGTCGAGTCACAATTTGTAAAAAAAATCGGCAATCAATTGATAGTTTGTTGCGCAAACCATCATATGTCTCTTTTGGGTTGTGGAGTAAGTCTATGGGCAGGTCCATGTACTGAGTTATACAACAATGTATTCAAGATACTCTGGGATGGCCTCAATCCGGAATAGGTTCGCATCTGGGAGCTAATCATCCACTACTCCACCACTTTCCCCTGACTCCAACCTGGAAAGGTGATCTTGACCTGCATTGCATCTTCCTGTTTTTACAATTACTTCAAACAAAAACTCTTGAAAAACCAGTAGCCACCTGCAAAGTATTCCTTCAAGTACTGGTTTATTGACTAGGTACTTCAACGAAAAATGGTCAGTAAAAAACTTGAAACGAGAGCATAACAAGTAGTGTCTAAACTTTTGTAATGCATAAATCATAGCTATGCATTACCTTTCAGTGGTTGTGTAGTTATGTTCGGCTTGTGAAGGTTTTCTGCTGGAAAAGTAGATAGGGTGGTCCATATTTCCTTCCCCTGGTTGTGCTAGAATGTCTCCTAGGGAAATGCCTGATGCATCCACATGTACATGGAATTCATTTTCCCAATTGGGAAATATCAATATAGGTGCAGTACTTAGTTTTTCTTTGAGAATGTCAAATCCTTTGTCACACTCTGGTATCCACCAAAATAGTTCGAACATCTTCAACAATTTTTCTAGAGGTGCGGTGATAGTTGTATATCTTTTGATGAACCCATGGTAATATCATGTATGTCTCAGTGTAGAGTGTAATAGTGTAGCACTTGTAGGTGGCAGCATGTTCATCATGACCGCCACTTTAGATGGGTCTACCAAGACTCCTTCTCTGCATACAATATGGCCTAACATATTTCCATGTGGTACACATAAAATGCACTTCCTTAGATTGAGAGATATATGCAATTCACGACATCTATCAAACATTAACGGGAGTAGTGCTACATGTTATTTTAACAAGATGTATAACGTCCAATCTTCCATGTAGACATCGAAAAACTTGTGGATGAAATTTTGAAATGTTGCTATCACAATACGAGAAAAAACTGCAGGGGCATTCTTCAAGAAAAAGGGCATTATGTTGTATGCAAATGATCCCCATTCGGTTATGAATGTAGTCTTCCTCTTTTCTTCCTCTATGATTCTGACTTGGTGATATCTTGAAAATCCGTCTGTAAATGAATAAGATTTTTGTCCCACAACTTTATCTAAAACTTCGTCACTGAAAGGTGTTGGAAACAGATCATGCACACATGCAGAATTCAGAATTATGTAGTCCACGCAAACCCGAATGTATTTTGTACCTTTCTTACTCTGGATAAATATGGGGCTAGTCCATTCTTCTTATTCGATTGGGAAAATAAGTCCTACCGCAATAATTTTGTCCATTTCCTTCTTGACCTTCTCTTTTATTCTAGGATTAAGTTGGTATGGTTTGTGCTTCACAAGTATTGAGTCGGGTTTCAACTCGATTTTCATTTCTCCCATGGCTCTTTTTATACCTTTTAGTTCTAAGAACGTTTTAGGGAACAAGTCCTCATATTCCCACAATAGGTTGTGTACTCCATTCATAGTTTGCTCATCCCAATAATATCCTATAGGAGTTATCTTAGGATTCTTTGCACTCCCTATATTAACTTTTTGCAACTTCAGTAGATGAGTATAGTAGCTACAGGTGTGACTAGGTATGGTATCTTGAATTTCTCTACTGCCTTGCATTTCTTTAATGGATAATTTTCTAATCTCTTCTAATCCATTAGGTTTTTCCAGGTCTTTCTCAACTTTACAGTAAGGTACAAGTATCTTATCAATTTTAAGACCCAAACTAGACTAAAGCAAATGAACATGGTCAACACACACTATTGGACTTGACCTCTTTTTGCAAATGTCAGTAAAAAGAATTTCACTGATTCTTTGAAGGACTGTGTTGAGCTCAAGGTACTTACTTGTAAAGGAGAAATCCTTGCAAAATTGGTCTTGTAAGGTCTGCCAACAGCTTTTTTTTCTTCTAATCTCCTCATGTATATAACAAGACTTTGGGATTGGCCCCAACGAATGGAGAAATACTTGAACCCATAGGTGAGAGGGTACTTCCACAACTCTCCATTGCTATAAGAAATGTTCAATATGCACTCTAGGGTCACATCGTCCATCGAAAAGTTGTGCATCTTGAAAATCTATATTCATCTCTTCTTTCAGTTGATCCCTACTTTGGAATCAACATCAAATGGTTTGTTTTTCATCTTCCCACTTCATAATCCAGGCTTTATGGGTGGCCCACCATCGAGCAGGGGTATCTTGCAAGGCTATGTCAAGAATGAAGATCATTTGATCCGTCGTTATTTCCTCTTTCATGCTGGTAAGAAAATTGTGCCCCTCTGAGGTACCATTATATGTCAGGTGTTCTCTAACCTCGGTTTCAATCCATCTTGTTTCCCTGATAGTTACGCATCATCTTGAGAATCGCTCATATGAACCCTGCTACCAACTGTCAAATGCTACTTATGAATCCTCATCAACATACTATATGCTTCTCCAACTTACTGATCCATATGCAATGGGATTTATGTAATCTGGTATTGTTCATGTTGTTATGGTGTATACTTGGTCAAGAACATCTGATTCCATATTGTGGTCCACTAGTTCAATATATCTAGGCCCTAGACATGGATCCAAGGGATGAACTAATTGTATCCCATATGCTTCAGACGTCATGGTGTCCCTCTTTAGATCAATGATAGCATATTTATCGTATGCCCAATCAATTCCAAGTAGAGCAAGGTAGGGATCATTATCTCCCATGTTTTCAATTACCTCAAAATCGGTTGTGGTCTTAAATCCGACAACATCTATTTCCACATTTTCCATCCTTCCTACTGGGAAAATGCAGTACTAGTTTTCCATTGTCAATTGGATGGGGGAATATACTAATTGAGGTTTTCCCAAGGCTTCCCAGGTCTTTTTGGGTAGGATGTTGACATCTGACCCCAAATATAGCATAACATCTTTGATTTCAAAATTATCTAGTTGGGATTCTAACCTAAATTATTTTCTTGCTCGTACCTTCTTTTTTGTATTCTGTGGGTATTCTTATCAGGGAGTTTGGTCATTACTATGGCTTTTGGAGTTCCCTAATTTCCTAGAATGAGGTATAGGGTGTTTCACAACTTCTTCGTAAGTTGGCCATCCCCTAGGATATCAAAGAACAATTGAAACCAGAGATTGATTACACTTTGAGATTGCTCAGGGTGTCTCACTGGAATTGTAGAATTTCTAAGTGTTAGTGGTGAGGTAGGGTCTTGTGCAAGGTTATGTTGAGAGGAAACTTTAGGAAGATTCTCTATTATTTCCAGAGAAGGGATGCAATTAAATATTTTTATTTCATTTTTGAAAAACAACTTTTGTTTCACAGGATCATACCTATCATCTTTGGGAACAACTTTCTGAATCTTGGGTTGATTGTCTGCATCTGCCCTAGTTTTAGCTCCTTTGTGAGTAAGGATGTTAATATTGGGTAGTTTTCCCTCAAGTCCCTTTTTTAATTCTGATCTTATGATATTATCTCCTCATTGATGAACCCGGTCTTCCCATTTCGTGATCAATTCTAGGAAGTCTTCAGTTCTGTGCCCATTATTCCTGCAGTGAGAGCACCATGGTCATCTCGGGTGAGGGCAGTCTCTGGCCAAATGACCTTGTTCATTGCAGTTGTAACATTGGCTCGACTCTCTGCCTTTTTTTCTCCCTCCTCTGAATCCACATGCAGCCCACCTCCCTGGCCTCTTGTAGGTCCTTGGGGGGTTTCATTTATTCTGAATGTTGTCCCATCTAATCTGTCAGCAAGTGTGTCTAACACTCTACATTGATGTGTGGCATGGGTCGTAGATGTGCAGAACAGTGGGTATCTCAGTTATGATTGTATATATTAGGGGAATGATCATCCATGAATAGATCCCGAAGGTCTAGTAAGGACGGTCTATCAGAGTACTTGTGCATGTATATGCCAGTTGTGGTCAGTAGTGGTAGCTCCGTTAGGATTTTTATAATCCTACGAAATCTTATGATTCCTAGGCAGATCACAAAGGTCCGGTAAGGACGGTCTCTCAGATTACCATGTGGTAGCTCCGTTAGGATTTTATATCCTAGGGAATATTACGATTCATGGGAAAATCCCTAAGGACTGTCAGAGTACCAAAAAATGTTGTTACACCTACCTCATTCAGTTGCTATATGATGTGATGATGTTTTTGCTCCAGCCTCATGCTATGATGATATTTTTTCTCCAGCCTCGGGTTGTGATGATTTTGTTTCTCCATCCTAGTGTTGTTATTGATGATGATGTATCAGCCTTGTGTTGTTGTTGAGAATGTTATACTAACCTCGTGCTATTAATGATGGTGTTGATGTTTTTGTTATATCTTTTATGCTAACTGATGTTGATGTTTCAGATTCCATTTCCATGTTGTGAACGATGGTGATGATGCCATTCCAGCTCCATGTTGTGAATGATGATGATGATGATACTCCAACTCCATGCTGTGAATGATGATGTTATTGATGATGAGAAAAAATTCCGATGATTTACAGATATGCCAGACAATTTTCCATATGTTGTTGATGTTGCTTACCTCTCTCTTTCTTGATGATGTTGTATTGTAGAATACCCTTCTTGTTAAGGGGGAGTGTTGAAATATTGTAACTAAGAAAAATATTCTACTTATTATTGAGTTACTATCTTATGGATCAATCCCCTTTTGTGGATTGGTCAACCCCTAATTAAATGATGTTAATTGAGAAGTCGGCCCCTAGGGCTAATTAAAGTGGTTTTATCCACTAGTTGGAAAATTCGGCCCTACCTAATGAAGAGACACCACCCTAGCACTCCTCAGCTAGTATAAATAAGAGAGGTTGGTGCCTCATTCACTCACTCACTCAAGTCACTCATCTAGTGCGCAAATTTGAAGGAATTTGCAGTTATCGGAAGAGGAAGAGAGAGAGGCGCATTGCTCAATGTTGGATATTCTCTAGTGTTTGGTTTATTATCTTGGAATTGTAATGGAAATATATATTAAGGAATTTTTTGTTGGGTTTTCTCCCCGATGAGGGTTTCCTAGGATAAATGTTGTGTAACTTGTGATTGTGTTTCTTTCAGTGATCCTACTTATGTTATTATTGTCTAATAAATTGAAAAGAACTTAAGAGGTCTAAAGCATTCCATCCACAGAGAGATGGGACGACAGAAGTAATCAATAGGACTTTGGTATAGCTTTTAAGGGGTTATATCCAGAAGCATATGAAAACCTAGGATTCAAATATTATCTATATGCAACTCTTATAACACAATAGCCCACACTTCTACTAGTAAGTCACCTTTTGAAACTTGTTTTGGATATTTTTCACCTTCACCCTTAGATGTTGTATATGGATAAAAAGGAGGAGTGAGGGAGGACCTCACAAGAGATGCATTAAAGGTAGAAAAAATTGTTGATAAGATCAAGTAGATCCACTTGCAAGTATAGGAGACACTAAAGAAGTCACGGGAAAATTACAAGGCTAGACATGACTAGCACAAAACAGAGAGAACATTTAGAGTGGGAGAAAAAGTATGGTTACAATTAAATAAGGAAAGACTATAGGGTCCTGGTAAGAAAATAAAGGATTTGTGGTATGGCCCTTTTGAGGTATTAGAAAAGGTGGGAAATAATGCCTATAGACTCATTCTACCCCCATACATGTGCATTTACTCAGTAGTGAATGTGGAGAAACTCAAACTCTATGAGCCTTCCATGTTCGATCAGGAGGAGGAGAAGGTCTTACCTTCCATAGAATATTTAGCACCATATGCTCAAGAAAAGTTGGAAGGACACAGTTTTTCATAAGCGATCCAGAAGTACAAGATAGGGGAAACATGACCTTTGGAAAATTGGTTGAAAGGACAACTTCTAGGAAAAGAAAAGTGGTACCCCAGGGAGAAGGTTGAGGAAAAATTTCCTCACCTCATTTAGTAAATATTTTTGGAACCAAAAGCCTCCCTAAATGGGGAGTTATGATCCAAATTGAATCATTCTATTATTTTTCATTTATCTCGATTCTTTTAGAGTGGAAACAATAGGAGGAATCAGCTTGCAGGGCCATTTTAGTGGCAGGTCCAGTTTGGAAAATTAGGGTTTGGAACCTTCCAAATCCATTTTGAAGCATTTAACAGTTTTTTGGGGGGTTTTAGTGTCCATATCTTATGTTCACACCCTTGACGATGTTCTACACTTTGATACCTTTCCAACATTGAAGATTGTGCATCAATCAGAGTTTGTATGCAAAAGTTATTCCTCCCACAAGTTGACTTACCATGTTGACCACAATGGTATGAGAGAATGCCACATTATCCCCTGTTATCCATGCATATGGGGTTAGCCACATATATAATTTCAAGAAAATTCTAGAAGTTCCAAATTCCTATCACAATTAAGGGTTGAGAAAATTAAAAACCTACCCTTAGATGGCTATCTAGCTATGTTAAATATCGGGCCTTTAGGAGGAGAAGGGGTTCCATTCGTTTTCATTGTATCTTGTTCCATAGTTGAGAAAAACATATGAGAGTTGTATTATGTAAGGTAGATAGAGAGGTAGTGGGGGGGGGCAGAGGGCCCATAGTGATAATAATGGAGGTCATTCAATGTAAGGTGGACTAGGTCCACTATATTATTAAATAAGACCCACTTTGATAGTTAGATATAATAAATGAGTAATTAGATATAATAAATGTAAGAGGACTTCTTAGAAGGTTCTACTTCTAGAAGATTCATCTTCTAGAATTTTCTTAGGAGATGATAGCACTATATAAAGGGGTTCAAACAATGTAATGAGACATGAAAAAAAATATTGTATTTGGAGCGATAGCTCAATAGAAGGATGCCCCCTCGAAGAGGCAAGTGAACAGGAGAGGATCCCTTCCATAATAGGATCCATTGTATGGTGTTTTCCTACCTCAAGGGTTTCTATAATAAAGTTGTGTTTTTCTATATTGTTCTTCTATATCTGTTGTGGTGCTTTTGTATTCAGTCTTTGGTTCTTAACATATTATGTGAGCATAATAGAGGAGGAGAGATTTTGTAGCAACCATACAGGCCACAGGTCAAAGGTAACTCCACGGAGAGTTCCTCTTTCTTTGTACTTGCACCATTTCTATACTGGATAAAAGCGAGCAAAGAAACCTCACCTTCTAGTTGGGTTTTCTCTCGTATTTGGTTTCTGAGGTCATATCTTGTGTTTATTTGTGGATGGTGTGATTGTATTGTATTGTTCTCTATTTTCCACATTTTATCTATTTCATGCATAAGCATAAAATTAGTAAGCTAATATTCTGGAGATATAGAGAAAAAATAACCTTAATAGTAAAGATTTTGGTATTTTATTAGATCTATTGTGACGAACTATACCAATGGAATATCCACGTCAGTTTACAAATCAGTAGGGGACATGTGGAGCCCAAATATGCATAACAATATTAGTCAGTTTAAGTATATTTTCCTCTTCTATTCTTTCTACTCATCAAAGTTATGTGATCAAATTGTCTCATGAGAGTACTCCCTAGCTACAAATTTGTAATGGTAGTCATTAGAGAGCATCATATTGTAGATATGTGTAGTGATATTGATCAACCAATCTTATTATTCCATGGTTCTTGCATAGTGATCTATGTGGTTCATTTACCACCAAACCACTTTTTGGGAAATTATCACCTCCTTATGGTTCAATTGCATGGTCTTTGTTATTGCAATCCTATGAGATTCTTTTAGTTTTTTCTTTGTTTTTTTCACACTACCATATCAAATCCAAGTCTTTGAATACTTTCCCTCTCAAGTTTGCTAAAAAAATGAAGTGTGTTTATGCAATTTGCAACATTGGCCCTATTCTATTATGATTCAATTTGTAAAGAGGAAATGCCTCATCTTTGTGACATCTTCTTTCCTAGAACTTTATTTCATAGGAGATTCCAAATATTTTATAATGGTCTAAATTTTAGGGAATTTCTGTTCATTTGAACATTTTTTAACATCTTGGATTATCAAGAGATTATGAGTATATTTGGATTTTTATTTCATGGTTTTACTATCTTTTTGCTTGCACTAACCCACCCTATGATTTCACTAGATTCCCAATAGGAAACTCAGAGAATTGATTGGGAATGCATTGAAATCATGTCAAATATTAAATTTGAGAGATGACAAAGACATAATGCATACACCTGTAACATGCACACTTAACCCGCAGACATAACATATGCACATAAATCACGCACATAAGAAGCACACCTAACTCACATAAGAAATGCTCACAAATGTTGCTAACTAATTCAATCTTAGGTAATATTATGTCAAAGTTGCGGTATTTTGATGAAGGAAGTAACATTGAGCTAGTATGGGCTATTGACAACACATTATTAACAATAAAAGTGATGGGTATCAACTGTCATTATCCAAATCTAGATACAAGCAGTGTTGGAGTTACTTCACACACGCCTAGGATTTCTTTTTCCTAAGGTTTTTCCTTGTTTTTTAGTCATTATTATTCATTACCCAGTCTCCTATATTTTAGGGGAGAATATTCCACTTGGAAAATATTCTCTTCAATTGACAATTCAGTTTGACTAGTTGAGTTGAGTCTAGATGTTGCATTGGTTTTGTCACCATGCAATATTGGGATCATCACCATGATAATGCGCACTTGATCATTACCAGACGGACACATTACCCTTGATTCATTGATATACTCCTCACTACACTCTGTTCAGTCAGTTAACTAAAGACTGGTTGATTAGTTAACTCATCTACGTCGCAGTTCACTCCTGTAATTGACTGAAAGACTAGACTAGGTGGCAATTCACTCCCGTAATTGTTGGTGTGTGTCCAGATCACTCAAGACCACCACTATGGTGCATTGGTTCTCCTCCAGTGTGCATTGATTAAGTCATATAGAGTATATCTTGTGTAAATTATTCATTGTTCATTATGGTTAATGAGAATTCTTCCATTATTTCTCTCTTGCTTCTTCTTTCTCAATTTCTCTCTGCAAATGTGTGTAGTATTTTCTAGCTAGATCTATTATGTACAGGTTCAACACATTTACATGGTATCAGAGTTGACAGACTACTAAGCAAAATCTACACCAAAATGTTTTGCAGGTACAAAAGATTGAAGACAACGAAAAGATGGATTTCTCAAAAGAATTCATTCTTACACCTTACAATTACTTTGCATGGAAGGAGAAAATAGTCATACATCTGAACCAGAGGATAGTACAGGTTAAAGTTGAATACAGACACAAAACGGACATCATCCATAGAAAAATCTAAGTACTTAAATCGAATGGATGAAGCATTCAAAACAATTTGAAGTCTTATTTCTCCTCATCTCCTTTTTCACATATCTTCGTGTAAGACTCCCAATGAAGCCTGGAACACCTTGGAAGGGCTCTTTGGAAAATAGGATGAGATGAGGGGACACGTGCTAGAGGTGGAATTTCTCACATTGGATCCAAAAATCTTCGACAATATCCAAGATTTCTTTACAAAATTCAAGTATTTACTGTCGCAACTCAAAGCTTGCGGGGTTGATAAATATAAGGAGGAGAAACAAACGGTTCTCACCATTCCCTCCAAACTTGGTCTTGAGTTCCCTATGTTCGTGTCCACATTCCATTCAGTCAAATTCACCTCTCGGGCCACCTCGAAGATGCCTTCTCTTGAAGACTTTATCGAATCCATGACACAAGAGAAAACCAAGCTCATCAACATGGGAAAAATCAAAGGCCCAAAGGCGCATGCACTTACTGTGCAAGATGGCATCCATCAATATCAGAAATCTAAAGATAAAGGAAAAATGAAATCTCATGCCAATACGAAGAAGAAATGGTACTCAAAACCCTTCTCTGATACCTCCGGATCCAAAGGGGAAAAGGGGAGAAATGCACATACTGTCACAAAGGCTTCCATCTAGAATATGCATGCATGCAAAAAATAATAGATCTAATGACTCAAATACTTCAGCAAAACAACCTTGGATATTGCATCCACGAGGGGGGCAAGAAGAAGAAGCCAAAAGATCAGAAACCCAAGAAAGAAAATTCTAGCCATGCCTTAATTTCCATAAATTCCTCCCCTAATGCTTGGATCGTAGATTCAGGAGCATCACACTCTGAAATGATAATGGGGGAGAATATGTCAATCATGAGATCCAGAATCTTTGTCATGAGGCTAGGATTCAATTGCAACACATAGTTCCCTATACTCCGCAGCAAAACGAAGTT